>OY856187.1:359634065-360091565 GCA_963693315.1 Diogma glabrata | reverse complement strand
TTCAAGTAGTTCATTAAATACATAAATTTGAACATACATGGAATCCGTAGTTTTTAAAAATATCCCTAGTATGTATATATAAAACCTATAAAGGAAAAACAGCTCGCGGTAAAAAAATTGTTAGTCTAAGAAATGTGTTTTTTTTCTTCCACTGTAAAAAACTTTAAGCAAATCAAAGAATGTGTGGCAAAACGATGTAACGAATTGTCTGATTTTGACCAATGTCGCAATGTTTACTTAACAAAAGGCTTGAAACCACATACAACAGAAACAGAAACAGAAACAGAATTTCATACAAATTTTACAGAAACAGAATTTTTTCCTGTCAAATTTGTATGAAATTCTGTTTCTGTTTCTGTTTCTGTTGTATGTGAATTCCCGGCTTAAGAGGTAGTTTAACATATGGTTGAATTCAACTATTACGCAAAGTTGAAGAATGGTTAGTTTAAACAGGCAACTTCGTTAAAAATGTGAATAGTTGTTTCATAATTTTCAAAAGTTACCTTAACTTAGCAATTCTTTTGAAATTTTGTTAAATTTACATACATGCTTCGTTATGTGAACGTTAGAAACGTAGTTTAATACAAACTAACGTTTTTTTACTATATAGGTGAAAATAACTAAAAAATTGGTTTGGTTTAAATGATTAGCAAAGGTCAATACAACATGCAGGCAATAGTTGATGCCATTAGTTAAAATGGACTAGATGCAAGGTTAAAATCTACATAGCAAAAGTAACGTTTAAATTAACTCTAGCAAAATTATTAATATTAAACTTGCGCTTAGCTGGTTGAAAAACAACCGATTTGCTTGGTTTATGTTAAGTATAGTTTTTGGTGACAATTACCTATATTTTTTTTTCAGTGTACGTTCACTAATTTCGCATTCGACTTGGATGATGTAAATTGTAATATCTTAGGGAGAATTCCGATGTGATGCTATATTTTTTTCTATGACGTGAAAAATACCGTTTTCAGAAAATTAGAGAAAACAATATTTCTCATGTACATATTTTCTATTTTCACCGATTTCTTCGAAACAGCTTATCAGTCAGTATAGTTGGGTGGTTTGAGTTGTATTATATCGACTGAGGTGGTCATATATACTTTTCTCGGCGAAGTGCCGGTGAGATACTCCCTAGTAGCTATAAGCTACGCAATAAATTTAATCTTTATGTATTACGTCATAGAAGATAGAAGATAAGAAAATCTATGCAAATTTTATTAACCTCTATATATTTGTTTGTTGTTAAAAATTTTTTTTACTGAATATTACTTTATAGGTTTTTATTAGTTATAAATTCTCAACTTGTATGTTTCAAATCTGTCGGTCGTCCCGTGACCGCTTACTCTTTTTGTACATAAATACTTTTATTTAACTTCGGTTTTGACAGTTGTGATTACCATTGTGTTTAATTTTTCACTAACTTTCCATTATAGAACTAGTCTCAAATTTAAAAAATCAGTTTGTTGAATCAGTCGGTTCGTGTTTCTAAGACCAAAACACTTAATAAAACTAAGAAAAATATTAAAATTTTACTTCATTCTAAAAAAACTTCAACAATTGATCTCAAAAACCCAAAATAAATTTATACAATATATTATTTTTTAATAAAATTTTAATGCAAATATAATTACAAACGACATAACGTGTGTACGGAACATAACGCTTGTTTCTTTGCAACATAACGGTATGTGAAAATACCTTTTTACACTTCATAAAACTTCAAACGTTTTTACACTTCATTTTTTACATCTTCCAACTTTTCTACACTTCGTTTGGTTTAGTGGTTTTGAAGTTTACAGCGACAGCGAGGCAGTACTGGAGAGTAAAAAAAGGATGAAAAATCCACTCTTTACCCATAAAATTATTGATACTGAAGATGAAACCATGGAAATCTTTTTAAATGAATTTCTAACACCAATCGACATGGAATTGTTTCGCAAAGCTCGCCAAAGTAAAAAGGACAAAATATACGAATTTGTTTGGTTCAATAATAACTCGAAATATATGTAAAAAAAACCAAACGGTACAGCTAAAATAATTCGAAGTGTAAGGGAAATTGAAATTTTAAATAACGCAAACAATATAAACAAAACACACGTCAATTGCATAATTAATTTTTTCGGCAAACGGCTGTAAAGCTTAACTTTACTGCCGCTAGGGAGTTAGCGAAAGTCTTACTTTTTAGCCTGACAGCAAAAGTAGCGTCTAGCGACAGCAAAAGTAACGCCATTTTTATTTTATATTTCGAAGGCTGTAAAGTAGCATTTGTTATTTGTTAGTTTGTTATTTTTTCAAACATATTGTATAACCATGACAACAAAAAATAAGTTGATTCTCATATTATGAAATTTTGAAAAGGCTGCTTTGATAAAAAAATTTTATTCATACAAATTTAAATGTTTTTTTCTCTTTTTTGGAAGTAATTATGACGATACAAATTCATATTTATAAAAAATTTGATGTATTAATTTCATATTTATAAAAAATTTAAACGTTTGCCGAAAAATAGTGCATTTAATTCGGAGCTAAAGTGACTTTTTGTGTTTCGTCTATAATTGTCAAACTATAGACTCAACACAAAAAGTATCACTTTAGCTCCTAATTGGACTTCAACTACAATTTATTTAATACGAAAACAGATCGTGAGGTTAAAAAATATGGAGAAGTTGTATTGTTCAATGGATTTATTTGGTTAAACTCTCGTGATAGAAAGTACTTCACAAGGATATCGAATACAATAGAGACGTGCATTGATCATGTTATTACTAATATCTTTAACAAGAAATATATTCTTTCAGTTGTAGAGAGTGGTATCTCAGATCATTGAATGATACTTTTAAATATTAATAAAAGTCATATTCCTCAACTTGAAAATTGTAGTACTAAAAAAACATTAAATTATGAAAATATTGATATAAATAATTTTGAAAATAGTATAAATAACTGTAACAATTTTGAAGAATTAATTAATCTTTTTAATGAAATAACTGATAAATATTCTGAAATTATTACAAAAACGATCTCAAAAAAATCTAGTCCATGGATAACCGTTGAAATACAATAATGCTCTAGAATTAGAGATAAATTCTATAAATTAGCTAAAAAATATAAAAAGGATGAATACATTTATTATATAAATATAAATTTTATAAGAAAATGGTGAACGATATGGTAAAATATGGAGGGGCTGAAATCTCACAGCTCTGAGATATCAAGACTTCGGTCTGGGTAAAGGATTTTGATATAGTTTTCGGCAAAAAACTTTCACGAGGACATGGTTTTTAGTTTTGGGCAGCGATGTATATCAAACATAACTCTTTGTTAACGTACAAGTATTTTTTATACCTGTTTAAAAACTTATTACAAAACTAACACGAAATATCAATACGTTACCGGAAAATTATAATCCAAATCCAAAAATTTTGTTAAATTAAATAAAATCAAACTTTTTCAAAATTCCAAAAATATTCCAAAAACTAGAATGAAATCAAATATTTAAACTTTTTCTAAATTCCGATAATATTCCAAAAATTCTTAAAAATTCAAACTTTTCCAAAATTCTAAAAATATTGCAAAAATTATTACAAAATCAAAAACTAAAACTTTTTTCAAAATTATAATAAAATCAAAAATTTAAAATTTTTCAAAATTCTAAAAATATTCCAAAAATTCTTACAAAATCAAAATATGAAGCTTTTTTCAAAATTCTAAATATATATCTATATAAAATTCAAAAATTCTATTTTTTTTCCAAATTCTAAAAATATTGCAAAAATTATAACAAAATCAAAAATTGAAACCTTTTTCAAAATTCCAAAAATATTCCAAAAATTAGAATGAAATCAAATATTGAAACTTTTTCTAAATTCCAATAATAATCCAAAAATTCTTAAAAATGCAAACTTTTTCCAAAATTCTAAAAATATTGCAAAAATTATTACAAAATCAAAAGTTGAAAATTTTTTCAAAATTCCAAAAATTATAATAAAATCAAAAATTAAAAATTTTTCAAAATTCTTAAAATATTCCAAAAATTCTTACGAAATCAAAAATTAAAACTTTTTCAGAAATTCTAAAAATAATGCAAAAATTATTACAAAATCAAAAATACAAACTTTTTCAAAATTCCAAAAATATTTCAAAAACTATAACAAATTCAAAAATGTCCATGTCCAATTTCATTTTCAATTATATTTACGTCATAAAAACAGCTACATTTTTTTTTCCAAAAAATTGGCTAAAAAATAAATGAAATTATTTTTTGACACACTTGACATTATTTTTTGACAAACTTATAATGCCATAATTCTCAATAATAATAATAAAATTTCATTTCAAACAATTTTATTTTTTCCAAAAAATTGGGTAAAAATAAAAAAAATCTCTCTTTTGACACACTTGACAACATTTTTTTGACAAACTTATAATGCCATAATTCTCAATAATAATAATAAAACTCATTTCAAACAAACAATAATTTTATTTTTTTTTCCAAAAAATTAGGTAAAAAAATAAATAAAAATCTTTCTTTTGACACACTTGACAACATTTTTTTGACAAACTTATAATGCAATAATCTAGATTTTGGTCTCACATACCAATCCCGACCATCAAGATTTCTCCAAATTCAATGTGTCTACTCGTAATCACTTAAAACGAACGTTTTTTAACCAAAAAATATGCAAATTTCCTTGTTTTGACACACTTGACGATTTTTTTTACACACTTCCGGTACTGTTATCAAACACATCGTCCTTTCGGCTCTTCCCATTGAGTAAACCTATTTTTGAAATCCGTCCAGCGGTTTTCTAGATTTCGTCGGTTGTGACGGACGGCCGGACGGCCGGCAGACAGACACACATTTTTTTTTTTTTGCTTTTTTAGAATCAGTAGGTCCTAAAACGTCGATAAATGCCAAAAAAAGTGGGGGTAAGAATTTCACTTTGAGCTCATGAAACTACTTAAACTTTAATACTTTACTTTTATGAACAATTTTAATTTTCATGATTTAATAAAGAAATAATTCCACACTCATTCCTCTCGGCTCTCGTAGAACCGGAAATCCCACCAATAAACGTTCAAGTTAAATAAAAACAAAACAAAAAATAGAAAATTCGAAAAATTTATATATTTTGTTTTTTCCCATTACACTCATATTTTCTTTTGCATGTTGTACTAAAAATAGGCGGAGAAAATGTTCATTGGTTGAAAAGAAGGGATGCGCAACCCTATTTATGTATACTAAATTTAAAGAAAAGACAATTCAACGATGAGACTGGTGTATTTCCGCTATAATAAATAATAGTTTGATGTTCATTTTGTTTATTTCAGAATCTAAGGTTGCGTATGATTTTTTATCCTGTACTTTCTAATTTGAATGATAAGTTGTTCAACTCTGAGTTTTGTTTGAAATGGAATTTAACAAATGTGTATTCAATTATTTTATGACTTTCGATATTGACCGAAACTAACTAAAAAAATGGGTTATGGGGTTGAAAGTGATTTTTGTTATTGATTAAGACTATTTAGTGAGGTTGAACTATGAATTTAAAATGTTTTTATTCTTTACCGACTCAGCTCACCAAATTTTTTAAAGATTTTCAATTGCAAATTTCCATGAATTTGATATTAAATGAAACATTTTAAGTATAGTAAATAAACACGAGATGTTTGCCTTAAGATTAAAACTTGAAATGGAAGATTATAAAAATGCGACTATGTAATTAACGGTAATAGAGGGTCATTTAAATTTAACACCTTTTTCTATACTTAACATAAAATTAACACGACCTTTAAAATCTATTTTCAAAAAAAAAAAAGTAACATATTCAATCAAAACAATTTATATCTAGAATGATGAATTGATGAACACCGACTGTCTTATATATACACAAATCTTGAATAAGCTTCCTTTGTCAGAGCAGCCATCACATGTTTCAAAGATTGGAAATTGTTTATTTCTCTTCTTAGAAACATTAAGGTACCATGTCTTTGCAATGGAACCTTATAGTACTGGACAAAAAGATTCTAAACAATAAAATGAAAGCTTCAATTTCAAAAATTTAGAAGTATTTTCCTCCATTTAGTATGACCCTAAATGGGGGAAAAATGCTTCTGTCAGGCGTACAAAAAATAATCTCTGCTATGGCTTTCAAGTTAGGGTGTCAACAATTTTAAATACATTTTGATTTTTTAATGATCAAAAACAAAGTGTACAGGGAAATATGTGAATGTGTGTCATACAAATATTTTTGATACGACACCTAAGAGATTTACAGGCAGAAACTGTAGACAGCAATGCCGGTCTTTGATCAACTGAAGGCAATGGTAAATTCATAATTTTAAAAGAAAGAAACAGTTAGATTGAAGGTCATTGGGAATATTTCAGTCTAGTCTTTCAGTTTATATGTCATTCGATACGATTTGTGACAACTCATTTATCGTGATTTCAAAAGCATAGGTTAACCTCTTGCCTATTTTTATAGACATTTTTGTCAAATTTGGTTTTTAAAAATATCCTGGAAGAAAGCTTTGAAGTTTGAATATCCAAGTAATCAAAATAACGATTACGACATGAAACTGGCCATAAATTGACAAAACGTCAGCAACCGCCATGTTGTTCATATAAAATGGCCCTTTCCACGTATCACTTCTTCGTTTTTATCTCTTTACCTAAAAATTTCATATAATCTAAATTGGAGTTGCCATATTTGAATTTAGTCTATAGGAAATTTATAGGCAAAGAGATAAAAAAAGAAGAAGTGATACGGTACACTGCATACAAGTGTGGAGAGGGCCAATGAATATATCGTCAAAACATGCTGGCATTCCTCGATCGGTCGGTTATGCAATTAAGCTTAAACTTTACTACGACACATGTTTTGGTTTCCTCTTTTAGTTTATATGTCATTCACCAAGATTTGTCACAGATAATCATTGAATTGTATCATACTCACCATTTCTTCCAAAATCACAGAAAGCACATGCATCGATACAGAGTATTGGAAAGAATCGATAAAATATATGTGCAAATAAGTCAACTGTAATATAACTGGTTTTT
The DNA here is from genome assembly GCA_963693315.1 of Diogma glabrata. Lineage (NCBI taxonomy): Eukaryota > Metazoa > Arthropoda > Insecta > Diptera > Cylindrotomidae > Diogma > Diogma glabrata. The sequence goes on along the minus strand of OY856187.1, from coordinate 360,084,499 downwards.
AAAATAGCATATAAATCTGGATTTGTAAATAACATTGTCAGCCTGGAAGAAAGCTTTGAAGTTTGAATATCCAAGTAATCAAAATAACGATTACGACATGAAACTGGCCATAAATTGACAAAACGTCAGCAACCGCCATGTTGTTCATATAAAATGGCCCTTTCCACGTATCACTTCTTCGTTTTTATCTCTTTACCTAAAAATTTCATATAATCTAAATTGGAGTTGCCATATTTGAATTTAGTCTATAGGAAATTTATAGGCAAAGAGATAAAAAAAGAAGAAGTGATACGGTACACTGCATACAAGTGTGGAGAGGGCCAATGAATATATCGTCAAAACATGCTGGCATTCCTCGATCGGTCGGTTATGCAATTAAGCTTAAACTTTACTACGACACATGTTTTGGTTTCCTCTTTTAGTTTATATGTCATTCACCAAGATTTGTCACAGATAATCATTGGATTGTATCATACTCACCATTTCTTCCAAAATCACAGAAAGCACATGCATCGATACAGAGTATTGGAAAGAATCGATAAAATATATGTGCAAATAAGTCAACTGTAATATAACTGGTTTTTAAAATAGCATATAAATCTGGATTTGTAAATAACATTGTCAGCCTAACAAGTGAGCATCAATCAACTCAATCACCTTAGGTAATAAATAATATACGCTTATTATAAGCCATACACTCCACCATAATTTCCGGAACAAAATCAAAACAGATTATTCTAGAATCCAAGATGGAGTCTCGGGGCTATCATATTTTCATCTTTGAAACTGAAATCGCTGGATTTATTGAATAGACTTTAACTAAAAAACCAAATCCTTAGAAAAGAAACAAAATTTTCGGTACGCTATTTCGGCTAAGGGGGCGTGTAATTATTACGTTAGTAAACTGTCAAAGATGTAACAATTGGCGGTTAGAGGTTAGTGTTACCACAATCATTCCTGATGCCCTTAGGATACGGGCGTCTTAAGATGGTTCTAACCACTCTCGGTTTGTGAGTTCGGTAAATTTTATCCTCAGCACATTACAAATGCTAAAATGCACACGATAAGTTTAAAAAGGGGACAGAAGCTAAGGTGCAAAAAGGGTCTCTGACAATCCCAAAAATTCAGAAAAACCGAGACTACCACCACCACCAACCACATCAAATATAATTATTAAAATTCAATGACAAACAACAAAGAAAAGATTTTACTCACCCCTGGTGGTTCAGAATCCCACTCTTCCTACTGAGTTAAATCTTACCCATCATATCAATTATTAAATTAAAAGGGCATTCGTTGACTGACAAATCAAATCGTTGGTTGCTGTAAGGTCATCCGATATTGGCTTTATTGCTATTGATGAGGGGAGAAAACGATCAACCACTTCTAATAAAGTGATGCGCGCTGTGCCGCTGAAGCACAGCAGTGTGTATAATATTTGACAAGCTGTAACTAATAGTGAGCCTCACAAGCATGGTTAAAATACCAATCAACTGCTGCGGAACTAAGCGAAGATATTCAACCGATTTATCTCATTTTATTCAGTTCTTCTATTAGTTCATTCAAAATTTTTATACTTCGTAATGATTGATTCCAGCTGCCATAGATTTTAATAATAAAGGTTGGCTGCCCAACAGAAGATAATATTTTTTGCTATAGATTTTCTTTGCATATTTCTTTGAGAATATTTTTTTTTCTCTGTCTTTTTGGATACTCAGTATTTTTACACACTGTTATTAACTGCCTGATATAAGAAGTTATTGTTTTGGGGTCGATTTACGAAATTGGAATTTTTGTGATGTTTTTATGGCTATTTTTCGCCAACAGTTTGTATGTGTGTGCAAATGTATGTCCCATGTGGATTAAAGTTTGTCCAACACTTTCTCAACAATGGATGGTCCGTAATCCGTATCATAAAATTATATGAGTTAATTCATTCAATATAATTTTATGATAATTATATGATAAACCCGACAAACATTTTCAAACCTAGAGAAGCAATTGTGTGTGATCGCATTTGTAAATGACGCGTTGATTTTGTCGCCATTTTTTAATGATACAATTTAAAAAACAAAAAATCAGATATCAGAGAATTACTTCGGTCCGAAAGACCTAAGTATTACATTCATGAGCCAAAAGTGAAATTCTTACCCCCACTTTTTTTGGCATTTCTCGACGTTTAAGGACCTACTGATTCTAAAAAAGCAAAAAAAAAATGCATGTCTGTCCGTCGGCCGGCCGTCCGTCATTACCTACGCTGCAGGGAAAACCGCTGGAATGGATTTCAAAAAATTTTTTTTCTAAAAATAGGTATACTCAAGGGACAGGTCCGAAAGGACACTGTGTTCGATAACTGTACCGGAAGTGTGTCAAAAAAATCATTGTGTGTCAAAAATAGCAAATTTTCATATTTTTGGCTTAAAAAACGTTCATTTTAAGTGATTACGAGTAGGAACATTAAATTTGGAGAAATTTTGACAGTCGGGATTGGTATGTGAGATCAAAAACTAGATTATTGCATTATAAGTTTGTCAAAAAAATGTTGTCAAGTGTGTCAAAAGAAAGATTTTTATTTATTTTTTTACCTAATTGTTTGGAAAAAAAATAAAATTAATTGTTTGTTTGAATGAAATTTTATTATAAATTCAATTGTGTCGACTGTCGGCACTTGGCGAAACATTTTAATATAAATTAAAAACTAATAACACTTGTTTTTATATTTCGCAAATATGTTTTTATTTTTATTTTCTAAAAATTTTTGCTCAATGCATTTCGGCTTACGCCATTATCAAGAGCGATTCAAAAAGTTTATGAAGAAAAAATTTTGATTTGAATCAAAAATAAAATGAAAAATGAATAACTAGATTAAATAATTTATATAAACAAATTGTTAAAACATTTAATTAAAAAGTAGGTAATTTTTTTCTTATTTAATTTGTTGATAATGGAAATACCATAAATTTGTTGATTTAATAGTTTCTAAAAATGATGACCGAAAAATAGATCCGGATTTGTCAAAGGAGAACAAATAACGTCGGTTTGAGAATTTAGTAAATTTTTGTTAAAGTGCGAGTAAATTTAAGATTAATGTGTCTAAATGTCTCTCGTCATGTATACAACTAATCCCACCACAAACTGCTTTTCGTTTCAAATTAATGAACCCTTCTGCTCCTGTCCTTTACGGATTACCTAAACTACATAAATTAACTATGCCTATCAGACCTATAGTTTCATATTGCAATGCACCAGCTTATAAACTTTGTCAAAAATTTAACAAACTTTTTATTGAACATACAAACTTTTTCTCACATTATTCTGTTAAAAATTCAATTGACCTTATTGACAAAATAAAAAATATTGTTGTTCCTTCATCTTCAAAATTAATTTCCTTTGATGTAAACAGCTTATTAACGTTCTAAATACTGTTGTATTCAAAATTATTAATGATTCCGTTCAATCTGATGACATTCGAAATGAGCTCTCCATGATGTACAAAACTTGTGTAGAGCAAAATTACTTTTGTTTTGATAATAGATATTATAAATTCACAGACGGACTACCAATGGGATCTCCTTTGTCCCCACTTTTGGCAGAAATTTTTATGAACTTTTTTGAGCTCGAAATTTTAGATGTATCAATTCCACTTTCTAGTCATGTTTTATTTTGGTATCGTTATGTTGATGATATTCTTTGTCTTTGGACTGGAACTGATTTAGAATTAGAGTCGTTTCTTGAAATAATTAATAATAAACATATTTCTATTAAATTTACAATCGAAAAAGAAGTCGAAAATTGCATCAATTTTCTTGATATAAGTATAAGTCATTCATTTTCTAAATTCTCTTTTAATATTTATCGTAAGCCAACATGTACAGATTCTATTATACACTCTACTTCTAATCATTCGTCAAATATAAAACATTCAGCCATTCATGCATTGGTTGATAGACTTATAAAAGTCCCTCTTTCCGCAGCTAATTTTCAAAAGGAATTAAATGTTATTTCGAACATAACTCTTAATAATGGATATAATCCTACATTAGTTCACAAAATTTTACGTAATAAATTAAAAAAGATTTCTTATAATTTAATTTATCCAAACCCCGTCCTTGAAACAAAATTATGGCGTAAAATACTTTACACAGGTAATTTAAGCCAAAAATTAGGAAACAAAATTTCAAAACATACAAATTTAAGTTGTGCTTATTATAATAATCATAACCTTCAAAATCTTCTTGTAAATAATAAACAAAAATTAAGTAAGTTTTCAAAATCTGGAGTCTATCAACTATCTTGTTCTGACTGTGATGCAATCTATATTGGACAGACAGGTCGTCCGTTTCATGTTCGATGTGCTGAACATTTTCGTAGTTTAAGATTAGGACAAACATCTTCCACCTTTTCTAATCATTTAATTGAGGAAAATCATACTAGTAATTTTATAAATAACAACAATATTCAAATTTTACAATATGAAACGAAAGGTCTTAAACTTGATCTTTTGGAAGCTTTTGAAATACGTAAAGCAATGCACTTTAACAAAAATTTACTAAATTCTCAAACCGACGTTATTTGTTCTCCTTTGACAAATCCGGATCTATTTTTCGGTCATCATTTTTAGAATCTATTAAATCAACAAATTTATGGTATTTCCATTATCAACAAATTAAATAAGAAAAAAATTACCTACTTTTTAATTAAATGTTTTAACAATTTGTTTATATAAATTATTTAATCTAGTTATTCATTTTTCATTTTATTTTTGATTCAAATCAAAATTTTTTCTTCATAAACTTTTTGAATCGCTCTTGATAATGGCGTAAGCCGAAATGCATTGAGCAAAAATTTTTAGAAAATAAAAATAAAAACATATTTGCGAAATATAAAAACAAGTGTTATTAGTTTTTAATTTTTAAATTTTATTATTATTATTGAGAATTATGGGATTATAAGTTTGTCAAAAAAATGTTGTCAAGTATGTCAAAGGAAAGATTTTTATTTATTTTTTACCCTATTTTTTGGAAAAAAATAAAATTGTTGGTGAAAAAATAGTAACCGTAGCGTTTAGCAGTAATTTTAAATTTTGTTTCTCTATATATTTTCTATTAAAATTAAAATTTTTAAATTAAGAATATTATCATTTTAACATCGTTTTTTTTTTTTTAAAATTATAATTTAAAATTAAATTGTTATCATTCGACATTTTAATCGACAAAAAAAGAAATACAAGCTATAATCATTAGTAAAATACTAAATGGCGTCGGCCATGCCGACGCCAGTAATCATACAGAAGTCTTGAACATACAAGAAACTCAAATAATCAGCAATCCAAATATTAAAAGAAAATTAAATGTTAGCTCTAAAAAAATGGAAAAGATACAGAGGAAAGAAATGAAGAAAAAAAAGAATGATACGATAGTGAGTTTTGAAAAGTACAGTTTGAACGAGGATAAAGAAACTTCAGATAGTAGCATCGAGATGGAAGATAAGGATACTTCCCTAAATATAATTAAAAAAATATCTACTGAGATGGACTCAAAAATTGAAGTCATTAGCCAACAAAAAACTTCAAATAACAATAGCATCAAGTACTATACAACCAGAGATAAAGGTCCTTACTATGTCCTAGCTCACAAAGAAAATATAAATATAATAAGACTTGGTAAGGAAATGGCTAACATTAATATTAAAAATATAGAAAATATATTTAGAATTGGAAAGAATAAGGTAAAATAATGTTTAAGGACATTTCTGATGCTAATAAAGTAATAAGAAATGAAGAATTAAATTATGAATTCAGAATTCCTGAAGCCTATGTCAAAACCATTGGCATAATAAGAAATGTTCCTGAAGAAATAACGACAGAAGAGATTCGTTCATCGCTGGAAGTGGATAAAGGGGTAGATATTATTGGAGTAGAGAGATTGAAAAGATGGAACTTTGAAAGAAAATTAGAAGAAAATACTGAAATTATCAAAATTTCTTTCAGAGCAAACTACTTACCCTCAAAAGTGAGATTATTTAACACTTCTATAAGAACTCAATATTTTATTCCTAAACCTTTTTTTTGCAATAATTGCTTAAGATATGGTCATTTTAAAAAATATTGTAAAAATCAACAAAAATGCAGACTTTGTTCTGAGCTTATTGAAGAACAGCACTTATGCAGTAAAATAAATAAATGCAATCTGTGTAATGAAGGGCACATAACTAATTCTAAAGATTGTTCTTATAAAAAAACTGAAATAGAAATACAAAAAGTAATGGTGAAAGAAAAAAAATCGTACACTGAGGCTAAAAAAACAATTTTTACAAGTAGGAGAGATATGAATTTCAAGCTAAACCAAGAAGAATTTCCGAAAATGAATTTTGCCAAAGCTTTAACAACAGAAACTGAACAACCTTTACAAAATCCGATTAATCTGAGAGAAAGACTTGAAGCAAACAAATTTAATGAAATAAAAGAAGTTCTAAGAAAAAAAGATATTTTAATTCAATTAACAGCACAATTAATCTCTAAGATGTTCAGTGATGATAACCAAGATAATGATATACAAATTATTAAATTGCTGGAAATATATCGCAAAAATCCGGATATAATCCAGGAATTTACTAATTATTAAATAACATAAAACCCATTCTGCAATTCTAAATTAAAAACTTAATTTAACATGTCTCATAATAATTTTAAAATATTGCAAATAAATATCAGAAGCATCTATAGTAACAAACTACTATTAGAAAAATTTATGTTGGACAAACAAATAGATGTAGCAATTTTATGTGAAACCTGGTCAAAAAATTCGGTAACTTTAAACTTCGGTAATTATAAAATTTATGATACAAAAAGGCCTGATGGTTATGGTGGAGTGGGATTTTTGATCGAAAACGAAATTTCTGTAAATAAAATTAACTTAAATCTAAATTTAAACCGAATAGAGGTAATGGAAATAGAAATTCAATACAAAAACAAGAAAATGAACCTTGTAACCATTTATAACAATTCAAACAGAAATCCTGCACAAGTTAAGGAAGACCTTGAAAAATTATTAGAGCATTATAAAAACCAAAAAAGAACAATCATTGCTGGTGATATAAATGCTCATCATACTTTATGGGAAGAAAATGGTAGAAGTGACACTTTAGGAAATAAACTAGCTGATGTAATAACATCTTCAGAGTTTGTATTACTTAATAATGGTAAACATACACGACGAGATGAAAGGAACCACTTAACATACGCAGTTGATATACCATTATCATCACCTGATATATGTCCAATAATGTCATGGGAGTGTGTACACGAAAGTGTAGGATCTGATCATTATCCAATTATCATAGAAATACAAGAACAAATTGAAAAGAGAAAAGAGGTTAAGAAAGTAAATTGGAAAAAAATTACTGAAACAATAAATAACTTTAATCCACAACATTCCTTTGGAATCGAGGATTATGAGTTTTTTATGGAAGAAACAATTTTAAATAATACTATTTCAATAGAAATTGATCCTAGACATAAACCAAAACCTTGGTGGAATTTCAAAATTGCCAGACTATGGAAAATAAAAAAAGAAAAAGAAAAAATATTTCTAATCAAACAAGACTTTTTTACAGCCATTGAGTTGAAAAGAGCAATTGGGAAACTTAAAATAGAAATTAAAAGATCGAAAAAAGAAAATTGGAATAAATATTTAGAAGAAATCAACCAGAATCAAAATACAAAAACGATATGGGATAAAGTTAATAAACTTTATAAAAGAAACAATGATAAATTTACTATAATGAATGATACAAACGCTGCTCAAAATTTCTTAAATTTCAATTTTCCAAACACAATTGAACAACTACATCTTCCGTTTGATTCAAATGAACTTCAAAGATTCTTAGATGAGTTTTCATTAAAAGAAGTGCAGGAAATTATTAAAAATAGTTCTCCAACGGCACCTGGGAATGATAAAATAAGCTACAAATTATGGAAAGATCTTAATATAAATCAAAAAATCAAGCTTACTGAATACTTCAATAGCATTTGGTATACCTTTTACTACCCTGAGAAATGGCAAATTGCAGTAATAAAACCAATTAAAAAACCTAATAAGAATGGGAAAGATATAGATCATTATAGGCCGATTTCCCTTTTGTCAGTACATTCAAAAATTATGAATAAAATGATACAATCACGGCTAGAAAAACATTTAATTATAAATAAATTGCTTATGAACAATCAATTTGGTTTTAAAAAAGGTTGCAGCACTCATGATTATCTTGTTGAACTTTTTACTCAAATTAATAATTACAAGAACAGAAAATTTAAAATGAACCTAATAACATTTGATTTAACTAAAGCTTTTGATCGAGTGAATAAAAATAAATTATTAAAAGATCTTGAAAATGAGAATTTTGATAAGAATATTATTAATTGGATTTATCTCTTCCTAACAAATAGGAAAGTGATTCTTAAAGTAGAAAGTAATGAAATTTCAAACGTAACAAACAATGGACTACCACAAGGAAGCTCTCTTAGCCCCATCCTTTTCAATATATATACTAAATATATACATAGTATTCAATCAGAAACAGTTCAAATATTTCAGTTTGCGGATGACTTCACCTTTCTAATCGCAGAAAAATCTGAAGATGAACTAAAAATCAAAACAGAACAATTGATTAGCAGATTTATAATTATGCTAAGCGAAAAAAATCTTCAAATTAATTTAGCTAAAACTCAAATAATGAAAATGTTCTGTAAACGTACTCCAATTGCAGATATAACAATAAATGGAACAAGTGTTCTGTATTGTAATAATATGAAAATTTTAGGAGTTACAATCAGTAACTGCCTCGCATTATCTGGTCATTACAAGGAAAAGAAAAAAGATATTCAGTCAAACTTAAACTTTTTAAAATCTATATCATACAAGTTTGGAGGAGCTCATTCAGGAGTTATGCTGAACATATTTAAATCTCTCATTAAGTCTAGGATTAGTTATGCTTATGAAATTACCCATAAACATACTAAAGAAATAATAAACACATTACAAACTATTAAAAATAATGGAATACGAACTTGCATGGGTTTTTGTAAAACAACTCCTATCCCTGCGATATTAGCAGAGTCTGGAGAAAAATGTGTTCAATTAGATATATTAGAAAAAACTTTAAAATATATGGCGAGAAAATTAAGTAAAAACCAAAAAATTGGAAAAGACATTAGAAGTGGTATATGCCTAGCTCATTTTCAAACTTTATTGCAACAATACCCCTTTCTAAATAAAGTGGCTATTGAAAACTATGAGGAATATATCTCTAATAATATCATAGTAAATACAAACATATTTATTAAAAAACAAAAAATGAACAATTGTTATTCATCTAATGAAATAAAAGCATACATAAATCAGGAAATAGTAATTAATTATGGGGATTATGAACAAATTTACACTGATGGTTCCAAAGTTGAGAATAAATGCGGATTTGGCATTTTCTTCCCTAAGAATAATATGGAAATGGGTGCTAGATTACTCCAAGAAGTCAGCATTAAAACAATTGAGTTGATTGCAATAACTGAAGCTACAGAATTCATGATTTTAAACAATTTTAACAAAATTATTGTATTCACAGACTCTCTCAGCGCATGTAATTCTATAATATATACTTTAAATAATCACAACTCAAAATATTATGAAAATAAGTTGTTAAAGATCCTCTCTAATAATAATGAAGTTAAACTGGTAATAATGTGGATACCTAGTCATATTGGAATATTTGGAAATGAAAAAGCTGACATTTTTGCTAAAAAAATGACAACTACGGATCAAATATCTAGTTTAGAAAACTTAATACCAATTGAAGACTGTATGATATTAATAAAAAATAAAATAGATGAAAAATGGTTTCAAACATACAGTGAAGAAAATTTAAATAAGGGAACATTTAATAGATACATAAATAATAACTACCCTCCAAAAACAAGATGGTATGAAAACAAACATTTGAGCAATAGGGATATTAAAATTATTAACCGATTACGTACTGACCACTCTTACAACAAATATTACAAATTTCTAATTGAAAGAGAGACTAACCCAGTTTGTGAAACATGCAATGTAATCGAAAACAATGAACACATAATAAATAAATGCAAAAAATATGATAATTGGCGAAAAAACTATCCTATCCTTCAAAATAAAAATCTAAAGGACATTCTGAAAGAAAATAAAAGTGAAGAAATAAAAAGCCTCATACATTTTTTAAAGGAATCTGGTATATCAATTTAAAACTGAAAGATTAACAGCAGAGCTTTCGACTCTCAGTTTTTAAAAAATGGCGTATGGATGGAAACGTCTAAGCCGTGTCATCTAAAATTAAAAAAAAAAAAAAAAAAAAAAAAAAAAATTGTTGGTTTGAAATGAAATTTTATTATTATTATTGAGAATCATGGCATTATAAGTTTGTCAAAAAAATGTTGTCAAGTGTGTCAAAAGAAATTTTATTTATTTTTTACCCAATTTTTTGGAAAAAAATGAAATTGTTTGTTTGAAATGAAATTTTATTATTATTATTGAGAATTATGGCATTATAAGTTTGTCAAAAAAATGTTGTAAAGGGTGTCAAAAGAAAGGTTTTTATTTATTTTTTACCCAATTTTTTTTAGAAAAAAATTAAATTAATAGATTGTATGACATGAAATTTTATTATTATTATAGAGAATAATGGCATTATAAGTTTGTCAAAAAAATAATGTCAAGTGGTCAAAAAATGGTTGCATTTACTTTTTTAGCCAATTTTTTGGGAAAAAAAATGTAGCTGTTTTTATGATGTAAATGTAATTGAAAATGAAATTGGACATGGAAATTTTTGAATTTGTTATAGTTTTTGAAATATTTTTGGAATTTTGAAAAAGTTTGTGTTGTTGATTTTGTAATAATTTTTGCAATATTTTTAGAATTTCGGAAAAAGTTTTAAGTTATGATTTTGTAAGAATTTTTGGAATATTTTTAGAATTTTGAAAAATTTTAAAGTTATGATTTTATTATAATTTTTGGAACTTTGAAAAAAGTTTTAATATTTGATTTTGTAATAATTTTTGCAATATTTTTAGAATTTTGGAAAAGTTTGAATATTTAAGAATTTTTGGAATATTATCGGAATTTAGAAAAAGTTTGATTTTATTTAATTTAACAATAGTTTTGGAATTTTGATTATAATTTTTGATTATGTTTTGTAATAAACTTTTAAACAGAGATAAAAAATACTTGTACTTTAACAAAGAGTTATGTTTGATATACAGCGCTGCCCAAAACTAAAAACCATGTCCTCATAAGTTTTTTGCCGAAAACTATATCAAAATCCTTAACCCAGACCGAAGTCTTGATATCTCAGAGCTGTGAGATTTCAGCCCCTCCATATTTTAAATATAAACGTTATGTATTTGTAGAAAATAATTGTATTTTCCATAATATTATAATATTGTATTGTATTTTCTTAATATTATAAAAAAATTAACTTAAATATCCATAAACTGACATGAATCAAGGTAAACATATTAAAAAATATCATTTTTTTAAATCACTAAATTTAATTATTCAAAGTACCGTGTGTTTGCCTTCACAAGAAAATTTCGTACGCACTTAATTCTAGATAAAAATAAATTAGGATATATCAGTTTAATATTACGAAAGTATTATTTCACAGGGACACTTGTTGACAGAAACATTTGTTGGCAGCCTACGTTCCTATATGTATCATATAACAACGCACAAAAAAGATATAGATCGAAATTTTAACGAAAATGTTTTGGTTTTAATTTCGTCTAATATATTTAAATAAAACATAAAAACATTCACAAATGCTTTGTGGGAATTCACAAATATTTGACAGAACGAAACTTTTGGAGGTGCAATTTGTGAAAACAAAATTTTGACTAAGGTGAAAAACATTTTTATTTTCCTGTGCCAATTGAAACAAATATTCATGTGAACTAAAATAAATAATTTAAAAATTATAATTAAAACATAATGAATAACATAAATAAAATATTGGAAACAATCAATAATGACTATACAATCGTGACTTAGGATGTTAATTAGAATAGAAATGTTCCCTATTCTATGAATTCACACAAAGTATTGTCTAGAAATTTAATGCAAAAACTCCCATATAATGTAAAATCATTTCCATAATATGGAGTCTAATGACAGTGGAAAAATTCAACTTAAGTAAAAAATAAATAAGTGATGAAGAAGTTTCAACTTTGAAATTGTCATCGCCTCAACGGCGTAATCGATAGCGTGTCTGCCCAAGGATTCGAGGCAGGCACTGACGAGGGTAGGTTAGAATCCCATCCGAAACACGAAAAATGTGAATTGGAGTTTTTTTCTGAGAAACTTCAAACCATAACTTTGAATTGAAAAAATTCCAATTACTTCTTTACTTACTTGAGTTTAATTGATCTCAAAAATCCAAAATAAATAAAATATATTTGCCGTTATTATTATTACTTCTATAATCTGCACAATAAGAATCGATTAAAAAGAATTTAATTTTAAAATAAAATATTACTTTGGCGCTTAAAAAGACTTCTATCATAGATTGTAGTTCCTTCTGCCATAATTTGATGATAATGGCTTTGTGCGAACTCACGAAATAATGACAGATGACAACTATTAACTGTCAAAATTTTGTCTTTTGGAATTTATATTCACCATAACGAAACGTCATAATTTGGTATAGCTTTTTAGCATCATCAAATTGTCACAGTAGGCATAACAAATTATTTCTGAAGGAACAACAATTTATTACAGAAGTTTTTTTAAGTGCCAAAGTAATATTTATATTAATATATATATTATATATATTTATTAACAGCAAACATAAAAATTGAAAAGTGTTTCACCTTATGTCAAAATTTTGTTTTTACAAATTTTACCTTCACCAAAAACTTTGTTCTGTCAAACATTTGTGAGTTCGCACAAAGCCTAAATAAAATCTAAAAAATAAAATCTATACCAAATTTTGACGTTTCGTTGTGGTGAATATAAAATATATATATGCATTCATTTGTATAAATTCCAAAACACAAAATTTTGACAATTAATTAATAATTTTCATCTGTCATTATTTCGTCGTTTCGCACACAGCATATCGACGGCTCCAAAGCATTTACGTGCAACTACATTTTGAAAAAATTGAGAAGAAGCGCGAAAAACGAATTATTGTGATTTTTAAACAAGCATAAAAATGAAATTTTTTATCAATAAATCAAAAAAAACTATTTTTTTTTAATTTATTGATAGTAATTTTTTTTAAAGCTTGTTTGGAATCGCAATAAATCGTTTTGTGAGCTTCCATTCAATTTTTATAAAATGTAGTTACACGTAAATGCTTTGTAGCCGCCGATATGTAAATCAATAAAAAAGTGTTTAAAAGTTCATAATCATTTAAAATAAATTCAATGTATTATTAAATAAGGTTAAATGACTAAAATTCATTCATTTATTTATATGATCTAGATGAAAATGTGACTTTGTTTTTTTCTGTGTGCTGTGTAAACTTTTAGATTTCTAATAAAATGTGGAAAAATTATTACGCATGACATCTTTATGAAACTTTGGTATATAAGGAAGGAAGCTGCAAACGCAAACGGGTTTACTTGAACATGGACGATCTGAGTTATTTTCAAAATTTGACAAAATTTGATATCCCCTATACATTTTTACTTTTCATTTCTCAACGCATTTTAATTTATGAGATTTTTAATTAAATTTTTTAAACTTAGGTACTTTTCCTGCAGTTACCACAACTGAAAAATTCATTTTCACCAATTCACTTTCATCTTATAAACTAGACTTTGAAAAAGAAACACTTATGTTTATTTTATATCATTAGAAAAAGAAAAATCAGATACTGAGTATAGGGAAATTATTTTACCAACGCCCCCAATAGAAATTATGTACCGCAACGCTATGTAAAAACCGATAAAAGGAAACTGACATCGCTCTTGCAGACTGATTCTAAATTCTAACACGTAAACAAATATTTGTATTTTTTTGTTTGCTTTCACTAAGCGTGGACAAACACATTTTATAACTAGAAAATTTTAAATCAATAGCACTTATACCAACAAACATAATGTGCATGGTGCATACACTCGCACATTTCGTGCACCTTTTTATTTTTTTTTTTATAAAAAGTGTTGTGTAGTAGGAATTACAAAATGTGTCACAACAACACATAGATACCTTTTAAGACCTTGGAGCTAGGTCCCACAACAACATGCGTCTTGAGGTGTTGGTGGACGCTTTTTTTAATGTTTGTGGATTGAAGGGACTCGAGACTATTGTTTCGGACAAAGCATTCCATTTGTACGATGTACGCACAAAGCAATTTTTTTGCATTTTGTTACTATGACAGTGAGTAATCTCGGCAGTTTGACTGGGTGCACAAACCGATTGACGAGTAAAACGGGGCAAAGAATATGTCTGAGGCATTATGGATCTGATTTCATCCGAGCAGTGCTGGTGACGATATTTATAAAAATCAACGAAATCAGCAATAGTGCAACGATGTTGTTGGGAATCAAGATTTAATGTTAAATTTCGATCACCAACAATTCGTGTAGCCCGCTTTTGAAAAGAGTCCAAAAGAGCCAGGATGGTAACAGATGCAACGCCCTAAACTTGACAACAACATTCCATGCAAGGACGAATATAGGACTTATGTGAAGTAATTGATAGGGAGTAAAATATTTTTTACATCTATTGAGGAGGCCGAGTTTTCTTGACGCGCTCCTTGCCATGGCCATTATATGATCGTTCCAGAGTAAGTCATTGGAAATTGTAACTCCCAATAAACGAATGCTTACACATTTGTCTATTTGGTCGTCACACATATTAATTCAAATATCGTTGAGAAACTCGGTCTTTGATCTGGAACTAATTTTTAAGTTTTTTTTAAATATTCTAGTGAATATTTTAAATTTAGTTGAAGTATAAAAGAATTTGAGCGCTGACTGATACGTTTCTTCTGATACGTTTTGAATTATTGCTAGACCAATATTTTGGTAACGTCATTACGACAAATGAAGATAGCGGTCGTATTTTTAAGCTGTTTGAGATTACATTTGTAAAATATGGAGGGGCTGAAATCTCAAGCTCTGAGATATCAAGACTTCGGTTTTGGTTAAGGATTTTGATATAGTTTTCGGCATAAAACTTTTATGAGGACATTGTTTTTAGTTTTGGGCAGCGATGTATATCAAACTCTTTGTTAAAATACATGTATTTTTTTATTTCTGTTTAGAAATTTATTAAAAAACTAACACATCAATACGTTGCCGCAAAATTATAATAGATCATAAATTAACATAATTGAGTGAAAAGATGATACAAACAGCAAACTACTCAAAAAAATTTCCATTTAGCGTTTCGAGAAAATATTACAAAATCAAAAATTCATATTTCTTTCAAAATTCCAAAAATATTGTAAAAATTAAATAAAATCAAAAATTCAAACTTTTTCCAAAATTCCAAAAATATTGCAAAAATTATAACAATATCAAAAATTCCAAAAATTATAATAAAATCAAAAATTTTAAATTTTTTAAAATTCTAAAAATATTATGAAAATTCTTACAAAATCAAAAATTGAAACTTTTTTCAAAAAACTATATAAAATTCAAATTTCACAACTTCAAAAATTCTATTTTTTTTTCAAAATTCTAAAAATATTGCAAAAATTATTACAAAATCAAAAGTACAAACTTTTTTCAAAATCCCAAAAATATTCCAAAAACTGTAACGAATTCAAAAATTTCCATGTCCAATTTCATGCTCATTACATTTCATGTCATACAAATATTAAATTTTTTTTCCAAAAAATTGGCTTAAAAAATAAAAGAAAATCATTTTTTGACACACTTGACAATATTTTTTTGACAAACTTATAATGCAATAAAATTCTCAATAATAATAATTTCATGTTCAATTACATTTAACATTTCATACAAATAATTAATGTTATTTTTTTTCAAAAAAAATGAAAGAAAATCATTCTTTTGACACACTTGACAACATTTTGTGACATTTTTTTGATAATAATAAAATTTCTTGTCAAACAAATAATTAATTTCAATTTTTCCCAAAAAATTGTGTAAAAAAAAATGAAAGTCATTCTTTTGACACACTTGAAAACATTTTTTTGACAAACTTATAATGCCATAATCTAGATTTTGGTCTCACATACCAATACCGACCATCAAGATTTCTCCAAATTCAATGTTTCTATTCCTAATCACTTAAAATGAACGTTTTTTAAGCAAATTTGATGTTTTGACACACTTGACGTTTTTTTTTACCAACTTCCGGGACAGCTATCGAAAACATCGTCCTTTCGGCTCTTACCATTGAGTATACCTATTTTTAGAAAAAAAAGTTTTTGAAATTCCTTCTGCCGGTTTCTAGATTTCTGCCGGCCGGCAGACAGACACACATTTTTTTTTGCTTTTTTAGAATCAGTAGGTCCTAAAACGTCGAGGAAAGCCAAAAAAAGTGGGGTAAGAATTTCACTTTTGGCTCATGAATGCAATATTTAGGTTTTTTCAAAACCGAAGTAATGATCCATCCATTATTTTAATGATTCAATTTAAATGAAAAAAAATCAGAAATCAAAGAATTAAAATATTTGACTTACATCTAAAAAATAATATTAATTTGCATAATTTTCTTAATATTACGAAAAAATAAATTTAAATATCAGCAAACCGATATGAAACAAGGCAAACAACAAAAACATAATAATTTATTTAAATCACTAAAATTAATTATTCAAAGTTGCCGTTTGTTTTTTGTGTTTGTTTTCATTACCTACTCAAAAGATTTCTTTTGCACATAATTTTAGATGAAAGTAAGATGAAATTCATTAATTTAATATTACCAAAGTCATATATTATCTAAAAAGTTAAATAAAATCAGTCATTTTGTAAAATGTAAAAACACTTTTTTATCCTTTGATTTGTTTATTATTATTATTATCATTAAACATACGTAAAATATGCATTTGAAAACTATGTGCATATGTATGCTAAGGCGTTTTACAATATGTGCACGATATGATGCACATCATGTGCATGACATGTGATATGCACCATTTTGTGGACGGGAATTTTATATCACGCACAATTAATGCACATTTCATGCACTTGTTCAAAAATTATTACAGGTATTGTTTGTGATAAAATTGATTATTTAGAATTTGGGAAGGACGCCGAAGTTTTATTATAAGACCTGCTATACACTTCAGTTAATTCAGTTAAGCTATGTGAGATAACTTTGTTATAGTTTCATAGTTTAACTTGCTCACTTCATACCGTTATACAATTCAAATAACTTAATTCACAAAAATAAAACGCATGTACAAAACTGTTTAGTATTGTCAAAATGGCATTTAAAAAAATAAAAATAAAAAAATAAAAATTTGTATGGAAGCATAATAATGTAGACTATATGGAGTATACATTTACTAACTTTTTTGTTTATAACATTTATTATAATTTTTCTATTTACCAAATTTTAGATATTCAAATATTTTGACAGAAAATATTATGTGCATAACTTTAACCGTCCAATGCGTCTTTAAATTTTGCATAGTATTAGTTTTTTTTATATAAAACTTTGATGCTTGTTGTAATATATTGTTGAATGATTTTATGATTTATAACACAGCACTTATTTTTTATAATTTATTGAATAAACAATATATACAATATTATCTTAAATGTTAATATAACAATTTTCTTGTTTTTAATTATTATTATTGAAAAACAATTTTAGTAATTCACATGACTTTTGTAGAAATTAATACGGTGCGAAAAGCTCGATCGCATTCAAAGGAATGAAGTTTTATAATAATTTTACCGCCAACCAAAATTGGCAACGAAAGCCATTGAACCTGAAATCGATTTGTTGGTTCGTTTTTCGAATCAATTAATTGATCGATTAATTATATAAATTAATTAAATAATTTCTCGTATGGATGGCGTGAATTAAGTAGCGTTGGTTTATGTCATGAGTTTGTGGTGGTTAATTATTCGGATTTAAATATATTAACCACTACAGTACCCCGCTCGTAGATGAAAGCCCCCGCTTAGTGTGTCTGTTCGAAATGAACAGCTTTGTGTGTTCGAGAAGCTGGTGAACGATCAGCTGAACACAAGATACCATATGCAGGCTTCAACCTGTCGATCGAAACAGATTGTTGTTTGCCTTTGATATCGATTACGAAATGTTTTCGTAGACGTCGTATGATTCTGTATGGTCCTTCATATGGGGTTTGTAAACCAGTGCGAATTCTATCAACTCTGACGAAAACGTAGTCGCAGGTTTCTAGCGACTTCGGAACAAAAATGTCGTTTTGTTTAGTTTGTCGTGTAGCTGTTGGAATTAGATTGTGCATTGTATTTCGAAGTTGATCTATGACTGTATCATGAGTAGGCAGCTGTGAAAGAGGATTTTCAACGAAGAACTCACCGGGCAGTTTCAGTGTTTGTCCGTAGACAAGTTCTGCGGGTGAGCACTTCAGATCTTCTTTCACTGTAGCTCGAATACCTAGAAGAATTATTGGTATTTCGGAGCTCCACTGAACAGTGTTGCCTCTGGCCATAAGTGCAGCTTTAAGTTGTCGATGAAAACGTTCTACCATTCCGTTTGCTTGTGGATGGTAGGCCGTTGTACGTATCCGATGTGAGCCTAAAAGTTTTGTTAACTCGGAGAAAAGTTTTGACTCGAATTGTGTTCCCTGATCCGTTGTGATATGCAGTGGAACACCGAATCGTGATACGTAGTTATTGACAAATGTCGTGGCTATGGTAGCAGCAGACATGTCAGACATAGTAAAAGCTTCTGGCCATCGAGTGAATCGATCAACGCAAGTTAGAATATATGAACATCCATTAGAAGGAGGAAGTGGACCTACGATATCTATATGGATGTGTTCGAAACGAGATTGTGGAATTTCAAATTGTCCAGTTGGACTTTTTGTGTGCCGTTGGACCTTAGAGCGTTGGCAAGATAAACAAGATTTTGTCCAATGATTAATATCTTTATTAATACTGGGCCAAAAATATCTAGATGCAATCAATTTACGAGTACCGTTGACACCAGGATGTGACAAGTTGTGTAAAGTGTTAAAGACAGTTTTGCGTAATGGTTCTGCGATGTATGGGCGATTGTTACCCGTTGATGTTTCGCAGACTATTTCAAATCCTGGAAGTTTAAAAAGCTCTAGTTTCATTGATGAACTAGTGTGACATACGGAACCAGAAAGTAAATTCTGAAGTTCTAAGTCTGCTTTTTGTGCAGCTATGATAGCATCGTAGTTGAAGTGAGTCTCAACTGATGCAGTTTCGTTGTCGGATGCACGAGATAATGCATCCGCGACTGTGTTGTCTTTACCTTGCACATGTTGGATGTCGGTAGTAAATTGACTTATGAAATCCAAGTGCCGAGATTGCCTTGGGTTTCGTTCGGTTTTCGATTGTATTGCACGAGTGAGAGGCTTGTGGTCGGTGTAAATTGTGAATTCGCGACCTTCGACAAAATACCTGAAGTGTTTTATAGCTAGGTAAATTGCGAGTAGCTCTCGATCGAATGCCGAGTATTTAATTTCAGCGTCTGAAAGTTTCTTTGAGAAAAATCCCAGTGGTTCCCAACAATCGTTGTTACGTTGTTGTAACACTGCTCCGACAGCAATGTTCGATGCATCCGTAGTGATACTGTATGCAGCATCGTTACGTGGATGAACTAACAACGTGATATTGCCCAATTCAGTTTTCAACTTGGTGAATGCGAGTTGACATTCGTTTGGCCAAGTGAAATTTTTCGGAGTCTTGGGCTTCTTTAGTAAAGCGGCCAAGTGTGTATGAATTGGAGCAAGTGTTTCAGCTAATTTCGGTATGAATCTATGATAGTAATTTATCATACCGACGAATTGCTGAATACGTTTGATTGATGTTGGTGGTGGGAATTCCGTAATGGCATTAATTCGTTCTTGAGAAGGCAGAATACCATTAGGGGTGATCGTGTGGCTGAGGAATTCAAGAGTGTTTACGCCAAAAACGCATTTTGAACTCTTAATATGAACGCCAAACTCGCTTAGTTTCTGGAAGAGTTGTTCCAGATGAAGTTTGTGTTGTTCCTCATTTATCGATGCCACTAAAATATCGTCGATGTAGACGAAAACAAAATCTAAATCTCGAACGATCTCATTTATGAAACGCTGAAACGTTTGTGCAGCATTACGTAAACCAAATGGCATTCGGGTGAATTCGAAGAGGCCAAATGGAGTGGTAATTGCAGTTTTGTGAATATCTTCATTCGCGACAGGAATGAGATGATAGGCTCTAACAAGGTCAATTTTAGAAAAGATAGTGCAACCATACAAATTCATCGAAAAATTTTGTATGTGCTGTATCGGATAACGATCAGGAATCGTGACCGCGTTCAATCTACGATAATCTCCACATGGTCTCCAGTCGAGATCTTTCTTTCGAACCATGTGAAGCGGACAAGATACAGAAGAAGATGAAATGCGACAAATTCCAAGTTCAACCATATGTTGAAATTCTGTGAACGCAGCTTTTTGACGAATAGGATCTAGTCTGCGTGGTCTTGACACAGGCAAGTGCCCTGTGGTGACAATATGGTGTACCACGTTGTGTTTGACCGGTAAATTGTAGTTCGGCTCTGCTGTTAGGGAAGGGAACTTCTTTAGTAGCAGGCCGTAATCGTTGTCGATCGTATAATGGATGGGTGTTGGCGTATCAACACTGACCATTGTGGCATGGATT
This sequence comes from Diogma glabrata, assembly GCA_963693315.1. Classification (NCBI taxonomy): domain Eukaryota; kingdom Metazoa; phylum Arthropoda; class Insecta; order Diptera; family Cylindrotomidae; genus Diogma; species Diogma glabrata. The sequence continues at coordinate 360,063,657 of OY856187.1, read as the reverse complement.
GACAGCTGGGTAGCTGTATCAATCAGCCGTTTTTGTTTGAGATCGACTAAAAGGCCAAATTTACTAAGAAAATCAGCGCCAATGATCGGACGATTCACTTGTGCTAACATGAAAGCGTGTGTGAATGTTCGTTTTAGGCCGATATCTACCTGTAGGAGCTTTGTTCCGTAGGTATTGATTATCGTGCCGTTGGCAGCTGATAAAACTAGACCTGTTGATTTGGAGTTATTTGTAGTTAATCGATTGTTATTGACTGGGAGCACCGAGAGGTCTGCTCCTGTGTCGATGAGAAAGGTTTGTTCGTTTATTTTATCGAAAATAAATAGACGACTGGAGTTACTGTTCTCTGATACAGCCGTCTCAACCTCGAGCTTTAATCGTTTTTTTGAAGGTTTGGTTCTACATTCATGGTGGTTTTGGATGTAGTCTGACCAAATGAGCACGGAGATCTACATTTGCGTGCCGCTGCTCCAAACGTTCTATGGTAATAACATGAACCATTTCTATTCCTAGAGCTACTTCTTGCTCTTGACTGAGATCGGTATGTAGATGGCGATCTACCGCGAAAACTCGAGCTCGTTGACCTATTCCTGGAGTTCGATTGGCCAAACCGAGTTAATTGCTCCAGTTGTCGTTCTATTCGGCTTAAACGGTCTTCCATTGTCGAGTTTGATGATGATGAGCCTCGCCATTGGCTTCTATGAGTGGCACGTGTTGTTGGACGAGATAGACGGACTTCATTAATTTGTTTGCTGCTACTGTTAAGGGCCATTGCCTCGAACATGTTATCCGCCATTCGGGACATCGTTTCAATTGATGTGGTTTCAAGCAAAGCAGACAACGGTATGCGTATAATCTCTGGCAATTTCCGTATCCATAGAGACCGTATGATTTTATCACTAAAATTTTCTCCTGCTAGCTGTTTTATTTTACGAAACGCCTCGGAAGGTAGTTGATCGCCAAGCTCTTGACCGGTCAAGAGAGATTCAAGGCGACGCTCGTCCGAAGGCGCTAATCGTTCCAACAACGTTCGCTTAAGTGCTTCGTATTTGTTGGTTTCGGGTAACCCGTCAATGACGTCCGAAACCATGTCACACATTTCAGGCGAGAGAGAATGGAGCAAATGTAGATATTTTTGTTTATCTTGTTTGATATTTTGATACTCAAACGTTTGCTCTGCAACTCTGAACCAGGTATGTGGATTTTGTATCCACAGAGGCTGTAGCTTCAAATTGGCTGAAGCGCCTTGCTCCAAAGGGCCATCGGATTTTATCCCTTGAGCTTTGTTCATTGTTTCATCGTCGTTCATTTTGATTTTCGGTAAGATTTATATAGACAAAAAAATGAATCACTGTAAAAAAAACTTACGCGTGAACGTGTGATATAAACAAGTTATATATAAAACGCGTTATATAAAAAAAAAATATAAGATAAAATCGAATTGTAAATAAATTGAAAAATCTTCGTAGAAAAAATTTTAGGCGACCAGGTTTTCTTGTTGAAAAGAAAATAATCACGCTAATATGAATTACCAAAATTCTCGAAAATTAAGTAAATAAAGAGAGGTATATATATATATAATATAAAGAAAAAATTTTATATGAATATTTTTAAATGAATTCCAAATAATAAATTCAAGCTTAAATTCTTAAAGCTAATTTCCCAACACCATAATATATTTTGAATAAAGTGAATGAATGATATGAAATTTAATTTATCTAATTCAATGAAATTTAAAATAAATCAAATTTGTAATTACGTTAAAAATTATTTCAATCAAAAAAATTTTCCAATTAAGTTAAAGTTAATCATAAAAAAAATTAAACATATGTTGTAATAAAAAAATAATTTTTATCTGTTTTGGGTCCAACGGTGTTTATCGAAGATTAAGAACGGCAATGTTTGTAATAATATTGATGAAATAATGATAAGCAGTAATTTAATTGATCCAACGATGGTATTGATGATGAAATTTTAGTACGATTAGAAAAATAAATTTTTGCGTCAGCAATATTTGATTGTATAAAATTGTTGATGTAATAAGTTTTCTTTAGATGAATAAATGAATTTCTGAATAAATTTGACTTTGTAAAATGCTGTTGTTGTACTGTTGAATTTGTGTTGTTGAACAATTGTTATATTAAATTTTATTTGGAATCCAGTTGATTTTTAAATGTTTTATAGATGTTGACGATGTTGATGTTACAGTAACAAATTATGAAGCATAAATCTTACTGTATAAGATGACCAGATATTTTTGGTTATAATTTGCGGCACCGAAAATAATAAAAACTTTTAAAGCAAACACACTGCAACTATCACAAGATCGTAAGATACGTACCTCTAAGTCTGGTACAAAATGTACCAGACTGTCCAACAAATACTTGTAATTGTATGTTGTTTGAACGTACGGTAAAAACCGTTATCGGCGTCACCAATGATGCGGGGTCACCAATGATGCTTGTTGTAATATATTGTTGAATGATTTTATGATTTATAACACAGCACTTATTTTTTATAATTTATTGAATAAACAATATATACAATATTATCTTAAATGTTAATATAACAATTTTCTTGTTTTTAATTATTATTATTGAAAAACAATTTTAGTAATTCACATGACTTTTGTAGAAATTAATACGGTGCGAAAAGCTCGATCGCATTCAAAGGAATGAAGTTTTATAATAATTTTACCGCCAACCAAAATTGGCAACGAAAGCCATTGAACCTGAAATCGATTTGTTGGTTCGTTTTTCGAATCAATTAATTGATCGATTAATTATATAAATTAATTAAATAATTTCTCGTATGGATGGCGTGAATTAAGTAGCGTTGGTTTATGTCATGAGTTTGTGGTGGTTAATTATTCGGATTTAAATATATTAACCACTACAACTTCAATATATGGGTGAACTAAGTTAACATGGTGTTGTAAATTGTATACAACACGAACTAAGTTTGGTTCAACCGATCACCACAACTAATATTTAGCGTGCATACCCTTATGTCAAATTGTTTTTTGTTTTCCTCTTTTTATCTCTCTGAGAAATAGTTTTGTCTTCCATTAGACGTGCGTAGCTTTTACATTTGATTCAAAATTGTATAATTATAGAGTTGTTTTTAAATCTATAAGAAAAAACCCTACTACAAAAAAATAGTTTCTTCCTACCTGCGACTGTATAAAAAGAAATATACATATAATTTTTGATATTTTATCTACCAAAAATAAATTTGTCCATAAAGAAAAAAGTTCTACAACAAATTTTCATAATATGCTTTAAGAATATTTGCATAACTCAGATATTTGTTCGTATCGTTAGAAAAAATTGCTTTTCCTTTACAAAATATTTTAGTTAAATAATCACTGAAACTAACACAATAAATTTAAATTACTCTCGTAATTATTTTTATTCATTTTATAAAAATTAGCACAACTATGAAAAAAAATTTTTATAGTTTTTGGCATTTTAATTTTAGAATTGTTTTTAATTTATTTGGTGGTTATTAATAAAAACAAATCAAAATGGACAAAAGAAAATTGAATATGACACATGACATGAGCTATCAGCATTTTGTATGTTTCCCCTCTTGCCATACAATTTTAAAATTATGTTCTCCCTATGAAGCCATCTATATTTATATATACTCTAAGGTTAGGTCGCATAGTTGAAAAAACAAAGTTTGTTTAGCTTAGTTCAAGTGTATAGCGGGTTTGTATTGGGTTTTTTAGTTATTTAAAAAACTGAACTCTCAAAAAAGTTATTTAATGAAATTAAGTTGTTGCTAGCTTAATCGGTAATCAAAAACGTTATAAATGTTCATAGCAAATTAATTAAAGATGATCTCAAGGATTCTCAAGATTTCTCGAGAAATAAAAAAACTATGACATATGCCAATCAGATATTAGAAATAAAAATAAAAAAAGAGGTGTAAACAAAACAAATGTTCCAATATTTGCAGGAGAAAAACGGCATACGGCATACTCCAAAACTAACACTGAGAGTGTTACCGTTAACTAAAAAGAGTTCATCCACCAGCACCGTTAAGATATCACCATGGATAGTGACACCTTACTGCTATTGTCAGTGGTAAGTGATATCACACGTTGACACGACTAGGCGACTGGAGCACGTAAAGTTGTCTCACTCATAAATCAAATAAGAACCAAAAAATTAAAAATCAACAAAACTTAAATTTCGCCACTGCCTGCACACTACGCAGCTAAAGGGGTAAGCAAACGACATGAAAAGAGCGGTTTTGTACAATATATTCACTTAACTATTATTTACATAAACAGTTTCTGAGTTTTGTTTTAACAAAATAGCATTATATTAAATAATTAACAAAGCTCCAAACAATAAAAATGCTGTACAAAACTTGACTTTTAAAACAACGTGCAAAAACAAAGAGTGGAAATCTATTCCAAAATTCTTAATTGCCCCTTACATATTTTACACCAGTTTAATTTATATACATAATATGTATTAACAAAAATATTGCTTCTTCACCTCCGTTGTATTATTAATACACTGCGCAAAGAAAATTATCCCCATATTTTCCACATTTCAAATGCAACATGAAAACAACGTTTTGTTTTCTTTTATCAAATAAAAATCAAAGCACATTAATATCAAATTATCACAAAAGAAAAAGTTTGATAAAGTGAACATAACTCATAAGAAAAACCCATAAAAATATTTTAATAATCTTACCAAGCAATAAAATTGTGTGGAAAATTCAAAAACTAATTTGCTTACACAACAAAATAAAATTATTTTAATTTATTACAAAAATTAATTTACTACTTACAGCAACACAATTTATGATTTTGGTTTCAGTTTTCTAATTATTATTCCAGTTTATCACAAAATCGAAAAAAAAAAAACAAAATAAAAAGCCACAAATTACGATAGTAACAACCACTTACACTTTGAATGAAAGTTTAACTACTTTTCAGTTGATGATTGTTTTTCCTTATCTAATTAATTAACAATTGTGACAATTAAATAGAAAGGAAATCACAGAATAATTTAAAAAATAAATCTGAATGTTTTTTGGTTTTAGAATTTTTAATTTTCTTTCAACTACAAAAGACTGTCAGTGACCTACTAAAATTGGTCAACTAACAAAACCTAAACCAACCGTCGTGGATGATGTCGTTTTAAAGAATAAATAAAAGGAAAATCAGGTGGATGTATATATCAATAGTAACATGGAAAAACTATGTGACTAGATTTTGGATATATATTAGCATCGCGTTTTGTTGTTTTATTTTCCTTTTTACAATTTTTTGAGTATTTATTTTAATATGTTGGGATTTGAATTCAAACGCGAAATTATTTCATCGTATGTAGTTACATTTAGTAGTTCATAAATAGTGAAAATATTTACACGCGATCTATCCTTTATTAATTATAGTTATTTCTTCAGAATACTTTAATATCATAAGCTCCCACACGGATTTTTTGGGAATTTTTTTTTAACGTAGGTCATAAACTTTTTATTTTATGTTCACTATTACTTTACGATCTGAAAAATCATAACGCTCCAAAGTCATGAAATTAGCTTGTATCTATTATAAATAATTTAATTAATTAAAGTTGTCGACCTATGTAACAATTCAAACTCTACCTGCTATTACACTAATTATTTTTTTTTATTTAAAAAGACGTCATAATAAAAATTCTATTGTGTTATGACGTCAAAGAGTAAATATTTTCTATTTATTCTATTATTTCTCCCCCAAATCAAACAAATTTGCTGTTGTGACAAAAACCCATTTTTTCTGTCATACAAAAATGTTGCTTTAAATTTGCATATTTAGTTTACTGGGCAACATTTTTCTTTATTATTAGTTTAGTATCCATCAAAGGTCAAATACATTCAAAATGGTGGCTTTTATGGTTTAAAATAAAATTAAGAAAATCTGAAAAATACATTTAAGACGTTGGTAAATATTTTCTTGTTGAACATTGAGGTGTAAAAATTTTTAAACGTTTCATTACAAAAACTTTGTTACCTCCGACTGGAAACATGATTAATTAAATTACTTGCACTTACACGACTCAATTGATTCGGCTGTTAACACTATCGCATTTCGACTTAAAATGTTTCAGAATTCCTTAATTACAATTTTATTTTCTGTCTAGATAATTACAGGTCAATAGAAAATTAGTTAATTTCTCAGAATCACCGACGTCGTTATATTATTTTGCATGTATTTCATTGTAGTTGTTGTTGTGTCGATCTTTGTTCATAGTTTTACATGTTTGATGACGGGAATGTACATAGTTTTCGTTTTGCTATGGACATTTTATATATGGTAAATTGAGGTTGAATACAATTTTGAATTGTATTTGGTTGCGATTCTGTAAATCTTAACAATCTATTTTTTTATCGTTATGCTATCTTCACCTAACACACCACGTCTTTGTATAAGACCTTTACCTGTGTAGTAAAACCAATTAGGTATTTTACCACAGCCACTTCCCACACCAAAACTTCCAAAATATTCGTAAATTCAAAATCTTAGCACTTAATAAAAAACAATTGACCTAAAATTTATATTAAAAAACAAACGCTCAACAAAATTCTAGTTTTATATATTTCATAATTTACTTTCCACTATTTGGGTTATTAAAAATTACAAAACCGTTTATTTTAAATAAAATTAAATAAATGTTAATATCGCGAAATATGCACAGTATTACTTTTACGTAATAAAAACAAAGACCTAAAGTTTTGGTCAGTGGGTCAATTGTTTCAATATTAACAAACAATAATTGCAACGCGTAATCATTTTTAAATTATAAAAGTAATATTTTAATTAATCAAAAAGTTAGCCATTTTTCAGCCTTTTACATTTTAAAAATGAATCGTTTAGAATAAATCAATCAAGTCAGTTTTTTCAAATAAATCAATCAAGTCAGTTCGGTTCAGAAAAATCAAACAGTGAATAAGAAAATTAATCGATTCCTTGATTAGCCCGTCCCCAAAAAGGGACCGAAATCCGATATCTCATATTATATTCCAAAAGCTTTACTATCGGTCCTATCCAAAGTTATATCAATACACATTATATCAATACATACATTTCAAAATTTCTGGAGGTTAATCATTTAATAGCCGACAGCCAATACGGTTTCCAAAACAAAAGATCAACTACCGATCTATTAAACTATGTAGCGCATTGTTAAAACAGCATACTTGATAAAGGTGGTGCAACACACTTTATCGTTTTAGACATCTCCAAGGCATTCGATCGAGTCTTTACTTAATCAACAAGCTCGTTGCGTATGGTTTTCATCCCAATGTAGTAAAGCTGATTCAAAATTTTCTATCCAACCGATGCATTTTGGTCTCCTTACATGGATTTTCTTCTGAGTCTAAACTAATTAACGGTGGTGTACCTCAAGGCTCAGTATTGTCCCCAACCCTATTTTTGATTTATTTCAACGAATTGTTGAAAATCACCAGCAACCCAATAAATAGTTTTGCAGATGATAGTACTCTGCATAAGTCGTTTGAGCCCCTGCCTTCAAAAGGTAAATTGCACGAACGAATTAATCCTGCCTGGAGACACGGTGCCATATAGGTCTAAAAAGAAGTCGCCGATTGGGGTGACCAAAACCTGGTCAATTTCAACTCTACCAAAACACAGCTGTTGATTGTTTCCAGATCAAAGACCGAGTTTCCTAAAGATATTTTATTCAGTATGTGTGATGAACCAATGGGTAAATGTAAAAACATTCGTTTATTGGGTGTCACAGTTTCAAATGACCTACTCTGGAGCGATCATGTAATGGCGATGGCAAAAAGCGCGTCTAAAAAACTCGGCCTCCTGAATAGATGCAAAAAAATTTTCACTCCATACCAATTGCTCCATATTTATAAGTTCTATATTCGTCCCTATACGGAGTACTGTTGTCAAGATTGGGGTGCTGCTTCTGTTTCTATCTTGGTCCTCTTGGACTCTGTTCAAAAGTGGGCAATACGAATTGTGGGTGATCGAGCTTTGACATCAAAACTTGATTCCCTACAACATCGTCACACTGTTGCTGACCTCGTTGTTTTTTACAAATATCGTCATCAACAGTGCTCAGATGAAATCAGCAGCATCATGCCTCAAACTTATTCTTACCCCCGTTCCACTCGGCAATCGGCTACCGCAACCAATCAAACGGTCGATATCCCGCACATTTACATGGGAAAAGACATACAATTAGCATTAGTAGCATTTACATGGGAAAAGACATACAATTTTACTGAAATTACGTTTTTTCAGTAAATTTTACTGAAAAACTAGATGAGACAAAAAATCATGTTTTCAATATGAGTGACTAGCGCCGCGCCGCAAAATATTACATATACATTTACACTTTATTTTATAGCAAAATTTATAGATGCTTTTGACAGTTAATTTTCATTTAAATTATTTTTCAAACATGAAACTTCTTTAAGAAATGTCTGAAACTATCAAAAAAGTAAGAAAGAAAAGAAAATGTGATCATAATTTGAATTTTATTTTTATTTATTAATTACAATTATAGTCCAGTCAATAAAGCGGGGAAATAAAAGTTTCTTATAGGAAGATGAATCAAGAAATTTTTTTTGCATTAGCTTCTTCTCCCCTAGGTCATTCGTGACTAGTAAGCGAAGTGACTAGCGCCCCCCTCCCCCACCCCCCCAACAGCCTCAAAACTCAAAATTAACCCCTTTTTCACCCTCCATTTTTAAAAAGATTGCAAAATATTTTAAAATTGAAAATTAAAGACTGAAAATGCCCCCCAGTAGGTTTTAGGGGTCGCTGATCACGAATCTGCCATTAGTTTTCCGATAAATTCACATAGGGAGCGGGAAATCGGAAATTTTTTTTGATATGACCATAGTATATAAAAATAGTATATTTTCCTACAAGAGATGAAAACATTGTTTTTTTCGTGAGTAAACATTTGTTCACGAGACGCGCTAGCGTCGAGTGAGACATGTTTACGAACGAAAATCGTTTTTATCTCGCGTAGGAAAAAAATGGCAAAAAATGGCACTACGTACGTTTTGCGTACAGAATCCTTACACGATGTCCTGGATAAAAGTTTTCAAGATAAATTCAAAGGTACTGCAGATAACGAAAAACTGATACTTCAGCGTGCGGCGACAATTTGAAACGTGATATAAAATCAGTTGTTATCGAGAAAGCAATCTATCCGCCAAGTGACAAATTTATGGACGATGTGGAAAATGAAAAGTTTATACCAGCTTCAGTGATACTTTTTTTGAAATTTTTGATAAAATTGGATCACGCTGGGGATGTATCAAAGAGCAAAAAGATAAAATTGGTATCAATCGGTTATTGTGTCATTGGTCATTGTCAATTGGTCATTGTCACTTGTCTCATTATCGACTGGTTTGATGGCCGATGAGAAAATCGATTGTTTTAATGCTTTTGAAAAGGGATTAGCAACTTTACTTCGAATCAGAAGTCAGAGTTTCAAGAAGATAACTTTAAAAAGTAACGACACAGTTGTCACACTGGATCAGACAAACAAAACTGTCACCATTGACAACGATACAGTACATGTAAGTACTCATTTGATTTTTCAACGAGCATGCGCAATGTACATGACATCTTCAACCAATTCTCAGCTGATGGGAGAATTCGTAGATTTATTTTTTTACGAGTTGGCTCCATTCCCATTATCTCTGTTCGACAAGTTTAGCATGCGAAAAAATGTTAAATCTGATCTGTACAGTTTCTTCGTGCAAGTGGATGCTGATCTGAGGCGAGAAAATTCATACGTTATAGTAGATGGAGGAATGCCATTGCAAAAAGTTCCATGGAAAACTGGTGACAAATTTTCGTCAATAACAGATTCTTACATAAAGTACCTAGCTAGTCATTTTGGAAAAGATGTAACGGTGGTTTTTGATGGTTACGATGACATCACAACCAAATCATCTGAAAGAAAGCGTAGATCAAGAAAATTTATGTCTGCAGAATATAATTTCAACGAGACCACACCTATCACAGTCAAAAAAACCAAATTTTTGTCAAATACCACCAACAAGAAAAAATTAATCAATTTCTTACATAATACGCTATTAAGCAATAGTTTCACATCAATAGAATGTTCTGGTGGTGCAGATCGAACGATCGCTGCAGAAGCTATACGCAGCAATTATGACGGCGATAAATCAGTGGTTGTGGTGTCCGAAGATATTGGCGTATTAGTAATTTTGACTGCTTTTGCTGGAGCTGTCAATGACAACCAAAATGATTTCTTGCATAGTCAAGAAATTTATTTTCTGAAGCCGCAAAGCAGCAGTGGTACAGAGTCGCAAACAATTTTTTCGACTCGAAGTTTGGACGGCAAGTTTGCAAATGTGAAATCGAATGTATATTTGCACATGCCTTCACAGGTTGCGATACAACTTCAGCCTTTTTCAAAAAAGGAAAAAAGTTATTTTTCGATTTACTCAACGAAAACAACTTAGCTGTTGAGCAATTGTGCGATTTTGCCTCTCTGTTCAAAAAGCCAATTTCAAATATAAATGAAACTTTGGATGCAGGAATAAATTGCTTGTTGACTTTGTATAAATGCAAACCAACAAGAGCTAATGCAGAGTTGAGTCCGAATCAACAACTCAACAAATATAGATATGAGCTCTTCAACCAGAAAACATCAAGTCAAGTTAAATCCAAAAAAAGCAACCGTTAATCTTGCAACGTTACCACCAACTGTAGACGCACTCAAAGAACATTTGAAACGCGTCTATTTTCAAGTCCAATCGTGGATCGGATTTTTTGCTCAAACACAACCGGCCCTCGATCCCACTCCAGAAAAAATGTTAACGTTATTGTTTGTTCATGTAAGAGTGGATGTGGAAGAGCTTTTGGATGTCGCAAAAATATCATGTTCTGCACATCCAGTTGTTCATTTTGTAAGGGTGTTAATTGTACTAACATCAAACAAAGCGCCATACTGGATGATAATGATACAGAACCAATATTCGAGCTAGAGAATACTCAAATCGAAAAAGAAAATGAAGACGAAAATGCACCGAACACTCAACCCGGTGAGCTTGTACTCGAAAATGCATATGATTCAGATGATGAATTAAAATAATATTAAAATAATATTGTTATATATTTTTTAATATTTTCAACTTAAAAAGTTTTGCATACTAGATTTTCCACATTTTTCTGCCATTTTTTGATAAATTCTTTTCGTTTAACTTGTACGTGACGCTGGATGGCAATTTGGAGCACGTTATTATCAGTAAAGACAAAAAAATAAAATAAATATGTAAATAAACAAAATTTTCTGATTTTCATTCATCATGTTCATTTCGCCGAATTTCCTGGATTTTTACTTCTTTACATTAAAAACATTATTATTCAACTTCAGGTTCGAGCTCAATTCGACAACGCTTAAAAAAGCAGTAAAAAGTCGGAAAATTAACCAAATTTACCGATTTCCCGCTCCCCATGTTGATTTATCGGAAAACTAATGGCAGATTCGTGATCAGCGACCCCTAAAACTGGAGGGCATTTTCAGTCCTTAATTTTCACTTTTACTATATTTTGCAATCATTTTAAAAATGGAGGGTGAAAAAGGGGTTAATTTTGAGTTTTGGGGGTGTTGAGGGGGCTATCACTTCGCTTGCTAGTCACAAATGACCTAAAGGACTCATAGAAGCTAATGCAAAAGAAATTTTTCTGATTCATCTTCCTATAAGAAACTATTTTATTCGGTCGATTTCCCCACTTTATAGTAAAAATGATTAGTTACTTTTAAATTGCTAGATTATAAAATAATAAAGTTGCAGTTTTCTTAGTTTTACATTCTGCTTGTAAATATTAAAAGTAAATACTATTACAATTGACAATGATACAAAACATTCACATCAATTAAATTTAATTTAATGTCAAACAAAAAAATCTTTATTTAAAATCTAAATAATTCGATTTATTGATGCGAGATTTAATAAGTTAATATTTCCAATGATAAAATTTGACACTTGCGTTGGTAGTATGCATATAGTATATATTATAGTTGGTAGCAATTACGTATTATGATCCAAAAAATTACACAAATTAAATTACAACACAAATTAAATTACAAAGAAATACCAAATTCCGATATGATTGTTGTTCGACATTTATGAGAAAAATGAAATCGACTGTCAAAATAATAAGATTCTTTATAGCTATATATATAGATATTATTTTTTATAGCAAATCGAATTTGTTTTTATTTAATTTTTAAAAAATTAAAATTTATTTTTTAATATTTCTGGAAATTGTTCGTCGGTTAATTAAATCTATAAAACAAAAATTTATTTTAAAAATGTAAATTTTATTGTAATTTTTTTTATTTTTATAGTTACTGAAAATAAAAGTTGTTGTCTCAGAACTTTTTATGGCAGCAAAGTTGTATCAAAACATTTTTTTCAGTAAAGTTGTAACAACTCGCAGGATTTTGTCAGTAAAGTTTACTGAAAACATTGGGTGTCACTCTCTAACAAATGTTAAAATTGCATTTTTTCTCTCGCTTGTTTTACTGACAGTATTTCATTTTCCATGTAAATGCAACTATACTGGCAGATCGCAGAAAGACTTCTTTGTCCGACCTGCATACAAATGGAATAGTTTGCATTCAATCCGCAGAGGTTTAAAAAAAGCGTTCATCAACACCTTAGAACGCAAGTTGTTGTGGGACCTAGTTCTGGACCTAGGTCTTAAAAGGTATTTATGTGTTGTTTTGATACATATTCTAAAATCTATAACACAACACTTTTTATTTAAAAAAAATAGATATAAGAGAACACGAACAACGACTTCCATTTAAAGTAAAAGATGTGGGTAAAAAAAATGTCAGCACTAAATAATCTTGGTTTACTAAATCAATTTACCATTACAAAAACGATTCCATACTGAAACACTAATCGTTTAAAAATTATTAATGACAAGAAAGCGGAATCAAAAATTGTGTATTCATTCATGATGAAAACAAACTATTAACCAACTCAACAAATTGAATTCTGCAATTTCATTCACAAGAATTTTAATGAAATAGAAAAACTTTGATAATGATTTTTCCTCAAAATATTATTACAATTCCAATCAAATAAGAACTCCCATAGCTTCCTTTAAATATCTTAAATTTAAATCAAAATAGCCCGTAAGAAAACTTAACTCCCCCCTATCAGATTTCAGAAATACTTTGACTAAGTCTAAACCATAAAATATGTAGCTTATCACAATCGTAATAACAATAAGAAAAAAACTAGAACACAGAATTTATGGTAAAAAAAAATTAGTAAGTATGTATGAAATAATATTTTGTGCTTTTTCTTTATTATTTCAACAGAAACTCATTAGTCGAGTGTATTCCGTGATTTTCCATTTTTTTTTTTTGCTTTAATATTTTAATGAGCACCAAAAAAGAAAAACTAAAAATTGAATGGAAATTGAAACATAAAATAAGGCTGTCAACTTAATTATTTGATTATGGTTAGTTAGTAAGTTGGTCAGTTAGTTTGTTTTAAAGAAACTATTTTCTTTAATTTTTCTTTTGATATTTTAGAAGATGTTAGATTGCGATTGGGTTTAAATAAGCTTCGGAAATGTATATTAGTCATGACGTTTTTCTAATTAATTTTCTAAAGGTCATTCCAGCTCATAATTTACACAAACTTGAATGACATTGTCCTTCGCAGAACAGCTCATAAGACCTTCTGATTTAACACGAGTCTCTTTGTGTTGTACACTGAAAAAAAAATTGAAGTTCATGACTACCTCATCTCGAAGTTGGCAGTTGATTATTCATGCAAAGAAAAATTATTTGCAAACAATTTCACTGTGATTGAGACAACTACACGATAACATTTTCCTAACAACAGAATGAGGTTTATTTCAAATATAAAGTGTTATATCCAATATAACAGTAGTTGAATAAAGTTAATAACTGTTTCCATGAAAATATATGTTGTTGGCCTTATATCATGGATTTTTCATTTTAAAGTTTAAGTATTTGAGATTAATTGAACTATATTTTATTTTCACATAAATATTTCGTGTGATTGTCTCAACTTCATCGATTTATAATTGTAGAGTTGTTGAAGCAATTTCGTAGTTTGATTCGCCATATGTGACCGCTCGGTGAGGTTGAGACAATTGCATTTCGATTGGAAATAGGACATGTTTTTTTCAGTGTACAGTTCGATGTATAAATGAATTGCCATGTATGTACTATTACAAAACGATATGCGGATATTCTTTTTAACAATCTTTTTAACTAAACATTCCAATCGAATAGCAAAAATTAATATGTTTTTATGGTGAAAAATAGTTGATATTTAATTGAAATTAACATTTCAATTAAATATCAACTATTTTTCATCTAATTCAACAAACTAAACTATTGAACAATAATAATACTATCAACATTTAATTATATTTTTTATTTAGTTCTCAACCATAAAAATATGGAGTGGCTGAAATCTCACAGCTCTGAGATATCAAGACTTCGGTCTGGGTTAAGGATTTTGATATAGTTTTCAGCAAAAAACTTTTATGAGGACATGGTTTTTAGTTTTGGGCAGCGATGTTTATCAAACATAACTTTTTGTTAAAGTACATGTATTTTTTATCGCTGTTTAGATATGTATTACAAAACTAACACGAAACATCAATACGTTGTCGGTAAATTATAACAGACCATAGAGTAACATAATTTAGTGAAAAGATTATACAATCAGCAAACTACTCAAAAATCTCTCCATTTAGCGAAAATATTTCAAAATCACAATTCATATTTCTTTCAAAATTCCAAAAATATTGTAAAAATTAAATAAAATCAAAAATTCAAACCTTTTTCAAACAAAATTTTAAAAATATGTCAAAAATTATTACAAAATCAAAGATTAAAACTATTTTCAAAAATTCTAAAAATATTGCAAAAATTATAACAAAACAAAAAATTGTAACTTTTTCCAAAATTTTAAAAATTATAATAAAATCAAAAATTTAAAACATTTAAAAATTCTAAAAATATTCCAAAAATTCTTACGAAATCAAAAACTGAGTATTTTTTCAAAATTCTAAAAATATATCGTCACTGTTATGCCAGATTCACGAATGTGCAAAATTGTAGTTTTGAGATAATTGCATTTTAAAGTTATAATTGCATTTTATAAAAAATTATATTCACACTTTAATGATTTTAGACGTTCATGTTTGACCATGAAGCACTTTTCATATCATATTCGTGTTTCTGGCACTGAATTTCACGACAAAAATAAGTCATATTATCATATTAGTGAAAAACTTGAAATTTTGCAAATTCGTGACTCTGGCATAACAGTGACGATATATAAAATTCAAAAATTCTATTTATTTCAAAGTTCTAAAAATATTCCAAAAATTAGAATGAAACCAAAAATTTAAACTTTTCTAAATTCAAAAATTCTTAAAAATTCAAAATTAAACCTTTTCCAAAATTCTAAAAATATTGCAAAAATTATAACAATATCAAAAATTGAAACTTTTTCCAAAATTATAATAAAATCAAAAACTTAAAATTTTTCAAAATTCTAAAAATATTCCAAAAATTCTTACAAAATCAAAAATTGAAACTTTTTTCAAAATTCTAAAAATATATGAGCAATTTCACGAAGATTCAACAACGTTTTGACTTGACCCCTTTTAATTTTGATTATTTTTTGTTTATAGATAGTCTTTCATAAATAAAAAATACAAGTTCTCTTAGAATTTTTTTTTCGACCAGGGGTCTTCACAGGGTGCCCCTCAATTTTTTGTTATTTTGTGATGTGAGTGCATTTTGACGAGCGATTGTAGAAAAACTACACTGAAAAAAAAATTGAAGTTCATGACAACCTCATCTCGAAGTTGGCAGTTGATTATTCATGCAAAGAAAAATTATTTGCAAACAATTTCACTGTGATTGGGACCACTACACGATAACATTTTCCTAACAACAGAATGAGGTTTATTTCAAATATAAAGTGTAATATCCAATATAACAGTTGAATAAAGATAATAACTATTTCCCTGAAAAAAATTTTCTTTGGCCTTATATCATGAATTTTTCATTTTAAAGTTTAAGTATTTGAGATTAATTGAATTATATTTTATTTTCACATAAATATTTCGTGTGATTGTCTCAACTTCATCGATTTATAATTGTAGAGTTGTTGAAGCAATTTCGTAGTTTGATTCGCATATGTGACCGCACGGTGAGGTTGAGACAATTGCATTTCGATTGGAAATAGGACATGTTTTTTTCAGTGTACTGAATCGATTTTCATAAATGATATGTCGATGAATGATATGTCGAGGTATTAGAACAAAGTTTTTAAAAATGTACTGTTAATTTTTTGAAATAATTTTTAACGGTGTAACATAAGCAAAAAACGGTGTAATTGAAGAAAAGATGGCGCTACATATTAGCAATTAGATATTTGCAATTTTTGCGCGCGCAATATCTTTATTTTTTGTTTCACTGATTGTTTGTATTATTGCCTCTGTATCAGCGATAATATCAAACAGCGGTAATTCATCGTGATTACTCGGCAAAGCAAATTTTGGACCTAACGACAACAACCATCGTATGTTGTGAGGAACAAAAATAGCAGACAAATTAATGAAGGCTTTATCATCAACATTGAATTTTAATGTATTTATCAATTTATTGTAAAGGTCATTGAACTTGTTACTATGAATTGTTTTACATACGTTTTGTTTTTTATCGAAATAGTGTTTTTGTTGTATTAAAGTAATAATGTTGTATTAAGTTAATTTTGTTAGAGACGGATTGGTCTCTGGTCCTTATTTCTAACAATTATCCAGTGAGGACGATCAACAAATTTATTGCAAAATATTTTAATAAAAAACATATTACCAATGCGGTAGGTGAGACTAGCAATTGGGAGGATTCCCGCAAAACTTACAGATCGTTTACATATGTCAAGGGCATATCCGAGAAGGTGGAACGAATTGCCAAGTCCTACACTCCGGATATGCAAATGGCATATAAAACGTCTAGTTGCATACGCAAGGTTGCAAAATTAAAAGACAAAGTACCACACAATAAACAATCAAATGTTGTATATAAAATTCCATGTCTCGGCAGTGCAGATGGAGGCTCTGACTGCAAATTATCATATGTGGGCCAGACAAAACAATACCTTGAAAAGCGACTAAATGACCACAGACGAGATCTCCTTAGGATAGATGATCAATCAGTTCCAAAAACGGCACTGGTTGATCAGCATCTGAAGGAGGGTCCCTATCCGAATTTCAAGGCTGCGGAAATCTTAGCATGTGCGGATCACTATGGCAGACGTTTGACAATGGAGGCTTTACATATTCTTAGTGAAAACAGTATGAACTTCAAACGAGATACCGACAATATATCACCGATATATTGTTCGGTCATCGAAAGTAATTGCAATAATAATAATAAAAAGAGACATAGAACACCAACACACACGAAAACAATAGAAAAAGAAAAAAAACGTCGCATTAATTAAACCGTTTATTTGTACTCTTATTATTTTGATTTATAATACCATTATTTTTACTTTTATTACTCTCATTTCAATACATACCAGAACGCACGATCATGTCGGTAGAGTGTTTTTAATGTTTTAATTGTTTAATTTGGTTCAATTTTTAATTTTCTAATGTTTTACTTTGTTTAATGTTTTAATTTTAACTTTTATATTTTGCATGATATTTTGAGATATGTGTTAAGTTATTTAATTTATTGTAAAATTGTAAATAAATTTTGGATATAAAGCTAGAAACACAACACGGGCGAAATCGTCCGACGACGACGTTAGTAACATTAGAATACACAGGATACATACATTTCAAACACAACTACAGCGATAAACGAAAAAGTTTTTTTCGTCGGAGAAAATTTATATTCTATTTCTAATTTATCGTCGCAGATGATTATTGCCAGATATCAATTTTATTTTTATTTGGCTGCAAGGGTAATTTTTAATGTTATTGTGACAGTGCCGCCAACTGAAAAACATGATTTTCTGATGTTTTTCGCGTTTCTGAGGTTGTAATCGTGTTGTTTTGAGTTGTCAAATGCATTTTCAATTTATGTTCAAAGTTCGGTTTTATTCATTTATATATTTTCATAATTTGTATTTTGTATTTTATTTTTAAAATTAGTTATTAGTAGAAAAATTATTATTATTTATTTATTAATAAAAATTAATTATTTTTAAAATTAGAATTTGTGAAATTCATTTTGACAAAGAACAAAGTATTTTAGTTTATGCAATTTTATTTTTGACAGCTTTTCACGCTGACGCCTTTGTTGTGGTTACAACAGCGAGATTTTAGACGTTTTTTTTTATCGTCCGACGTTATCGTTCGTGTTGTGTTTCTACCTTAAGCGAGAAGAATAAGTTTTGTAACGTTTGTTGATAATAATAATAAAAATTTTTTTTTAGAATACCTTGATAATGATCATATATTGATCGAAACATGTTGGGAAAATAGCAAAAATTGATTAATTTTTTATTGATGACCGAATAGCCGAATAGTATAAAAACCAAAACACAAACAATTTTATTTTTTTCAAAAAATTGGGTAAAAAAATAAATAAAAATCTTTCTTTTGACACATTTGACAACATTTTTTTGACAAACTTATAATGCCATAATTCTCAATAGTAATAATAAAATTTCATTTCAAACAAACAATTTTATTTTTTTCCAAAAAATTGGGTAAAAAAATAAATAAAAATCTTTCTTTTGTCACACTTGACAACATTTTTTTGACAAACTTATAATGCAATACTCTAGTTTTTGATCTCACATACCAATCCCGACCATCAAGATTTCTCCAAATTTAATGTTCCTACTCGTAACCATGAGCTCGTAACCAAAATGAACGTTTTTTAAGCCAAAAATATGAAAATTTGCTATTTTGGACACACATAATGATTTTTTTAACACACTTCCGGTACAGTTATCGAACACAGCGTCCTTTCGGACCTCTCCCTTGTGTATACCCATTTTTAGAAAAAAAAATTTTTTAAATCCTTCCAGCGGTTTTCCTGCAGCGTAGGTAATGACGGACGACCGGCCGGCCGGCCTACAGACACACATACATTTTTGTTTTGCTTTTTTAGAATCAGTAGGTCCTAAAACGCCGAGAAATGCTAAAAAAGTGGGGTAAGAATTTCACTTTGAGCTCATGAATGTAATACTTTGGTCTTTCAGACCGAAGTAATTATAAATTAGTATTCTTGAAACCATTACGAAAAAAGAAAAGTGAGGAATAAAAACAATGACATTTCGTAATGAGGTGATTAAATATTTCAAACTATTTGAATATTAAAGAAACGTGAATTTAAAATTAATTTACATTTAATTTAAATTTTAAAACAATTAAAATATAATAGATTGGTCTTACTACATTAATTTATAGTATATTCTTCAACGATGCCGAAAACAACATATTTTGAAGCGAGAGGACAGTTTATCAGCCGAAACGATAGCCGAGGTTGGTAATGGTCGCGAGATTCAAAATACGATTTTCGGCGAGTAGAAGACTGTACTTTTTCTACTACTTTTTTAAAAATTAATATTAATTGTTAAAAATTTTTATTTATGATTACATACAATTCAAATTTTAAAACAAACAAACATCCAATTAAAATCTTTAAATTTATATTTCTGCTATTAAAATATGAATAAATTATCCAATTTGTATGTCATAATTAAAATCGTCTTTAGTTACAAGCCTGATTGTCTTTTCGTACAAACAAATCGTCAAATTTATATGTTTCAAATTTATATTTTTATTCTATTACATTTTTAATGTAAATTGTCAGTAAATAATTCAAAAATAAATTGACGTCATCCTGCCAAGAGGGATAAATTAACACTAACAAAATTATTTCATTCAATCAATTGAATCTCTTAACGGGTGTTCTAGGATGGTTTATTCTAGTTAAGAAATTAGAAAATAGACGGCTTTTAAAAAATTACTTTCGTCACTATAGGTACGTAAGTAATTTGTATAGATGTTTTTATCACTGGTGACGAAAAACAAATTTTCGATGCAATGAACAAACATCAAAAGTAGATATTTTAAGTTGGGTAGTTGAAAAAATTTATTTTTTGATGATGCTGATTGGATAGCGTTGTTTGACTTTTGTGACTTGGAACTTTCAGTGGAGAGATTCTACAAGGTAATAGCTATTGGTATTGAAAAATTCATTCCAATTTGTGCAGTGCGTCAAGCAAAAATCAATCAATTGTCGGGTAACGCACTTCGGCGGGCCAAAAACCGTATGAACCGGTTACGAAAAGAATATACAACCCGTTTTCACTTATCTAGCTATTGTGCTATATTGTGTGTATTTTATATCTATCCTATTCTTACACATGAAAAATTAAAAATTGAGAATTTTTTCTTGTAAATTTTATTACGAAAATGAAATAAGGAACGAAAAAACCATTACCAAAATTTTAGTAACATTTCATTGCGAGAATTTTCTTAATATGTTTTCAAGAATACCATTTAAACATTTTCGTAATACTTTGACATTAAATCGATTGTAGCAGACTTAACGGTAATCTGAAAATTAAATTCCAAAAAAAAAAATTAACAGTAACAGAAATGCCATCAAATCTACTAAAGAATTATCCATCTGACTATTTCACTGATCGCTCGATTTGCCGACTAAGCATCAGGGTATTATGGCGTGGGATTTCAGTGAGCCAGAGGATCTAGATAGAGCGATTTAAAATAACGAAAAACACAAAAAAAAATATTAGTTGTTCACACCCACATACATCATTCTTGGAAGCCATCATCTATCTCACGTTAATAAATTTAACACATGCTAATTTTTGAGAAGAAAGCAAACCACGACGAAGACAAAAGAAACAGTTCAATTATATAAAAAAAAACTCAATAATTATGATTAAAAAAATAACTTACTTTTATTGAATAGTTTTTCCCAACACCTATTATTAATAACCTAATTAAACTAATATTAGAATAAAAATTAAAAAACTAAACCTAACTTAAGTAGCTTTTATTGTCTTTGTTTAATATCATCAAAGTTTATGGAATGTTTTAATTTTTGCACTGCACTGCTGTTATTAATTTGGTTTTTTTTTCTTTTTAATTTTATTATGAATTATAAATATATTATCTTCCATTTTTTTTTTGTATTTCTTATTTTTGGACAAACAAACAAATATATATATTTTTTTTTTGTAAATAATAATGCTTTGGTTTTTTATTATTTTTGCATTTATTGTAGTTAACGATTCTTTACATATGATTTAACTAACACCAAATATGCTTGATTTCAATTTATGGATAAATCAAAGCACACAAATTTTCTTGTTATTTTTTCTCGGAATTCCTATTTACGAGAATTGCTTCTTTTAAAATGAATTTCGCTGTTAATTGCCTTCAAAACAAAAAAACCAAGCAATGGTTTTTTCACTAATAATAATTTTCCTGTTTTCTTTGTTTTAATCAACAACAATACACAAACATAAATCATAATATTTTTTTTTGTAATATTTTTTTTTTGTTTTAGTTTTCTTATTTTTTAAACTTCTATCTTACTAAGAAAAAAAACAAAATTTGAACAAATTATATTGAAAAGAAAACTATAGTATCAAACTTTTACTAAATAAACTAAAATTCATTAACAATTAAATTCGAATTCAAACTTTAATTTTATATTTTATTTTACTCGATCACTTTCTTAGAACATCCATCGATGTTTTTTTAATTTTAAAAATAGAGCCCGATCTCATCATTAATCAATCTATATATACCATTTTTTATATTAAGGGGAAAAATTAAATAATTAAATTTTCGGAAAACGAAAATAAACAATCAAAACCAGTAATTATTGCATTAAAGTTGCATGTAAATTTTTATTGCATTCAGACATAATGTAATGCAGTGGCGTTACAAATCGTGTGGACGACTCACAACCCTGAGAAAGTCTCAGTCGGGCTTTGTAAAAGGAATAAATTTATTACAAGATAATTATGTTCTTATGTCCTTTGCATGAAAGGGTCCCATTATTTTCCCTTGCATGTTTTTAACGTTATAGGCTACGTTTCCAACCTTCGATTCTATAATACATGGTATAAATTTAGAGGATAACTTAGAAGCAAATTTATTGCTAGCATCACTCTGAGCAAAAGATTTAACAAAAACGGATTGACCAATAGAAAAATTTCGATTCTTTGAACGTAAATTATAGTATTTAGCCGCTTTTTCATAGGCATTCTGTAGATTCAGCTTAACTTGCTCCCGAATTAAACCTAAACGGTCTGGTTTTGACAAAACATAAATTTCGTTTTCGTCAGTTCCAACTAATAATCTTCGTAAGTTATAATCGGTGCCGTGTAAGGTCATATGCTGAGCAAACACCAAATAGTGTGGAGATTGTTTTGTAGAATCATGGACAACATTTCGAATAGCTGCTGCTATTTCGTGAATATGAACATCCCAGTCAGTATGACTAGAACCTCCAATATACGACCGAACCGCTGACAGTATGGTTCTATTTACACGTTCAGACGCATTGCTTTGTGGTGAATATACAGGCGTTCGTATATGATTCACTCCATATTTGATCAAGAGATTTTGAAACAGTTTGGAAACGAACTGCTTGCCATTATCACTAAGTATGAACTCGGGCACAGAAAACATCATAAATATCTCATTTTCCAAAAAAGTACAAATCAGAGAAGCTGAGGCTTCTCGAAGTGGCTTTAGCACAACAAATTTAGAAAAGTGGTCAAGCACAATAAAAATAAAAGAGTTCCCGCGCTTCGATCTAGGGTACGGTCCTAATAAATCTATGTACAACCTCTGAAAAGGTCGATCAGATTGAAACTGTTTTCCCATTTCAGGTCTCGTACAATAATTAACAGGCTTATTAATTTTGCATGTTTGACATTTACCTACGAACTCTCTGACATCGTGAGTCATTTTTGGCCAGTAAAATTGACGTCGTAGTCTCTCGAGGGTCTTTGCTGTTCCCATATGTGCAGCTGATGGTGGAACATGTGCTTGTTCAACTAAAGAATGAGTGAGTTGGCTTGGAACATACAATTTCCAAGATGGTATATCCGATTCTATATATTGAGTACCGACAGTAGGTAGAAAAAGCAGCTTATTCTCTTGTACTGAAAAGTTATGACAATCCGACCCCAATTTTTGTATTTTAGTGATTTGGTCTTGGTATTCTGGTGAATCAAAAGCCGGTGAATCCAGATCTATATGAAGCGGCTCTACATTGATCGGTGTTGTTAAAGGTTTAGGTATAATGGAACCATTAGCTAGTGATGACAATTGTAGTTCTTCACAAAAAACACGAGATAACGCATCTGGTACGATATTCACAACTCCTTTTCTATATCCGATTTCGAAATCAAAAGATTGGAGCTTTAAGCTCCATCTTGCTAGACGCCCGGTTAACTCCTTCTGAGTCATAAGCCATCGCAAGCTTGCGTGATCTGTGTATATCGTAAAACGATACCCTTCTATATAAGGCCTAAACTTTTTTACGCTTACCACCGCAGCATAACATTCCAACTCCGTAATCGAATAATTCCGCTGTGAGGAATTTAACTTTTGAGAAACGTATGCAATCGGACGTTCTGCTCCTTCTGCGTCGATTTGAAAAAGAACACTTCCAATACCAGTGGTACTAGCATCACATTGTATATAAAATGGATGTGTAAAATCTGGATTTGTGAGTACAGGTGCTGTTACTAAAGCACGTTTAAGATTATTGAATGCACAATTCGCTGCACTAGACCAATTGATATTGGTACCTTTTTTTGTTAAATCGGTCAAAGGAGCGGAGATTGTTGCAAAATTGGCGATAAAACGTCGATACCAACCGCACATACCCATAAAACGCCGAATTTGTTTGGTAGTCTTA
This sequence comes from Diogma glabrata, assembly GCA_963693315.1. Taxonomy (NCBI): domain Eukaryota; kingdom Metazoa; phylum Arthropoda; class Insecta; order Diptera; family Cylindrotomidae; genus Diogma; species Diogma glabrata. Next base: position 360,039,670 of record OY856187.1, on the reverse strand, counting down.
GGAATTGGATATAATTCAATTGCTTTGATTTTTTCAGGATCGGTACGTAACGTACCGTTACCTACTAAATATCCTAAATATTTTGTTTCCTTTAATAAAAATCTACTTTTCTCAACGTTAATTGTCAACCCTGCTTTTCTCAGTAAATCGGCAACTTTACGAAGTAATGCTAAATGCTCATTCATGGATGCAGAAGTAATTAACAAGTCATCCAAATAAACAAATACTCTGTCGTGTAGTTGATATGGTATTACCCGGTGCATAAGCCGACACATGGTTTGTGGGGCATTGCACAACCCAAATGGCATGACTGTAAATTGATATAGGGGTCTTCCAGGTACCGTAAAAGCAGTTTTGTCTCTTGATTGGGGATCTAGAGGAATTTGCCAAAAGGCGTCCTTAAGATCGATACTTGAAATAAATCGTGTTTGATCGAGTCGACCCAATAACCCATCAATAAGAGGCAAAGGATAAGCATCCTTGGTGGTGACTTTGTTTAGTTCTCTAGCATCAAGACACATACGAACTTTACCATTACTTTTTCGTACCAACGTGACTGGCGAGCACCAAGCACTGTGACTTTCTTCTATAACACCTAAATCCAACATTCTGTCTAATTCATCATACATTAGCTTTTGCATTGCAGGTGAGACAGCGTAGAATCGCTGTTTAATTGGCTTTGCAGATCCTATGTCAATTGAGTGTGTTAGAAGATCTGTTTTTCCAAGCCCCAATACCGTGAATGAAGGAAAACTTTCTTTTATGTTGTCAAGTTCTGCTTGTTCTTTTGGCAACAAATTGTGGTAGGCAGATGTGTCTTCTTTAGCATTAGTGATTGATATTGATGATATTGTTGGACTAATTCCAAATGCGCTCCAAAAATCTATTCCTAAATAAAGGTTTTGTTCCAAAGATGGAGCAATATACAACTTAATCATTCGCGTTTCTTCATTAAATTGAACTTTTGCATATATGAACCCAAAAATTCTTTGACGCTGTCCACTAGCCGTGTTTAAGTATGATGGAAAGTTGCAAAATCTTGTGGATGTTTTGTTTAAATAGATTTCTGATCCAGCACCTAAAACGCTAATAGTAGCCCCACTATCTAACAAGCCTTTAAATTTAGTTCCGTTAACTATGACATCAGCATATGGTCTCTTGTCTTTCCAGTCCGTATTAATGACTGATGAAACGATGTTGGATTTGTTGGTTTTTCTTAGGTTCCAGTATGTTTGAGTTCGTAATTTACGTTTGGAATTATTAAATCGTGTACATGGAATGCTCGTCAAAACGAATTTGCTATTGCCTAACGGGTTTTGTTTATTAGTAGGAGATTCAGTAGAAAAATATGATTCTGAAGAGTTGATTGAACAAGTTTCCAATTCTTTTATATTGGTGGTTTGCGTAAATTTGCAGCGTACGTCTTCATTCCACTGGGAGGTTGGGTCCTCGGGGTGCTGTGATTCCCAGATATCCACTGCCCCCTTGCTCTGTTTTCCGAACAGCGTGGGCATGCTGGAGCTATTGTGTCTTTTAGTCCACATACATAGCAAAACCAACCAGTAACTGGCAGGCGGCACTCAGTAAAAGCATGACCAAGTTGAGAACAATTGAAACATATGACGTTCTGTTCAGCAGTTTTATTTACTTGTGAGGTAGGGTTCAAATTCGATCGGTTGATTGTTTCGACTTGTGTGTTAGAAAACTGATCAACCAAGTGTCTATCTCTGTCAATAGCCATGGTATTATTATTGTTTACAGCAGAATCTAAAGAATTAACTCTTCGAGAGCTCAAATATCTATCGTTTTCGTAGGTATTATTCACACGTCGATTAGGTGCAAAATTATCTGGATCTACTTTGAGATTAGTCCATGTAGTTTCCCAGCTAGTGCAGCTGCTAATCAATTCACCTAAACTATCAAAATGGCGGTCGGTTAATTGGTACTGGAGACCGGGTCTCATATTTTTACGCAATATTTTAATAAGTTGTTTATCGGGATAAGATGTAGTTAATTGCAGAGTTAAACGAAATATATGCTGATAAAAGTCTAAAAATGATTCGTTAGGAAGCTGCTTACGAGATTCAATTTTATTCTCTATTTCTGCGTCTGGTCGTCTAATTTTGAATCTTTCTAACATTTTGTTTCTAAGGTCAAACCAGTTAGTGTTGGGGTTCTGTTGACGAAATGACCAGTACCAATGCCAAGCTACATCTTTAAGGACAAAACTAACTTCGGTCAGTAGTGTAGCAGGTGTGAGGTTCATCGCATGAGCTAATGTTTCCAATTGGAATAAAAAAAAATTGATTGAAATGCCATTAGGAGAACCATCAAAAGACAATCCACTTCTGGACAATCCACGATGTTCAGGTACTTATTTTACTTCCGCAGATCTTGATGGAATATAACTACTAGGATTTGGAAAATAATTAGAAGCACCATAAGTAAATACTGGGTTAGAAGAATGCAAAGGATTTGAAAATGATATTGGAGGAGCTTGATGTTGCGTGGCTGCAGAGCTGCTTAGAGTCGTTGGCACAGAATATGGAACATTATACGGAATACCATGGTTAGGAAAAGAGTTAATTCCAAAAGCGGGTGCTTCCAAGCTTTTAGGTTGAAGCAGTGGTACATTAAATTGTGCTTGCGAAGATGATGGTTGAACTACATATTTTCCGGGTTGAGAAACATTTGGGAATGAAACCTTTGGAGTTTTTGGTTTTTCATCGGTTCTAAAACGATTGTCATTTTTCATATCCAACAACTGCTGAGTTAATTGTTTAATTTGCAGCTGCAAATCTATTACCTCAGAATTGGGATCTAAAACCTGCGATCCGCTGTTAGGAGAAATGATTTCTGTATCACTTGGCTGATGTGCGGTAAGATTCAGGCCTATTTCTACTAACTTGGCAGCCTCTATTGACTCATTCAGAGTACCCGAATCTTTAAGATATGGTTCGATACTAGCTAGTAATTCTTCACAGCATTGAAGAGTAGATTTAGCATCACCAGAATATGTTTTCGAGGTGCTAGCGCGTCCTAATCTATTTGCAACATGTAACAAACGTGACTCAATTATTCGTGCGAACTGAAGTTGGTCAGCTGGGTTTTGATCCAATATATTACTAATATTTGTTTGAAGATGTTTTAACTTTGTACGGCATATATCTATCTCTAAATTAGGATGCTTGGCTGCCTTGGCATGCATTTTAAGTGGTTTTGCTCGTTTTTCATCTTCTTCGGAAATAACTCGGTTTTGTAATACTTGAGCGGCAATAGGATCGTCAATTGATATGTCGCGTAGCTCACATTCTAAATCAAATTCATCCCGTTCTAACAAAAACACATTCATGATGAGAAGATTTGTATTGAATATTAAAGTAAACTAACTATCGATTTATTGTAAAAATCGATGTATCTTTATTATAATAGAAAAATATTGATACAAATAACGTAAAAAAAATCAGAAAAATGGTATAGTATATTTCAAAAAAAAATTCCAAGACAGAGAAAGAAAAATTTTGTTTAAATTTCGAATATATTTTTTAAAAAAAAAAAATCATGTAATGAAATTAAATGAACAATTTAATTACAATTGATTAGTATAACAGCTTTTAGATACGATAAGCTCGGAAAGAAAAAAAAAATTTGAATTCAATTTGGTTCTTATTTAAAAAAAATAACCTAAACTAACAAAATATAAAAAAAATTGAAATTATTTATAAATTTGTATTTATCATAAAAAAGTATTTTTGATCCAAAATATAACTTAAATTCTAAAGAGGGAAAAAAAAAATTTAAATATATGTATAAATATGTATGTATATATAAAATATAAAATCGTAACAATAATAAAGCTGTATCTTTTGTTTCTAACTTTCTTTTTCTCATGAAATGCGAGATAAACGATAACTTCCAAGTATGAGTTGCAAGTGTGAACCCTAATTGAAGATATTCTGGACCATATTAATTTGAAATTAATTTCGAAAGAACAAAAAACCTTTAAAAGAGAAATGGTCCAAAACAAAAAAGTTTTATTTTTTTCAGAATTAAATTTAAATTTAAAAACTAAATTTGAAAAATATATTTTAGAACAATTGGTTCATTACTGGACTTAGAAACCTGTTAAACTAGAATGACAAATAAAATCTAACAGTAGAATTGAGACCATCAACCCGTGATTCAAACTGATAAACTAGATATCCTAAAGTTGATAATCTGCAATTCAAATAATCAGTAAATTACTGTTACCAATACGTATTGCATTCAAACTCTTGTTTAGAGTGAAAACAAAGTTGTTGGATAAACAGCATCAAAACAATCCAAGTTTGGAAATCCAAAAGAAAAGAAAATCTAAACTCAACACTTAGAGTAGTATGGAATTAGTATCAACCTTTTTGTATCCATAACAAAATACAAGGAAATATAAAATGTTTACTCGGATAAACATATTTGATTAAAATATCTCAGAAAAACCTGTTCCATAATAAATCCAGCAACGAAACATGAACTAAATCATTTACAATACAAATAAATTCATACTAACAAAGTTCTTCCTGGAAAATTTGTAGTTGACTACTACCGTAAAAACATACATTGCATTTCAACTCAATTTACACGAGCGAACAATATCTTGTTTTCACAGCAATAGCAATAAAAAATGTAAAACAAACACAAAGATGAAACCAGTTATTCTTCCAGAAAGTTACAAGTACACAATTTGAGCTAAATACCAATTTTTGGGCGCCACTGTAGCAGACTTAACGGTAATCTGAAAATTAAATTCCAAAAAAAAAAAATTAACAGTAACAGAAATGCCATCAAATCTACTAAAGAATTATCCATCTGACTATTTCACTGATCGCTCGATTTGCCGACTAAGCATCAGGGTATTATGGCGTGGGATTTCAGTGAGCCAGAGGATCTAGATAGAGCGATTTAAAATAACGAAAAACACAAAAAAAAATATTAGTTGTTCACACCCACATACATCATTCTTGGAAGCCATCATCTATCTCACGTTAATAAATTTAACACATGCTAATTTTTGAGAAGAAAGCAAACCACGACGAAGACAAAAGAAACAGTTCAATTATATAAAAAAAAACTCAATAATTATGATTAAAAAAATAACTTACTTTTATTGAATAGTTTTTCCCAACACCTATTATTAATAACCTAATTAAACTAATATTAGAATAAAAATTAAAAAACTAAACCTAACTTAAGTAGCTTTTATTGTCTTTGTTTAATATCATCAAAGTTTATGGAATGTTTTAATTTTTGCACTGCACTGCTGTTATTAATTTGGTTTTTTTTTCTTTTTAATTTTATTATGAATTATAAATATATTATCTTCCATTTTTTTTTTGTATTTCTTATTTTTGGACAAACAAACAAATATATATATTTTTTTTTTGTAAATAATAATGCTTTGGTTTTTTATTATTTTTGCATTTATTGTAGTTAACGATTCTTTACATATGATTTAACTAACACCAAATATGCTTGATTTCAATTTATGGATAAATCAAAGCACACAAATTTTCTTGTTATTTTTTCTCGGAATTCCTATTTACGAGAATTGCTTCTTTTAAAATGAATTTCGCTGTTAATTGCCTTCAAAACAAAAAAACCAAGCAATGGTTTTTTCACTAATAATAATTTTCCTGTTTTCTTTGTTTTAATCAACAACAATACACAAACATAAATCATAATATTTTTTTTTGTAATATTTTTTTTTTGTTTTAGTTTTCTTATTTTTTAAACTTCTATCTTACTAAGAAAAAAAACAAAATTTGAACAAATTATATTGAAAAGAAAACTATAGTATCAAACTTTTACTAAATAAACTAAAATTCATTAACAATTAAATTCGAATTCAAACTTTAATTTTATATTTTATTTTACTCGATCACTTTCTTAGAACATCCATCGATGTTTTTTTAATTTTAAAAATAGAGCCCGATCTCATCATTAATCAATCTATATATACCATTTTTTATATTAAGGGGAAAAATTAAATAATTAAATTTTCGGAAAACGAAAATAAACAATCAAAACCAGTAATTATTGCATTAAAGTTGCATGTAAATTTTTATTGCATTCAGACATAATGTAATGCAGTGGCGTTACACGATACCCAAAATTTTCGCAATTGTTCAAGAACAGGGCCCCAGATCATAAATTAACATCATTTAGTGAAAAGATCAAAATTCAGCAAACTACTCAAAAACCTCTCCATTTAGCGTTTCGAGAAAATATTACAAAATCACAAATTCATATTTCTTTCAAAATTCCAAAAATATTGTAAAAATTAAATAAAATCAAACTTTTTTCAAAATTTAAAAAATACTCTAAAAATTATTACAAAATCAAAGATTAAACTTTTTCAAAAATTCTAAAAATATTGCAAAAATTATAACAATATCAAAAATTGAAACTTTTTTCAAAATTCCAAAAATTAAAATAAAATCAAAAATTTAAAATTTTTCAAAATTCTAAAAATATTCCAAAAATTCTTAGAAAATCAAAAATACGAACTTTTTTCGTCAAACTATAAAATTTTCGAAAAACTATAACAAATTCAAAAATGTCCATGTCACATTTACGTCATACAAACAGCTAAAATTGTTTTTTCCAATTGTCTAAAAAAAAATGAAATCATTATTTAACATACTTGACAATATTTTTTTGAAAAACTTATAATGCAATAAAATTCTCAATAATAATAATATCATGATCATTACATTTCATTTCATCCAAATAAATAATTTTATTATTTTCTAAAAATAGAAATGAAAATCTTTCTTTTGACACACTTGACATCATTTTTGTGACAAACTTATTATGCCATAATTCTCTATGATAATAATAAAATTTCATGTCATACAAATAATTATTTTTTTTTCCAAAAAATTGGGTAAAAAAATAAATCAAAATCTTTCTTTTGACACACTTCCCAATATGTTTTTGACAAACTTATAATGCAATAATCTAATTTTTGGTCTCACAAACAATCCCGACCACCAAAATCAATGTTTCTATTCGTAATCACTTAAAATGAACGTTTTTTAAGCAAAAAATATGCAAATTTCCTTGTTTTGACACATTTGACGATTTTTTTTGACACACTTTCGGTACAGTTATCAAACACATCGTCCGTCCGTTCGGCTCTTTCTGTTGAGTAAACCTATCTTCAGAAGAAAAAAATTTTGAAATTCGTCTAGCGGTTTTCTAGATTTCGTAGGTTGTGACGGCCGACTGGCCAGCAGACAGACATACATTTTTCTTGCTTTTTTAGAACCAGTAGGTCCTAAAACGGCGAGAAATGCCCAAAAAGTAAGGATAAGAATTTCACTTTTGGCTCATGAATACAATACTTAGGTTTTTTCAAAAGTAATTCTAAAATAAAAATAAAAATTTTATTCGTGGTTTTATAATTTTTTCATAACACTAACATATTCTGTGTTATGAATTGATTCCACTAAATTATTTTTTTTCATGTTCAAAAAATACAACACGGTTTTTTATTTAAAATTTAAAATTTGCTCGAGAGCCAAAAAATATATTCATTAAATATTGCTATCCAAAAATATAACTTAAACTTCAATCTGTATGTTATGTATCGTCAATGTATCGTCAATCATCAATCGGAGTCAGACGAAGAAGGTTATCTCCTAAATTTTAAAGAAAAAAATAGAAAAAAAATAATCGAAAATAGAAAAATAAGTTTGTGTTATAGTGTTTGTGTTAATGTTTATGAAAATAAAAGTGTTGCAGAACGGAGGCGGAGACAATTATATAATTGGTGAGATTGTTCTTTATTAAAAAATTATTTGGTATTTTATATTTGTTGTTACCAAGCGGTACGCAGGTAAAATTTTACCTTTTATTGCTTTGATGTAATAAATTTATCTATTATTTTAAAGCATAACAGAAAATGTATGATTTTAGAAAATGTAAAATGATAACAGAAAATGCAAAATATCGTTTTAGTGTTAGTAGGAATTTTGAATTTAACCCTTTATTTGTACTCTTCAATTTTGTTAGTGTCTTTTGTGTCCCCATTTTTTTTTTGATTTTCTCTTATCTTGCATGAAAAAAAAATAAAAATAAAAATCTTATTTGTGGTTTTATAATTTTTTCATAACACTAACATATTCTGTGTTATGAATTGATTCCCCTAAATTATTTTTTTTCATGTTCAAAAAGTACAACACGGTTTTTATTTTAAAATTTAAAAAAAATATATCTCATTTGCTCGAGACCCAAAAAATATATTCATTAAACATTGCTATCCAAAAAAATAACTTAAACTTCAATCTGTATGTTATGTATCGTCGGTTCCGGTGGTGTCATTTGCTTGTCAGGGAACAGGGAGAAGGAAAATGCTAACCCTTGGCTTTCTGAGCCATAGTTAGACCACCTCTGTTCTCTGGTCGTCCATCGATATTATCGAAACACTTTCAAACTCCTTTTTTTTATTATTATGTGTTTAGGTTGAATCTATTTTTTTTGGCTTTCGATTTTCAGTTTTGTGTTTTTTTTTCAGCTCGATTATCTGCTGCTCCCTATTCCAATGGTTTTTTCTTGTTTCCTCTGCTAATTTTCTTAAATTTGTTTTTGAATATATTTTGTAATTTTTTTTGGTGGTCATTATTTTTGTCTTTTTGTATTTGACGGTGTGGGTTTTTTTTTTGTTTTTGGTTTGATTTTTGTTTATCTGGCCCGGCGACTTCAGTCAGTAGAGCATGAGAGTCTATCTCGGGGTTTGGGTTCGAGCCCAGCTCCCATTTCTTTTCTTAATTTTTCCTATGATTCTCAGGACGAATGTAGTCAGCCGAACTTGCTCCTTTTGTCCTGCCCTGTAACGGGCAAGATCTTCCAAGTAAGTTGTGCTTCCATTTCCGTCCTCTTTACCTATAGTAATATACTATAGAGAGCTTCGAAGACACTGTACTTCTCAACCCAATTGTGTGTAATAACACAATCATTTAAATTTTAAAACACTTCTAAAATTTCCTTCCGGAAGCAACGTATCAACTTATTTTTTTTTAACTTTAATTTTTAATTTTTTTTTCATAATTATGACAATTCCCAGAGAAATAATTGCAGAATAGTCCATTTATCGATTAAAGAAAATTTATGCTGATCGGATTTTTTGCTCGTACTCATAAATTGCAATTGTTTTGTTTTTAATTATTCAGTTAGTTGGGGTTTGGAAAGTGGAAACAGCAGTTGGTTGTTGTTTGTTTTTGGAGTGGTACCAAGGAGTACGAATGGAGTTCGTGGTTGAGAGTTAAACGGACAGTCAGTTTTGGGGATATGGAGTTCAGTGGAACCATTAGTTTATTTTTTTTTGGACGAAGAGTTATTTTGTGTTTGTTTAATTTTGTTGATTAGTGATTATGTGGTAATTTCATGAAATACAAAAACCAACTAATTTGGAGTTAGTTCATTCAATAAATTTATGCATTTATATAACAATGAAAAGAAATTGTATATAAAAATTGATTATAGTTATTTTTTTATAACAAAAAAGTTTTTAATATGGAAAATTGTAAACAGAAAAAAAACCGAATAAAGAAAATTAATGTAATGTGAAACAAAAAAAATGAATTAATTAACCAATTGCGTTTCAATCTGTGAGAAGTGTTTATTCGGAAAAATTAAGTTACATCAACAAAATATAGTGAAGACAAGGCAAACAAGTCTTGGGGTGGTTTTCCAAACATAATTTGTGCGGTGATTTGGATGAGTATACAAGAATTTAAATGAATATTTTAACCAAAATATAAGTTGGGAGCTGGTGCGGAGAAAGACACAAGGATCACCAGGGATAATGCAACTCAATTTTAAGGTGAAAGGTTGGTTAAATTTTAATGTATATTTTGGCTTTGTGTTTTTATTTTCGTGTTAAAATGATTTGTTAATTGGTACGAACAGGGAGAGTTGTGGCATGTCGGACATCTCGTTCAGACGCCTAGGTGATGTTTGAGGCACGCGATTTATTTTTGTTTTTAAAATTTCTTGTATAGAGGCTGGTCGTAAGAACCTTCGCTCTATGAGCTAGCAGCAGGGTATTGCGTGCACGACCAACTGGTAGACCTGCACGGTCTGCCAGAAAATCCTCTCATTACAATGTATCGTCAATCATCAATCGGAGTCAGACGAAGAAGGTTATCTCCTAAATTTTAAAGGAAAAAAAATAAAAAACATAATCGAAAATAGAAATATAAGTGTGTGTTATAGTGTTTGTGTTAGTGTTTATAAAAATAAAAGTGTTGCAGAACGGAGGCGGAGACAATTATATAATTGGTGAGATTGTTCTTTATTAAAAAATTATTTGGTATTTTATATTTGGTGTTACCAAGCGGTACTCAGGTAAAATTTTACCTTTTATTGCTTTGATTTAACAAATTTATTTATTATTTTAAAGCATAACAGAAAATGTATGATTTCAGAAAATGTAAAATGATAACAGAAAATGTAAAATTTCGTTTTAGTGTTAGTAGGAATTTTGAATTTAACCCTTTATTTGTACTCTTCAATTTTGTTAGTGTCTTTTGTGTCACCATTTTTGTTTGCTTTTTTCTTATCGTGCTACTGTTGCATGAAACCTGCTATCGTGTTTTTGTGACAGAGATACCCAGTTTCTGTTGTACTGTGTAGTGTTAAAATTTAGATCTGGCCGAATTCCAGTATCTATACCTGCAATGTCAAAGGGTAAGTCTTTGTCTCAACAAAATGGCAGCAGAGTGAACCAACAGTTGAGCATTGACTTCACCAACATGGCTCTGTTTTTGACAAAAAAAAAACAGATACTACGAAGACAAAAGTTGAACAACCCCTCGGAACTTCGGACCATTTACTAATATCAGCAATAGTGCAATTGACATCACCGACACAAATTAAAGCAAATCCTCGTCGCGTTTGGAACTATAAACGCGCTGACTGGGAGGGACTGAAAAACTTTTATGATGAAACACCTTGGAAAACTATTTGTTGTGTCGATCAAGTTCCTAGCACGTCGGCAATAAGAATCTCTGAAATCATAAAGACGGAATGGGGCGGTTTATTCCAAATCGATTAATCACTCCTAAAACTGAGCCTTGGTTCACGCGGGATGTTGATGAGGCAGTAAGGAATAAACGCAAAGCATTTAAGACGTATAACGCTAATAAAACACCTGAAACCCATAGCGCCTATAAGAAAGCCAGAAATATTAGTAAATTCAAAATAGACTTGGACAAAGACGCGTTTATCCTGAAGAAACCAAAGAAATTCACCGAGCACCCATCTGGCTCACGTAGTTTCTTTCAGGCAGTTGAATCAGTTCAAAGCAATTTTACTCGATCCTCTATTCCAACCTAAGTTCTGAATGACATTCCCGTGAGCGACTCGAAAGAGAAGACGGATCTTTTGGGTCGTATTTTCGGGTCGCAGAAAACTCAAACATAGTTGAAAGTCGAAGCGTCGAAAAATTGTTTGACCTATAAGATGCACATCTTCAAAAATTAGTATCTATAACACAAACAAAAACGATTTCTTTAAATTTTAGAATGTTTTAGTGTGAAGCTAGGACTTTCATACTCTGGAAAAATGTCTGACCTACGACATCAGCGCCATCTTTAAAAAAATTATTTCTTCTGTCTTTATTATTTTGCAGGAATTTTTGTTAATATTTAGTGATTCCATTTTCCAAGAAATATGATAACAATGACTCAAAAGGTTATATAAGTTGTGATGATTTTTTAGATATTGAGCTACATTGAGGTTTAATACAATTTTATATATTAAAATGAACATGGAAGATTAAAAATCCATCACTTCATATTAAACTAATTATTAAGTGGTAATCAGATAGAAGATGTTATTACCAGAAGTAATATGAATATAATATGTATTTTTTAATTTATAAATTGTATAATTACCTATGTCTATCTTATGTATCCAAAAATGGTTTTCGTTTTAATAAAAATATAATTTATAAAAAATTAAAAAAAACAAGTATCACGCAATGCGTGTCACCACTTCACAAAATTTACATTGAAGATTAATTCGCAAATTACCTTAATTTTTATCAATATCTTTTTCACTAGATTAAATTTATAACCATGTATAGGATCTTCGAAGTTTTAGAAGTGTCAGAACTCAGGTTTACGGTTTTATCGGTGGATCTAACTATAGAATTATTTAGAACCACGGGAATATAGAGAAATTTGTAACTTTACAACTTTTTCAACATACTTCAATATCTAATACAAAACTTTTAGCTTTTCAAGCTCGCATTATTCTCGAGTAAATTAAATGTACAATTATATCTTAATCAAAACACGAATGTAAATAATTTTTAATTTAAATAATGAAATTTTCTGAAGGTTTGGCAAAGGAAAAATAAAAGAAAAACAAATTTAATTTTCATATAAAGAAAATTGTATCCAAACATACAAACGACAAATCTTATTACTTACATATATTTTCGTTTATAATTTATTTAAAGTATTTGTGTTCTATCACGACGGTATGTTATGGTATTAATTAAATTGTCATTTAAGTTTTATATGTTTTGCTTTTTAATTAATCATATCGTTTAACCTAATGACTAATTTGTGTGATTACATGTTATGTTATTGTATAAAATATTTGGAAATGATTTATGTTGACTTATAATGACTTATATTTTTCTTTATCAGTTTAAGTCAAAATTCATGAAATATATTTTGAAATATATACCTGATTTAAGAAATCAGAGATCATAAAAATAAATAAACATAAAATAATAAAACACAAAGTTTATAAATTATAAACATACATTAAAATGTTTTCAAACCTAAAACAGTTGTTGCTACACGCAATCGTTGTCTTTTTAAGCTTTTGATTGCATCATTTAAAAAAATACATGAAATACATAAATCACCGAAATCGTTATTACAAAACAGGTATTTGCATGAATTAATTCACTTTAATCGAAATTATTTGAATCAATCAACGAGGATGACACAAACAATCCAGTCTTCCAACAGTTCTTCCAATTTCAAATGGATTTTTGTAAATTTTCTGATTTGAAACAACAAAAATAAATAAAAACATGGTAACAGTTCTTGGAAAAATAGCAAACAAAAATCATAACAAAGTCATTCACAAATTTTAATGAAGTTTCACTGCTACGTTTAACTAAAAAAATTACTTGAATACGACTATGTTTTGATTTTTCCTATTTTCTAGTGTTTAACTAGCCCAGAATGGACTCAGAATGGGCTAGTAACACTAGTTTTCACACTAGGTACCCTCTTGAGTGAAACCTTCATACTCGTAGAATATTAATATCATTTTGTGCTCGTTATACAATTATATACTATTCTAAACATTAAAACTAAATTTATATGAAAATATTAGATTTTGGTATAACATAATCTTGAAATAGAAAGAGAAAATAATAGAAAATGTATTGGTAGGGGTCTTATGATCGACACTTTACGGTAGAAACCAAACTGCTCAGTTTTATTATTTTTCAAATTTTATGTTAAATAATAAGATTCTACCGATGGAGACATGGTTTGATAATTTTACAAATCGCCTCAAACTACTGAAGAGAGAAATAAGTATCAACGATATAAATTCCGCAAGCAAATGCAATATTAAAAAATGCCATGAATTCGACAATATATTTTATTTGCCCGGAGATAAACTACCTATGACTAGTGAATTATTACTTTCAATTAATTTACAACCCAATGCAACAGTGGTTAGCCAAAAACCATTTGAATTACCACACGCAACAAAAACCGAAATAAACAATCAAATAAATAAAATGTTAAAAAACAAAATTATAGAACCTATTATATCACCATTTAACTCACCATTGCTTATAGCTCCAAAAAATTTAAGTAACGAAGAAAGAAAATGGCGGGTAGTAATTGATTTCAGACGGCTTAACGCAGAAACGGTCAACAATGATGTTACCTTTGCCTAGTGTCAGCGAAATACTGGACCAACTGTGAAAGGCAAGTTATTTTAGCACATTCTACCTCGTTAATGGCTATCACCAGGTACCAATGAACATCTATAATAAAGAAAACACTGTCTTCAACAGCGCCATGGGTCATTATCATTAAATGGTGTAGATTTAGGTGTAAATTTGGAACAACATAACATAAAATTAAAAGAAGTTTTAACCTGTTTTCGAAAATGTAACTTAAAGCTACAACAAAAAATTAAATATTTTAAAAAAAGAAATTTAATATCTAGATCATATAGTAACTTGCGATGGAACGAAACCTGATCGAAAAATATTAGAAGCGGTAAAAAACTTCCCAACACCGAATAAACACTAAACAGGTTCATATCATTTCTAGGATTAACTGGTTATCTGTAAGCATATACAAATAGAGCCAATGTTAGTTCGAACATTACCTGCACTGCACATATCGTGAAACAATAGAAGTTACTCATAACAATAAAAATAATGTATCAAATACCGATAAAGCAAACCAATCAGAAATTGAAATAATATATTTGATGAAAATCTAATTGAAATCTAAATGGAAATCTAACAAACCAATCAAGGAATTTCATGTGACAGCAATCGGAGCCATAACACCATAACACCATTTAAAATAAAACAGCATATAGCTTAGGCTGGCTTCTATAACCAATCTGCGCATAAGCTTTATATATACTTTGATATTAACACCAGGTGGTGCCAAGGTTACTGCTGATACTGAAAGCAAAAGTTCTGTCATTATATTAGATCCTAGAACAACAGGTTTGGAGAAAGTAGAAGTAGTACAATATGATCAGCAAAAACTATGCAAACATCAAATGATGAACGTGCAAGTACTAAAAGCAAGTAGATGGTTAGCATATAAAATATTATTCATTTAGACGAAGTCATCCTGGTAACGAACAACATAAGGCGAACGAATTCGTAATTGATGCTGCAAAATGAGCAGTAACTTACGGCAATATCAAATTGTTACCCTAAGTCTTGCTTTTATAGAAAAAGATCAACTCACAACTGTCATTATCAGAATAATATTAGGGTAAAGCTAACAGGAATAGGTCAACAACTAATTCGGAAACAATCAGTTAGTAAAAGTTTCTGGGAGTTTCTGGGTCATCCATGCTATGGATAGCGAAAGAAGATGAAAAACATAAAGAAGTCATTACAGGTAAACCCTTAGTACGATCAGATGCAAACTTTAACAGTAAAGGTTTTAAGTCTATCAGATAATTCGAAAGCATTGAAGAAAGAATTGTTTTAATTAGGATTATATCCAATTAGTAATACAAAAAAAAAATATTGTTTGCGTCCAATTTATTAATTCACACTAAAATGCTTCTGTTTTGGTCCAGTTTTTTACAACGGTACCTGTGATGGCACCAACGTTTGTGTTGTAGACCGGGATTAAATATAACAAACGTAATTTTATATCCAACCAAAAATTAAACGTAATCTTACAAACCACCGATTTACCATTCAACGTATTCAACCTAGACATATCGTATCTACGCGTGTTTTATATATATTTTGACGATTTTACTTTAAAAAACAGAATATGTCGTTACAACCAACTGAGTCAAATACAAATAATAAAGTTAAACATTTATCATTTGAAATTTGAATCAGAAAGAACGACAACGTAAAGAAGTTCGTGAACACTCAATTAACTTTAATTACACGATTATATGGGATAGGTTTTCCCATATGAAACTGGATGTTGTACAAACAACAAATAATACGGAGAAAATTGAGTAGCACTATGTACAGCGGGTCGCAACGCATAGGCTATCCTCCGATGTGAGAATTCCATTTTGTGTTGACCCTTCACAAATAATTTTCCGTTACAGTTTTTTACAAAAAATAAAAGTGGGTGGCGCAGTCAGCGTAGTCAACGTATTACATCATATTTTGTAGTACATATAACTAATTTATAATACTTTAAAACAGTTGAATTAAGTTTTAGTATTTATACTTATTACTTAATTAAGATTTAGAATTAGCACATTTTCTACATATTTATTGCCTTTCTATATTGACGCCACGCACTTTTATTTTTTGTAAAAAACTGTAACGGAAAATTATTTATCTAACAAAACTTTTAGTTAAATAGTGTTCTAGTCTACATCTAATTTTGCCATCTGTGTTAAATTGTTTAAAAAGATATTTAAATATTTATTTCCTTATTACAGTTTGAAAGCAAACATAGTTATTAATAAAAGATTTAACGTTTGAATATAACCTTTGTTTCTTTGAAACATCGTGTTGTGTCAATGCAAAATTTAGTTTTTAGTTTTTAGTTCATTTTCAATAAAAGTGTGTTTTTTTAAATTTTTTTTTATTTTATAGTTTTTAGCCATATACATTTTTTAATCAGTTTTTTGTTTTTGTTTTTAATTTTATTTTACCTAAAAATAATCACATTAATATCTCAGTAAATACATACATCATAATTAAAATCAGTAATTTAATAACTAACCTAAAGTTTAATTTATGTTAATTTAATAAACGTTAAATACAATTTGTTATATACAACGTTAAATACAATTTGTTAATGCCATTTTTGTATATACACTACAAAATTTTAGTACGTTACCAAAACCCCGCTATACAAGCCTTCTTCATTTTTTTGCACAGAAAAAATCGTGAGCTTGCAGCGCCATTTTGAAATTAAAACTCAATATAAAAAAAATTTAAAAAATCTCCTTAACACCAATACCGCCATCTAGAAAAATAAAACTCCAGATAAAAAAATTCAAAAACTTTAATCAAAAACACTAATCCAATTTTTTGCATACAATGTTCATTGTTTTTTTAAGATGGCGTGAATGAATAGGGCTTGTAGAATATCGGAGATTTTGATGTTACTCATTGTTTACTCATTTACTCATTGTTTACGTTCTTTACTCATTGTTTACGTTCTTTACTCATTGTTTTTTTAGTTTTATTATTACATATGAAATGGCGGTTTTATTTTCAGAAATTTTACATTAGCTGGTATTAATCGATTTAAGTTTGTTTGTAAAAAATTTATTACTACATATATATCAAGCATAATATACAACATGTATTATTATTATTTGGTCACAAAACTAAATGAAATTGTTTGAATTTTCAAACACATAGTTGTATGGAAAATGTTTACAATTTTCGTGTACTTTTATACTTGAAAACTGTACTTAAGATATGCTTAAGACTAATTATGTTTAATATTTAGTCAATAAGACTTTATAAACAAATTAAAGTTGTTTAATTGTAACCTATGTAATTTTTTTTATTTATCTCTTATCTGGCGCGGGTTTACAATGTAAACCGGAACATCAAATTCTTTTATACAAATATCAAAACCGTCACTATTTCTAGTCTGTATGCAAAATACAATTAATCTTTCAAATGCTGAACCTCTAAATTTGTTTAATATCGTATATTGTTTATGGTTTTTCTGTCCTAAAAAACAATCAGACTTGGATATAGAAGGTTTTGACAAACACAATAAAAATTTTCTTTCGATTTGCTGCAGCGCATTCTATTAACTGATATAAATAACTATTATTATTTATTATTGAAACGAATCATGAAAAAAATTAAAGCTTAATAAAAACAACAACAAAAAGTAAAATTTTGATTTTTTTTAAATCCTTTATTTTTAATATAACGTCGTTTTTCCATATAAAAAAGACACTAATGTGCATGATATCTATGACTATATTGATAGACACAGTATTACCAAAATTCCTACGCTCAAAATGGATCAACCAGATTTTGATGATTTCAATGCAATTGTTAAAGCTTTTATAGAATGGAGGAAAATATGAATTTTTTATTTTCAGTTTTATGAAGTTTTCTGCTTTAAAACTTTTAGAAATACGGTCTGACTGCTCCAACAAACTTGTCTTTTAAATTTGGGATCAATTAGATGGGAAGTTACTGAAAAATAGATCACAAAAGAGTAACTATCACAACTGTCAAAAGTCAAGTTAAATAAAAGTGTGTAAAAACAACATGACATCTCTTAATCTACTTTAAATGAATCGATGTCGTCCAAATTCAACAATTCAGATAAATCATGTAAATCAGCACAATAAGGTATTTATCGATAATCAGTTTGGATTCTTCTGCACCAAAATGTCTTCGTTCTTTATTGATTACAATTGGTTTAATACGGATAGTTGATAAAATGGAAGGCGTCTGCGCCGATCAAGTTGAAGCCTCAGGTAAGTTGTTGTGTTAACGGAATTTTAATCCATTTAATAAATATTTTCTTTTCTTTTTAGGATTTATATTGTAATTGCTATGTAGCTCCCGATTGTAACAAAGTCTTGAAAAACACACAACAAAACACTTAGAAACCTGTTAGGTACCTAGGTTCCCCAACACACGCGTTCTGAGGTGTTTGGTCCCCAAACACACACGTTCTTAGGTTGTCACATCCGTAGATAAAAAAGCAACAAAAAATAGACAAATCAATCAAAAGATATCTTCGTGCGTTGAGGAGTTGTTAGGCAGATGATACAGTTGGCCAGTGATAGAACGAAATCTAAATACGATATGCGATCTGCAAATAAAGGTTTTTAGCAAGGACAATTAGTGTAACTATACCCAACCAACAGCGGAAACGAAGTGTATCTTTAAAATTGTAAACTGCATGCTATGGTACCTAAACTATTGTGTTATTTCAATATGAAAACCTGTGCTCTAAATCGGGTTAAGCTGTGGATAATTCGAATTTATGATGAGAATTTCGATGTTGAACAATAATCTAAAATTTTGAAGCTTTGGAACAAAATTTTCAATCCATATATTCCAATAAACAAAACTACTTGATTTTTGTAAATGGTCTTTTCCACACTTGTATGAAGTGCAACACCTTACTTCATCGTTTCTTACCTCTTTGCCTATAAATTGGCTATAAACTAAATTCAAATATGGCAACTCCAATTTAGTTTATAGGCAATTATTAGGCAGAAAAGTAAGAAATGAGGAAGTGATGTGTTGCACTGCATACAAGTGTGGAAAGGACCAATCAAAACACATTTCTTCAGCATGAAGATTAAGGCCAACGTAGTTTTTAGATACTGTTCTTGGTATCGATCAAATTTTGATCTAGGTTTCTAAACTTCTCAATAAAAATTAAATTATTAAATTCAAAAATACAAAGAACAAACAAATGCGTGTGCCAAAACTTTTAATGAAAACATATTTCACTTTTTATGTGTAATGTTACTAATCTAACCCTGAAAGTCAAAAGACAAATCAAAATGTTCGCTTAAGAGTACAAAAATTGTTATCATAAACATAAAATCATTTAAGTTTTGTAATGTTATATTTTCATGAGAAAATTTAATAAAAAATTAATAGTACATTTTGCTACAAGAGACAAATTTTCACTCACGAAAAAGCAGTGAGTGAAAATTTGTTCATGAGAAACGTTACCAAGCTGTTTTTATCTCGCGTAGGAAAAACAATTTTTTCTATGATAGTAACGATATTTATTCAAAATTATTAAATTAGAAATCGATAACATAACATTCAAAATTCATATTCTATTTATTCATGGTTGCTTTGTGTTAAAAACTTTGTAAAATTATATGAAAATACCATAGCAACTACAATTTGTTAATAATGTTTCCAATAGAGGAAAATAACTATTTTTACAGGGGATTAAGCTTGCTTGTAAATAGACTTTTCATCTGCTGTCGTATAGAAAAAAGAATTATTTTTAACGATGAAACTTTTCCATATTGGGATTTTGACAATCATATTTTGGAGGTTTTGGATTTTGTTTATGAGTTTTCCTTTTTTTTTTGCTCCCCTAATTAAATTAATTCTATTTGTGTTATTCCCTGTTTGCTTGAACAATAAATGAATTGTGAATTAAAGGTCGGATTGATCAGCATTATCTTGTTTCCAATTCTGGTTGTGTACTGCCTCAAGATATACGAGTTTTACAATAAGCAATATGCAGACGATTCAAGTGTTAGGGGGTTTTGCACACCAGATAGAAAACAAATAATCCCACTCAAATATTATAGTCGGTAATGGCATAACTTGAATATTGGCGATTTTAAAGTGACAAAAGATGAAGAGCTACAATGATAACACAAACACTGCAAATATCAAGCATCGGAAAACATGCACAAATAAAACGAGTTCCGCGAAACCTTACAAGCCAACCGAAAACGCTAGAAAAATTAAATATAATTCCTGAAGGAGGGTAAAGATGGAGAAACCTTTGTGTGACGATTTGGGATATCATTGTCAAAATACATAAAACTGAATTAAATTGTTGGTACTAATTTATCTATACGTAATGTACTAATGTAGGCAACGAAACTGTCTAGCTAGTAATAGACAAGAAGTATTAGACATCGTCTCCATAAACGGGCCAAATGGAATATTTCTGAAGAATAGTTTTTCTGGCCATCATCATCAAAATTAAAAATCAAACTATTACAAAATCTAAACTACAGATTTCGAAGAAAACTAAATAAGAAACATTTGAAGCTAATTATTGATTGTCCGAGAAACTCTTGGATCAAGCTTCATTTGATAGACATCTTTGGAAAGTAAAAATATTCTTCGTCCTATAATTTGTATTAGTCTGTCTTGTTATCTCCTGATAACCTAGTAAGACTAATCGATGACTAAATAAGAAAATCAATTACCTTAAAACTATTCAGTATTGAGTTCTATAGGTAAGGCAATCTTAATCAGTTGTGAAGTTTCCATTCTATCGAAATGTCAGAAAAATTATGCAGGGAGACTTTTACGCGCTCAAGTTTCAAGCTCTTTTAGGTGTATCACAAGCAAACTGTTTCGGAAAATACAATTGTGGAGGAAATTGACATGCCACCATTAAATGTAGATCTTTGTGGTAACGGTTTACGCTTGCCTTAATTATACAACTTTGATTACAGCGATAGTCAACAACGCATTGAACCCGAAATTGAGCAATGGAAAGCTGAGTTAATTTATATTTCTCAATGGAAACTGGTCATCAAAAAAGTACTTTAGATTTTTTTCATTGAACGAGTTCACAGCTCATCGTTCTCTACTTGTGTCGCTATAAACTTTGGAAGTTTCTAAAACTGCAACATTATCGGTCTAAAATGCAACATCATCCCTTAAGCATTTTAATTCCATGTGAAAATATATACAAATTACCCAAATATATTGATTTGAAAAATAAAAACTTTTAGGTCTACAAAATTATAAGAAAGTTTGCACATGGTACGGTGTTCATCACATATTACAATTTCTCATCCCAAAGCAATGCATCAATGCGATTAAATTGCTAAGATCCTTCAAGTTCTCGATGATTTTGAAAAGATTTGTAACAAGATTGTAATGTGATACTCGAGTAAAAAAATTCAACACATTATATTCGTTTCCATTCGTCCTTCTTTGCTTCTGGAAACAGTTTTAAACATATGGGTAATTCTTTTATAAACCGAACAGATTTGGACAAAATCTGACCGACCCATTTTTGATTTGGCCGAAATTTTTTTTAGGGGTTTTCTATCGAAAAAAAAGATATACGTGTTCGAGGATTTTTTTTTTTTTTTTTTTTGGAAAATAGAGCTGTTCTAAATTTCGAGAATTTCGTGATTTTCGACTTGAAGACTTATTTTCAAAAATTCATAACTTCGGTTTTATAGAAGATAGAAAGTTTTTCTTTTCTTTATTTGAAAGTTAAAAAATGGAATTTTTTAAAAATAAATATTTTCAACTAAAGTTATTAACAAATTCCTATTGTTATAAACAAATAAAATGTTAAAATTAAATTTTAACCATTGCCCCACCCATGAAATTAGTTTTTAATATTATCATCGTATTCATCGTTCAATTTTCTATAAAAAAAGTATTTTTTTTTAATGGAGAAATGGTATTTACTGTACATAATTGTACACAAAATACCTGTAGATGGAATATTGTATTCCGAAACATGTTGTAATCAATAAAGTTTGAATTTTTTAAAATAAATTAAAATAGTTTTTTTAAATAATTAAAATTTTTATTTTGAGTGAAATAAAAGGATACAATCCAAAAAAAGAAAAATAATGAATGGTATTTACTGTTAGAAATAAATTAATTTATCGAGCGCGGGACGACAAAAAATTCCATATATGGGTCATTCTTTTACATACCGAACAAAATAGGACAAAATGTGACTAAGACATTTTTGATTCAGCTGAAAATTTTTTTGAGGGCTCTATATAAACATTACGATATACTTAATTTCGGATTTTTTTTTTGTTTGTTTTTTAGGAGAAATAGAGCGGTTCTAAATTCCGAGAATTTTGTGATTTTTGGCTTGAAGACTTGTTTTCAAAGATTTATAACTTCGGTTCCGGTAAAGATAGACACTTTTTGTTTGTTTTATTTTAAAGAATAGAGATGCAATTTAAAAAAAAATTATTTATTATAAAAATTATTAACAAATACCTATTGTTATAAACAAATAAAATTTTAAAATCAGTTTTTAGTAATTATATAAAAAAAATAAAGAGTTTAAGTTTAATGTAATCATCGTGTTCTACGTTCAATTTTCAATAAGAAACGTATATTTAATTAGTAGAGAAATGAGTTTTATTGTTAGAAATGAACTAATTTATCGAGCGCGATACGATAACAAATTTTATAAATTTTTGTCGTCCGGCATTGAACGATAAATACGATGATAGTATTAAAAACTAATTTCATGGGTGGGGCAATGGTTAAAATTTAATTTAAACATTTTATTTGTTTATAACAATAGGAATTTGTTAATAACTTTAGTTGAAAATATTTATTTTTAAAAAATTCCATTTTTTAACTTTCAAATAAAGAAAAGAAAAACTTTCTATCTTCTATAAAACCGAAGTTATGAATTTTTGAAAATAAGTCTTCAAGCCGAAAATCACGAAATTCTCGAAATTTAGAACAGCTCTATTTTCCAAAAAAAAAAAAAAAATCCTCGAACACGTATATCTTTTTTTTCGATAGAAAACCCCTAAAAAAAATTTCAGCCAAATCAAAAATGGGTCGGTCAGAAAGGTGTTCGGTTTATAAAAGAATTACCCATATATTGAGCATTTTTTAAATCCGAAAACCAAAACCAACCACAAAAATTACAACTTTTCAGCAAAGTGGTCCCGAAAAATTATTAAAAATAAAGTTCTTCGTTTGTCAGTAATGTGGACTGGATTGGCTTATGAAACTTGTAAAATGCATGTCATCTTTCATAACATAAAAACTTAATTACGTATAGAACGCGTCCTTGTTCTTATAAACCGCAGAACCCAGTTGTGAGACATTTTCAGAGTGAGTGACTTCCCCGTTATTAGTGACAACAAAAGCAACAGCCTTATATTTTCTTTATGTATTTGCATTGCAGCATGAATCGTATCTTAAATCAATAAATTCATTTTTTATATGCCACATTTTTGTTTTTATACTTCTAAGAATCTTTAAATTCGTTCATTATTAATGTTTATATTTTTTCTGTACACAAAATATAATAACAAATATAATTAATAGCGTACTGGTAAAACGGCTGGACTTAAACTCGGAGGAGGAAGGATGAATTTCTAGTCAGGTTATAATGAGCCAAACAGTAGTAATCATCAACGCTTCGGTTTTCCAATTAAACAAAAGTTAGCCCATTAGGCATTCAAGTGAAACTCATCCAAAAAATTAAATGAATTGTTGTAATGATTAAAACTTACCTCATACATAAACAAAAACTATACCAAAAAGCCATAAGTATGCCGTTATATACTATCAGTAAGTCTCATGATTCCCGTAGCTGTTGAATTGTAAGTAGTTTGCACGAATTTTTTAAATTAAATTTATTTATTTAACCCTTTCTTGAATCGATTGGACAATTTCTAATTGGATTAAGTATAAAATAAAAGGTTATTTGCGAAATATTTAACACGATTCTTATATAATTTTAGAAGGAATAATAATTTCTTACAGTCATTTTTATAAATATTACGTAATCAACAAATATATTTGTTTTTATTATGAATGGATGGCTATCTCAGAATTTATTATTTATATTTGTTTTTCATGCTAAATATATTTCTATAAGTTTTTTAATTATGATAATTTTAAATTGTTGCTATAGTTTTTGTTAATAATTGCTACGTTTACCGAACTATTTTCCACTATAATTTCGAATAGAACAAGCTATATCCATGAAAATTTATTCTGTTTTTTCACGCGCACAACTTCATTAACAAAATTTACAATAAACAAGTTTTGGTTATTTCTTCAATGACATAATTCTGTTTTCTATGTTCACCACCCTTCAAATTTTTCTAGCATTCTATATTTCAAACTTAAATAAATGACTTAATTTCAAATATTCTAATAATTGTTCGTTTTTGACGGCCGTAGTTAGGACGCTAAAAGTTTAATGACAATATTTTATACGAACTCTACAGTTTTTTGCAAGGAACATAATAGTGAATCACTCGAAAAGACAAGGAAACTACATCCTGTTACAAAGAAGTTCAGAAACAAACAATACTCCAGTCATAGACCTCGATTGTTTCTATGACTTCACATTAAAATTGACCAAAAACAATATACATCGGCTTTTATACTCGCATTAAGCTGTGATGTTCGAAAAATGTGTTAAGCGTTAAGAATTACAAAATAGTTTTATTTTCTTAAAATATCTCAAATCGTTTCTTTTCATACTGCAATTTGTAATTCATAATAACTTTGATTGTCAATAAGCTCGAAGTATCCGGCTCGAGGGACCAATTGAAAAAAAAATCAAACGAATGACGTTCACGATTATAAATTTCGCCTTTTCGGACGAAGGGCTTTGTATCTACAGCTTTAAATTAAATCAACTAAATTTTCTATGTTCGATCAGTACACCCTCTATGTACAATTTAATCATTTTAGCTTGCTATAAAAGGTATACGAGTAAATACTTATTTGTTAAAGTTAGTGTTATGTTATGTTAATATTAACATATAGGTGATTGCAAAATTCATTGTGTAGATCAAAAGGTTGGACATAGCTAGTCTACCCTACATATGGCTCAGAAGTTATCAAAAGTACATAAATTAAGGCATCGCTTTATCATTTATTAGAAAACTTTCAAAAATTTAGGCTATATCTAATGGATTTTATGGACTTAATAACCAAGTTAAATAAATTAATTTTATGTTTCAAGATTTACTATATTTTATAATATAAATCCTTGAATACAAATTATGCAGACATTAGTTTGTTGGTCATAGGACCAATTCATGTGCATTTAATCTATTAAGGTCATCTGTCATCAACAATAAAATTTTATATTTTTAATTTTAGTAATGAAGTACTAAATTGAAGTTAATCAAATAAAATTGTTTTTTATAATAATGATTTCTTAAAATAAAAGCACAAATGTTTAAGGTTATAATTTATGTAACTAGGCCACAACATTTAAAGAAAATATTGAGTAAAATTTAACCTGTCAACACTATATGAAAACATAATTTTTATTGTTATGACTTTTAAATTCTTTTCTTCAGTTTTGAGGATAACTTGACTTGAATGAGATCCAATTTCGTCGATAACGGATTTTTCAGTAAATGCTAAAACAATAACCAAATCATATCTATGTCTACCTCTCCACTGAATTCCCAACACGGAAGACCAAAAATGTACGTAAAGAAGTTTAAAACGGTCAAAATGGTTGTATTATTGTTCTCAATTACCCTCCCTTTTATAACTAAGCTTTATTCTAACAACAATTTGTCACGTATTAAAAAAGCGGTTTAAAATGGGTTGAGTTGCAATTTATTAATTAATCATAATGCAAAAGGTTACAAAAATTACTGTAATTTATGTCAGATTATAAATTGTGATTAGGAACACAATTCACGATAACTTAAAAGTGAGCATTTACATAAATGCAAATAGTACAAAATATTTTTTAAACAAGATGTAAATAAAAGTAATATAACTTTATTCAAATCATCACAATACTGTCGCTATCACATTCGTATGTTGTATACAAATTAATTAACTCATGGAAAATTCAATGAAAATGTAATTTTGGATGGAGAAAAAACAAAAAGAAATAACATTTTGTGTATCTAGTGCAAACACCTTTTTCATGCGGCTGTGAAGTTTGTTGCACCTATCTTACAAACCCGTTCTTACTGTATAGTGTAAACTTATATTTATGACAGATAGTGATATCGTAATTTTATATTTCGTATTTTAAAAATATAAAAATGTTAGTTAAAATATATCAATTAGGCTCTTAATTTTGTATATAGGGCGAACGGCTTACTTTTGTTACTATAACTGTTTATATTCATTCTTTATAGATATTGATATGTATTATAGAAAGAGTTCCTATAACTTCCAGTTCCAACAACTAATAAATAGCAAAAAGTTTACTTACTTTTCTGAGTTTACGCTCTGTGTTGCGTTATACATATTTTATCTTCCTATAATTGTGATTCAAC
The DNA here is from genome assembly GCA_963693315.1 of Diogma glabrata. Taxonomy (NCBI): domain Eukaryota; kingdom Metazoa; phylum Arthropoda; class Insecta; order Diptera; family Cylindrotomidae; genus Diogma; species Diogma glabrata. Next base: position 360,013,201 of record OY856187.1, on the reverse strand, counting down.
CTTACACTATGAAAGTTCGTCTCCTGGAGGAGAAAGAGAAAAGATCCCAAAAAATATAAAGGAACGTAACTTGATTCAGATTATTATTGTTTTAACCACGCTATTTTTTTGTATGTTTTGTATGTTTTGCTTGTTTATGTCGTGTTCTTTGGCAAAAAAAAATTGATCTGAGATCAAAAAAATTAGCTGTCAGATCAAATTAGCTGTCAGTTTGTGTTCTTTGGCAAAAAAAGATTGATTTATTTTTTGATCTAGATCAAGTTTTAAAAATCTAGATTTTTTGGTAGATTTTACAAATACATTGAAATATTATTTTTAATTGTCAAATTTATGTAAACAAAGTAAACCCGCCATTTTAAATATTATTATTATTTTGATTAAAAATAATTTATTATTATTTTAATTACTAATTAATAATAAAGTTATTATAAATAAAATGATAAAACGTAAAATCTTTTATTTTCAAATGTAAACATAACCAAATATATCAACTGATAGAACAAAAAGTCAAGACAATTTACTACTACATTTACAAAAGTAGATTGATTTATTTTATGCTGTTCGGCAAGCAAATAAATCAATCTTTTTTCGATCAAGCCAAAGAATACGACATTAGTTTTATTTTAATTTAACCCAATGAAATTCTCTAAAATGTAGTGACATCATTCAACTTCACCAATAACATTTGAATTATACTAAGAACAAATAGTTATACGTCTGGCCTACAGCGATATTAAAATTATCAAATAATTTTTAAAATAATTCAATGATATCGCAGCAGGTCAACGTGTAATTCATAAAAAATATATAAAGAAGTGAAAAATGGCAAAAAACTGTCAGATCAAATTAGCTGTCAGTTTGTGTTCTTTGGCAAAAAAAGATTGATTTATTTTTTGATCTAGATCAAGTTTTAAAAATCTAGATTTTTTGGTAGATTTTACAAATACATTGAAATATTATTTTTAATTGTCAAATTTATGTAAACAAAGTAAACCCGCCATTTTAAATATTATTATTATTTTGATTAAAAATAATTTATTATTATTTTAATTACTAATTAATAATAAAGTTATTATAAATAAAATGATAAAACGTAAAATCTTTTATTTTCAAATGTAAACATAACCAAATATATCAACTGATAGAACAAAAAGTCAAGACAATTTACTACTACATTTACAAAAGTAGATTGATTTATTTTATGCTGTTCGGCAAGCAAATAAATCAATCTTTTTTCGATCAAGCCAAAGAATACGACATTAGTTTTATTTTAATTTAACCCAATGAAATTCTCTAAAATGTAGTGACATCATTCAACTTCACCAATAACATTTGAATTATACTAAGAACAAATAGTTATACGTCTGGCCTACAGCGATATTAAAATTATCAAATAATTTTTAAAATAATTCAATGATATCGCAGCAGGTCAACGTGTAATTCATAAAAAATATATAAAGAAGTGAAAAATGGCAAAAAATTTCCTAAACGAATGCCCCTCGTTCGTTGATAAATTCTCATAATTTTTTGGAAAATTCCTCGGCCACGGCCTCGTGCTATTATCAATACACTTGCTCTCAAAATTTTTCGCAAAAAATTATTACGAATTATCACCGCCCTTGGGAAATTACAACTGAAAATTTTTTGCCTTAGTTTTATTTTAATTTAACCCAATAAAATTCTCTAAAATGTAATGACATCAGTCAATTTCACCAATAACATTTGAATTATACTAATAACAAATAGATATACGTCTGGCCGACTGGGATATTAAAAATTATCAGTTGTAATTTCCAAGGGCGGTGATAATTCGAAATAATTTTTTGTCAAAAATTTCGAAAGTGATTGATAAAAGCACGAGGACTGCTACCACTGGAACTGCTACCAAAACTGGTGACCCCAGCGTGATCTGAATCCAGATAATTTTTCTTTTTTTCTTAATCAGGAATGTATTTCTGTTTGTTGTTATAAATTTTCACTTCACCACAATTTTAAATTGTGTGAAGTAATACAATCTATCGAGAAAAAAAATTTTATATACCCCAATTTTTGTCTTTTCTTTTGATTTGGACCGTCCTCTATCTAAATAGCTAGAGCAAAAAAAATGTATGTCTGTGTGCCGGCCGTCACAACCGACGAAATCTAGAAAACGGTTGGAGGGATTTCAAAAATGTTTGTTTCTAAAATAGGTACACTCAATGGTAAGAGCCGAAAGCCGTGTCAAAAAACTCGTCAAGTTCGCAAAATAAGGAAATTTGCATATATTTTGCTTAAAAAACATTCATTTTAAGTGATTAGGAGTAGAAATATTGAATTTGGAGAAATCTTGGTGATCGGGATTGGTATGTGAGACTAAAACCTAGATTATTGCATTATAAGTTTGTCAAAAACATATTTTCAAGTGTGTCAAAAGAATAATTTTCATTTTTTTTTAAACCAATTTTTTGGCAAAAAATGAAATTAATTATTTGTATGACATGAAATTTAATCGAACATGAAATTGGACACGGAAATTTTTGATTTTGTTTTAATTTTTGGAAAATTTTTGGAATTTTGAAAAAAGTTTGTAGTTTTGATTTTGTTATAATTTTTGCAATATTTTAAGAATATTGGGAAAAGTTTCAATTATTGATTTTGTCATAAGTTTTGCAATATTCTGAGAATTTTGGAAAAAGTTTGAATTTTTGGAATGTTTTAAAATTTTGAAAAAAGTTGAAATTTTTGATTTTATAATAATTTTTGAAATATTTTTAGAATCTTGAAAAAATTTTGTACTTTTAATTTTTTTATAATTTTTGCAATAATTAATTCTCGAAACGCTAAATAGAGAGGTTTTTGAGTAGTTTGCTGATCTTATCATCTTTTCACTAAATTATGTTAATATATGATCTGTTCCAATTTTCCGGCAACGAATTGATGTGTAAGTTTTGTAATAAATTTCTAAACTAATAAATAAAATACCTGTACTTTTACAAAGAGTTTCATGTTTAAAATACATCGCTGCCGATAACTAAAAACAATGCCCTCATAAAAGTTTTACGCCGAAAACCAATACTATATCAATACTATATAAACCAACCTATATCAACATCCTTAACCAAAACCGAACTCTTGATATGTCAGAGCTGTGAGATTTCAGCCACTTCGTATTTTATATGTCGAAATATAAATAAAATACACTGAACGAGCTTCAACAAATCCACAACATCACGATCAGAAGTGATTTAAATAAGACAACTGCAGAATAAATCATCAAGTATCATCGCCGGACAACTCTCAAGATTCATCACTTGAACAACGCCACAGCGTGATCGGAATCCAGATAATTTTTCTTTTTTTCTTAATCAGGAATGTATTTCTGTTTGTTGTTATAAATTTTCACTTCACCACAATTTTAAATTGTGTGAAGTAATGCAATCTATCGAGAAAAAAAATCTTACATACCCCAAATTTTGTTTTTTCTTTTGTTTTGGACCATCCTCTATCTAAATAGCTAGTAAAAATTTTGGTGTACGTCTGTGTGTGGGTGGGTGCGTTTGTGGGTGGGTGACATTCCTGCATAGGATCGTGATGAAACTTTGGCAAATAATCCAGGTTCACTTGAAAATTGAAGATATGGATTCATTTCAAATTTGGAGAAAATGGCGGTGGTCTCCCGAACGAGTTTAAATCTTTAATAACTTCTAATCCCGGCTTATGATCTTTTGGAAACATGGTATATAAGGTTTTTGTACTGTTTCCAATATTTCTGCATACCAGCTTCCTATTTGTCACTTCCGGTTAAAAAGCATTTTTTCTGGTGCTTATCCTACTGTAGCCTACAATTACCGATCGATTTTCATGAAACGTTGGTACAAGTTTTCAAGTAACATTAGAAAGATTTTATCAGCTTTTGGGGTACATTAGATAAAGAGTTGGGGGGTCCACCATGTTTTTTATGTTTGTTGGGAGCATACAACATTCGTTGCGAATTAATTTTTATGACACTTTGGAAAAAGATGCAAATATGTATGGCACGGAGCTGATTTGTTTTTCAGCGATATTGAACAAAGTGGTGGAGTGTCCGCCGAGCACCTGTTTTTTTGAAGGCTCAATAACATCTGTACATGATAATCGAATTGGATGAAACTTGGTGCATTAACATTTAGTACGGTTCACAACAGTACGCATCGCATTTTCAGGTTTGTCACTGCCGTTAAAATTTTTTTCAAATTTTTCTCGTACTAGAGAATTTATGTTTGTTGAGATACTACAGCTTTCTATAATATTGATATAATTAGAACTACGCGAAATCTATAACATTGGTTAGTCATAAATTAAAGTTTTTTAAATATTAGTTCACTATATATCCAGAACATTTTGTTTCCAGAGCTGTGGTGAAGTCAACCTATGCATCAGCGTCCCAATATTTTTTTTTGTGTTTTCCTCTCATAATGCATGTATGTACTAAAAGAAATCGCTATTATTTTAGGAAACTTGCTGGTCGCAATCTGCGGTTTTGTAATGGCGAACCAACACACCATGGGAGTGTTGTGCGCCGCAACGCTGTTTTTGATGGCGTGCTCCTTACCCGCGTCAAAAGCGGATGCAAATTCCTGGTGGTCTCCGCGAGCGACCTACCCGTTCTTCTAGCAACTGAACAACTGAAACAGGATCCAGATGCTAATACCTTAATAATAACTCACGAGCTCTTTGGAAAAATGTTAGATGCCCGGATGGAAGCTGCATTTGCCAGAATTCAACTCCATCAAACATCTGATCCCCAATCTGCACCCTCCACCTTAAAATTGCCATCTTAAGGCTCAGTTGCCACCACTGCTCCTGCAACCGTTCCTAAAATCAATACTGCATTACCTAAAAAGTCCCTCCCTTTGGGTCAGATAAACCAGAACTTGAGGGCCAATTCTCTATGGGTAACATTTAGTTCCAGCAAGCTTAGTGCAGTTATGTACTTGGCGTCATAACGCCGTCCCTTACTTCGATGGTTTGAAACATTTTGCTTCAGTCAGACACGGCTAAACTCTATGATAGGCTAAACGAGGCTCTTCTAGCCCGCCTATTAAGCAGCAGCTTTTCTCCTCACATAAATCCTCACAATTTCTCCGGGATTTAACTGTTGAATCCCAAGGTCTCGTTTTAGAGAAAACGATAAGAGTTATATGGAAGGGAAAACTTCCTACGTCTGTGCTGTAACGACTGACTATTTCGAATATTTCTCTAAAAGTAAGAATATTCATATATATAGAAATTCGCTAATAATTTGCCAATTTATTTTAATTCCGGCCTGAAAATGAAACAGATATAAAAGCGATCATATATATATATATATATATATATATATATATATATATATATATATATATATATATATATATATATATATATATATATATATATATATATATATATATATATATATATATATATATATATATATATATATATATATATATATATATATATATATATATATATATATATATATATATATATATATGGGTGATTCTCCAAAAAGGGTACATTTTATGTCCAAGCAATTTTTCTTATGTAAATAATTGTACAAATTCTGTGTATGCTAGTGGAAATTGCAACGTGTTTCCAAGAGAATTAAGCAACAGTATAAAAGAAGCAATTTAGTTTTATTTTTATTGAAAAATATGATCTCGAAACGTGATAAATCACGTCCGTGGACTGTCCCAAGACTGAAGTTTTAAAATAATAAGATTCAAAATCAAAATAATAATTACATTGAAAATAAAAAATATACTGTATGAAATAAATAAATATGTCTACTTATTGTACCTCAAACTTTTATCATGAACAGATTAACAAAATCAGTTTTACAGCAGAAACTAGAATGTCCCAAGAATTTCAGTCTCTTCCGTGGACAAAATGTTTATTTCTTCTATTTCGTCATAGATGGCATTACAAGAACCAAATCTATGATTTATAAATTGTCAGTCAGCCATATTAGCTTTCGAGAACTTTTGTTAGCAGGGGTTTGAGTGTTCTAATAGTGTACAATTTGCCATAGAACATCAAAATTTTAAGTAGGGCAAGATCATAGAGTCACATTCGTGGACATCATTATTCTGTAAGTAATTACTAAATTTTAATTTTTATTGTAGTTATAGTAAAAGTGAATTATATATATAATACATTTCAAAGAACAACTTCCTAAAACCAAAATGTAATCATTCACAGAATGTTTTTAATGAATTTATCACAACCGTGGACATCACGTCCGTGGACATTCAATGTCTCCGTCGGGACAGCTAAGTAACAGACGTGACACAAACAATAATAGTGTGATCTTTAATATTTATAAATGATTTTTGTTGATAAAACTTAAATTAACTTACATTATTATCATGTTATAAGCAAAATTAAGAAAAGCTTGTCGGAAAATGAAATCCTTACACACTGTGATTTTTCACAGAATTATAACTGCAAATATTCTGAGGAAGTACAAGCAGTACACTTTGGCGGATCGAAAATCAGGTTTCTTTAGACATAATAGTTGTTTATTATCACTATGGTAGTAGTTGTTTATTACCACCATCACATCTGTGGACAAGTAAAGATTTAAAAGTTTTTTTTTCTTAAAATTTCTCAAATATGATCTGGGCCAATAGTATGACGTAATACAGCAAGTTATTATCTAATAGAAAACATAATAATAACGATTTTTATTTCATGTTTAAAATTCAAAAATTTGCATTTTCAAACTACCCCTTTTCAGGAGAATGACCCATATATATATATATATATATATATATATATATATATATATATATATATATATATATATATATATATATATATATATATATATATATATATATATATATATATATATATATATATATATATATATATATATATATATATATATATATATATATATATATATACATATATACATATATATATATGTATATATATATATATATATATATATATATATATATATATATATATATATATATATATATATATATATATATATATATATATATATATATATATATATATATATATATATATATATCAATAATATTTTAACATTTTTTTTAGTTAATTGCACTCAATACTAATTAATAATACTTGTTTGTGTCTGCATAGAGGTTTTTTGGCTATGTAGGCTTGCTTATTCATAGTATTACATGTAGAGTAATACAGTTGTTCAAATTTATTGAATTTTGGAAAAGTTGTTTGATCAAATGATATATATAAGTTTAAATGTATATTTTTTAAACGAGATGGAGACAAGACAAAAGAAACAAAATGCTGAAGAGTTTTACTATTTATACTGGACCATTTTTATTTGGCCGGATTATTATGTAAATTTAAATCAAAGAAGTAGGTTATTGTGATACAAAAAAAATGTATATTTATTGTTTGCTCATATTAAATTTCCTAAATTAATTTGTTTACCAAATAGGTGTTTTTTTTATTCTATCAGTGTTAAGTTTTCGTTGCTTTTTATTATAATTTGTGTTTAAGAAGTTTAACTAGCATCAGTTTTTAAATCAAACAAAAAAACGATAGATAAATAAAAAAAGATAGCGAAACCGTTCTTCTACCATTTCGGTTACTAAATTTTAAATCGGAATTATGTAAATTATTGCTCAATAAATGTAAGTCTTTATTAGATTATTCTTTTAATTATATTATCTGAAACTTTTTTGAGAGCGCTTGAAGTTGTTTTGTGTTGACGTGAGTTAATACATGGAACACATGGATTCAGTTGTTCTCAAAATTTTAAACTTTTAGCATTGAAATTATAGTTTGTTAACAGATGGTTGAAAAGTAATACATTTTTAAGAATTTAATCACGATTCTTGCACACAGATGCTATACATCTTTGCAAGTTTTTTTGTTTATATGTTAAAAAGTATTACCTTTTTTTGTTTTTGTAAATGAAAAAAATTGAATAAAAAAGTAAAAAAAACAAAAAAAAAGATTAAATCGATATAGTGGCTGAAAAATAAGGCAACGGATGAATATGAATTGGATGGCCGAAATTGTGTTCGAAAAGGTAAAAATAACTAGTTAAAGTTCTTCACATAAAAATAAAGGAGAAGTTTCATAAAAATAATATATTTAGCTTAATTTGTAAGTTATCACAGACAAATTTAGCTCGTCGTTGATATTGAACGTGATAGATTTGTTTCAACTCGAAACATATACGTACAAAGTAGTATTTGAGGATACTTTTATTATGATATTGATTCGGAAGGTCAAAAGTTTAATGTTCTTAGTTGATTACAGTGTAATTTCTACTCTTCTTTATATGGATGTAATACTGGATATAAATTCATGGTTATATACAATGGAATTTTGTGACAAATTTCGTTTGGCATTAGCTATCTCACATCAGGATAAGGGAAATAAAATACTTTGTGAAGGAACAATAGTTGTGGGTTGGAAAGTTGGAAAATAACTACATATATAGAATGGAAGGAGACGAAGATCATCTGCTGGTGTTGCATATATCTAATTAATAATGAAACGTTAACAATTTATTTTAGTAAGAAGTGGATCATCATAGACAATTTATAATGTAAGCTTTATATTTATTTTATATAATTTTTGGTTCTTGCATAGTTTGTCTTAAATTGTTATTCCTTGTTAGCTAAATTTTTGGTTTGTGAATTACTATCGATTACTATTGATAGCTGCTGAATACCTTGCAGATTAAATCTTCTTTTTGAACCCTCCTTGATAGTCTGCGTAGATCCAGAAATCGAAACGACTATAACAATTTTCAGCGTAATCGCCCCAATTGCCCTTGTAGATATTCCGCACAACCCCGGTCCAAGTCGTGTACCCAAATATGCGATTATATGTGCTATTACCATCACTAATTCTAGGATAACACATACAAATGCGACTCCAAATGCAAACTTTATCGCCCGAATTCCCAATCTAAACAAAACTTCCTCTGATAGCTTCTCCAAGCTCCATCTCCTGATATTTGATATTAACTCCCGTCGAAAATTCTTGGTTGACACAGGTGCTAAAGTGTCAGTTCTTCCTCAACAACGGAGGAAAAACTCTCCCAGAAATCAGCTTCCACTCTCTACTCTGCTTACGCTACTTCCGTTAGCGCTTATGGTGTAAGAGCTCTACCTTTATATATTGGTCTCAGACGTGTGTTCTGTCACATCTATTTACCGCCGATTTTACTATCTCTATTTTTGTAGCTGATTTCCTGAACAAGTATGGTCTGCTAGTACACGTAAAAAATTGACGCCTCGTCAATCCTCCAACCTCCTTGTTCACTCTTGCCAAAATACGCTCGCTAGCAACCATCAATTACGATTCGCTTGATTTCAAAATTCAAGATATCCTTAAGGATTCCCGCTTCTAAATACCGAGGTTTGCTCCTGACAAGTTGGCTATCGACAAGGTGGAATTCGACATTAAGTTGTCGCAAGGCATTTGTCGTGCTTCAAAGAGGTCATGGTCGTCTTTTCTCCACTTCATCAATTAACGATTGTTGGACACCACTCAGTTTCTTTTCTGTGCGACTTAACGAATTTCTTAGCAGCATATTCTCTTTACCGATTATAAGCCACTCAACTACGCTTTGTCGCAGAATCCTTCCAAAGCAAGTTCTCGCCAGCTACGTCATTTAGATTTCACCAGTAAATTGACGATTGATATTCGTCACCTTTCTGGCATTGATAATGTAGTTTTCGACACACTTTCTCGTGTTCAGCAAATATCATTTCCAGAGAATATTCCCATACGACGAAATTGTTGATGCTCAGTTCAATGATTTCGAACTGAAGGAATTAGTGAACACTAGTCCCATGCTAAAATTCCGAACAGTATCACTAGGGCAATTTTCCAAAACTATTTTATGTTCTCCCATTTATTCCAAAATAATTTCGCCAAGGTGTCTTTGATATGTTTCATAATTTATCCCACCCAGTCATATCAAATTCCTTACTGATAAAGTCATTTGGCCATACCTTAAAAAGGATGTACGACAAATGGCACAGAACTGCCTGGCTTGCGAATAGTCTCTCGCCATACTCAATAACCTTTGGTTGATTATGCCTCCATTTCAGAGATTTCCCGAGATTCATATGGATATTATTAGTCCACTTCATACCTCTGAGGGCAAACGCTATTGTGTCACTATTATTGACGGTGTATGTCCGCTGACCTGAAGCTTTCCCAGTCTCGGATATCACAGCTGAAACGGTAGCATCAGATCTTTCTTTTTCACTGGCTCTTTTTCTTTCAAAAATTCTAACGCCACTTCTCAATCCGACTCCGTTTCACAATTGAAACAACATTTTAATCACCTTACTTCCGCTATTGCGCCAACACACACTTCTCCTAAAGTTTTCGTCTCTAATTCTCTCGAGTCTTGTTCGCATATCTTCTTACGTACGGACTTAGTACGTAAATCAGTACAACCTCCATACGAAGGTTTGTTTCCAGTCATCTGCCGCGACGATAAAAATTTCGTCATTGACCGTATAAGTCATATTCGATTCTCCATCGACAGATTAAAACTTTGCTTTAGGGAACAATCTGAAGATGATTTAACTCAAAACTCACTTGTTTCGAGTGCCAATCAAAGTCGCGCAGACAAAACTTCGTCTTTTACAGGTAATTTCCATTCTACTCCTTCGAACACATTCCATTATTCTCCTTCTTCCTCTGCATAAACGAGACAACGCGATGCTAAGGCAACTGTATCATGTGAAAGGGTTACACTTAATCCCATTCCTCATAAACAGATATTCTATTCTGTATCAAAAATTACGCAGGTAGAACCACTCGTACCCCTACTCGCTTCTTTCGTGCTGTAGTACAATATTCTCTATATCGTCTCACCTTCGATGAAACTAAGGGTGGAGTGTTGTGGCGATAACTTCCATTTCTGCGATAGCTCCACTTCAATAATTGAATTCTAATAGTTAATTAATAACGAAAACAATTTGTTTGTTCAAAGTTCTTTTTTAAATAGATCAATTTCTTTGATATTCTTATTTACTTTTAGGGAAGTTTTGTTAGACTTAATATCAAAGGTTCATCAGGAATATATGCAGTTATAATGAAATATTTTATTCAATATAGAAGTGGAATAAGTGAGTCTGGTGATAAAGTCAACAGGAAAAGTTTAATTGGATTTAATATTGGAGGTTTATCTGGAATATATATGAAGAAGTTTACGGGACAGGAAATGGGGCATAATATTCTTATGGGAATATGTAATTGTATATAAGGATTTTTATATATTGGACCATGTTTCGAGATGATATACTTTAAGATTTTTAATTTTTATATTAACTTTTTTTTTAATGTTTGTAAAGGAAGGAAAGAATATACAAGGTTAAGATTTATATATTGATTTTATTTAAAATTATTGTACACATCTCAATATAATCTTATTCTATAATTATAATTTGTTTGGCCCTTGAATTAAAAAACTAATTACAAAGAAAAGTAAATTTAAAATTATATAAATTGAAATACAAATACAATTATTTATTATTGTTGCATCCTGATTATTAAAAGTAATTTTTTTTTAATTTTACAGACTGATTCTGACATACCCTCACAGATGTAAAAATAGTCATAGCAAAGACTTTTCTCTTAGCTAAGACTAAAACCTCTTAAATCGATTCTGGGGGTCGATTCTGATCGGTTTTAACACATTTTGTTTAAAAATCTGTTAAAAACAGGTTAAAATAAAATTTGTCTTTACTTGATTCGCACAACACAAAAACTAAACGAAAAACGTTTGTCTGAAATTATTTCATACAATTTAAATATTTTGACGTTTGACGTTTGGATATTTAATAAAATTTGCTTGGTTAAAGTGTTTTTTGTGTTTTGAAATTTTTATTTGTTAAAGTGAATTTAATTATAAATAATGTGAAATTAATTATTTAGTAAATCTAAATAAAGTGAAATTAAAATATAAAATCTATATAAACCATAAAAATCTATTTAAGAGAAGTGAATATAAACAAATTCATTAAAGTGTTTTCAGTTTTCAAAGTGTTTAATATTTATCATTTTCATTATTATTCATCCATTCTTTTAGGTATGAATTAAAAGAAATTTTAATTACAATATAAAAAATTATAAGTTTTAACTAATCTTTTGATATAAAAAACGTAAGTGGAAAACAAACATTTGTTTCTATAAAATCTATTTATTATTTATATACATTTATATACTTTATATACATTTATTCAAAAAGTTCGTAGTTATTAGCTAATTGTTAGGCTAGGTAGTGGCGAATTGTAAACATTTTTCATTCAATAACATTTCAGGATTACTCTGTTTTATTATTTACAGTATTATGGATTCTCTTAATACACATGTTGCGAATATTGGTGCGGCCAAGCTGTTTTGTACAAGCAACTTAGAAATAGGGACAATATATTTCATATAAGCACTGCATCGTAAGCCTTTTCTAAAACAAGGAAATATTTATAATATAATAAATTCTAAAATATTCTTAGCTTCCAAAAACGTTTTCGTTTTACCCAAAATTTGGCATTAGCACTAATTGATGAGTTAGCAGAAATGCCAAATGCAAATGACAGTGATCCTCGTGCGATACCATTTTATCTTAAGCTAATAAATCGACTGCAAGAAAATAAATGATAATGAAATTTCCATTTTTAGTGTTTGATTGCATTAAATTTCTATGCTACAGGTTGTTACCAACACAACATCCAAGCATTGGTACATGTTAGCCAACCATCGGTATGTCGAGCAATATCAGAAATAACAGAATTACTTCAAGATAAACTCGATAAATACATTAAATTTCCAGTTTCTGAAGAAGAAAGAGAAAGGATTGCAACAGGGTAAGTTATTGCCTAAAATTTATTATTTTTAATTGAGCATAAACAAACAACTTAAAAACTTACAGTACAATCTATTATATATATGTATTAGACTGGTCGTTAAAAACTAAATTTTCCGAGACGCCCCCTAGAAAAATTCTTTGTGGTCAAAAAACCACTTGGCATTATTTTTTTTTTTTTTAAATCAAAAGAACACGTGCCGCAAAATCGTCGAAGTTGATTTTTTGAAAAATTCGTAGATTTTTTCAAATATCTCATAAAATATGCAGACGTCAAAAAAAATCACATAACCATTTTTGTAGGAAATTTAATTCTCTACAAAAAAGGTCCAATTTATTTTTTCCCGAAAACGTATAGTTCTCATGATATTTTGAATATGAACTTGTAAGTTTTCGTAATTTTTAAAAAACGTAAAATAAAAGATGACGAAAAACTCCTAATTTTCTTCTTATGCTATAGAATGAAATGTATAAAAAAATAATCGAGACAAAAAAAATCAAAATTTGTACTTTTTCGTCGAAATTTTCATCATTTGGTTTTACGAGTTTCGAAGAATTTCAAGTTTTATTTCAAAATATCATCAGAAATATAGGTTTTAGGAAAAAAATGATTTGGACCTTTTTTGTAGAAAATTAAATTTCCTGCAAAAATGATTATGTGATTTTTTTTGACATCTGCATATTTTATGAGATATTAACAATTTTATCGAAAAATAAACTTCGATGATTTTGCGGCACGTGTTCTTTTCACTTAAAAAAAAAATAGTGCCGTTGTGGTTTTTTGACCACAAAGAATTTTTCTGGGGGGCGTCTCGGAAAATTTAGTTTTTAACGACCAGTCTAATATGTATACATATTTTTTTTTACAGATTCGCCAGAGAAGGTATGCCTGGTGTTATTGGAATAATAGACGGCACCCAAATTGCATTGTCTGCTGTAAAATGCAATTATGAATCGGTGTTCATGTGTCGTAAAAGATTCTATTCCCTCAATACACAAATTGTAATACCCTTCAAATATTTCTTATTCAGATCTGCGATCACGAAGGGGTAATACGAAATGTCAATGCACGATTTCCGGGATCATGCCACGATAGCTATGTTTGGGGGTGCAGTCTAATATTTGCGTTATTAAAAAATGAATTCGTTTCGGCAGATGAACAGAAATACTGGATTATTGGTAAGATTTAATAAGAATAAGTTTTATTATCCTAATTAATATTATTCTTTAGGTGATAAAGGGTACCCACTACAACCTTGGCTATTGACCTGTAGAGCAAATCCCATATCTGAAGATGAAGTGATGTTTAACGAGGTCCATAAAAAATGAGGAGTAAAGTCAAACGAACGATAGGAATTTTAAAAAATCGATTTAGGTTAGTAATATTACAAAACATTTGTTTTTGCAAATAATTTTGAAGCACTTTATCCCTAGATGCATCCTTGGAGAAGGAAAATTAAAATATGATCCATTGAAAGCTAGCAAAATAATAAATGCTTGTGTAGTCTTGCACAATTTTTTAATTAAAAATAAATTCACTGATGAATTTAGCAGATCACCTAGATCGCCTAGCTACCCAATACTGATGGCAGTACGACCTGTTCCCTTGAGAACAAATCTATATTTACAACAAGGCAAACTAGTTAAAGAAAAGGTTATACAAATGATGTATCATTAAATATTAAATCGGTTTTACGACCCAAGTTCGATAATAAATCAGTTTTAAAGAATGAAGAAATCTTAGTTCAAATAATTATACTTTAATAATTTAAAAAACGACAAATAGTTTTATTTTGGCGATTTTTTAGATATTCATATATTATAAAATCATAAATTCATATAATAATAAATAATAAATATATTATATTGTTTTTATATTATAATTTCACTTAATTTAATTAATTTCACTTGAAATAAAAAATTTAGCAAACAAAAAGTTAGGTTAACACTACGAATTTTGTAAACAAATAATTTAACTCGTCCTATTTTGGTTGAATTAAAATTTGGTTAAAAAATTATTAAAATATTATTTAAATTGCAGAGAAATCTAAATTTAACGAAAACTTAACGAAAATGTTGCCAGGTGGAAAAATCTGTTTTGGAGAATTTTTAATAAAGTTTTAAAAATAGGTTAAAATTTGATTTAAAAGATGTTAAAACCAATCAGAATCGACCCCCTGTATGTAGTCACAACTGTGAGATGTCCTAAATAAAACCTCTTAACGTAAGACCATCAAACATGGTGATCTTAAGCATCATAACTTAAAGTTTCATATTTTTTATTTGAAATCTTGTAAGAAAAATTATATTAATAAAGGATAAAATATTAATTATGAATTATTTATGTAATTATTAAAAAATTTATAATAATTATCTATATTTTATTTTAGTTTGAATCAAAAATATAAAACAAAATATGTATTGATATATATTGATTTTAAATAAAATGGCGATTGAAAATTTCATATTTGCAATATCAAACTGTTACGTCTCATGTTGTTTTATGAAAATTTTGCAAATTTTATATAAACTTTAAGGAAAAACAATAATTGTTTTCTAACAAATTTATTGCAAAATAATTAGTATATGGTATAATTTAATATTAATTGTATATAAATTATTATAAAATAAAATACACTTTTGATTATTGAAAATGGCGTTTGGTATTTTCACAAACAAAAATTATTGATACCTTAAAAAATTTTATAAAAATCAAGTTTATATTTTTATAAAAATATGGTATTTTAATTTGTATTTAAATTATTTAAAAAGAAAATATGACATTTTATAATACTTTTGTTTATAAAAATAGCCGTTTGAAAGATCTCTAATAGCTATTTATGTACCTAGGGCGTTATGTAGGTTATTGCGCCCGGAAAGCGACGTAATCTAGCCCGAGGGCCTCTGGCCCGAGGGATGGATGTCGCTTGATGGGCGTAATACCCAGTAACGCCAGTGGTGCATACAAGATTTTATGCTTCACTTAATAAGCTAAAAACTAAGAAAGAATTTAATTTGTTAGTCTATATTGATATGCAAAAAAATACAAATGTATCATAGTATGCCAAAAAAAAAACTATTTTGAAGTTTAAAATAAATATTTGTTGTTTGTACGTTGCTATGCAAACAAATTCTCCTAAATTTTGAAGCGTATGACAAAAACATTGTATGACGTTTAAAATAATTTGATAGTTTTGGAAAACTATATGAACATTAATTATCTAAAATGTTGCTAAACATTTTTAAACAAATGTAAAAATCTTTTACTAGCTTAAATTGAATAAGAACTATTTACATTTTGTAGACAAAACTACGGTAAAAATAATTTTATTTAGCTTTTTAGCGTCTTAATAGCGGGCGTTATGAATTCATAATGCCCTCTCATAACGCCCCGGTTTTTATGAATGTGTTTATATATCGCGTATCCAAGACATTATAAAAACTTTATATCATTGTGAAGCATAAAATATATTTGTAGAGTTATTATGAGGTTTTTTATGACAAAGTTCACAGAATCGCAATTAAGATATTCCTCTTAAAAAAATTGTCATAACAAAAATAATCATAGCTAAGACCTCTTAACTCAGAATCAGCCTGTTAGTTGGTGAATTTGTACCCCTACTCGAGAAAAGAACAATCATCGTGTAACAATTTAAATATTACGATCGCTGTTTTATAACAAACAAAAAAACAAATAAGGTGTGACAATGATAGTTAGCCGCAAAGGATGTGTTTTCTTGTCGAGTAAGGTTTTTTTTAAAAAAATTTGTAAGTTTTAAAAATTAGATAAAACAAACTGTGTTTTAGTTTATTATTATTAAATATTGTACTACAGTTTGAATCTATCAAAATATTGTTGATTAAATTATTGTTTAGACAATTATATTAAATTACATTTTGAACTCATAATAATAAACATAGAATTTTTAAATTATTATTATACAAAAGTTTAAGTTTAATATAACGTAATATTCTAAAAAAATTAAAATATATAACTGATAATTTTTTTTACGTATATGAAATATATATATTATAACTTTTCTAATCTCTAACCAAAACTTAAATTAATCTTTATATTTCAATTCCATACAGATATATAATAGTTAAGTAATAGTTAAATTGTTTTTATTTATTTATAAAATAATGGCAAACAGGTGGAGGCTTAATTAATGTCCAGAATACACAAAATAACTATCAACATAGACAATTCTGTCAAGGATTAAATCATTTGGGCCATTTTCACCAAACGCTTACATTTCAGATTAAAAATTAAAAAAAAAAATTAATATTTCATTTAAAAATAATTACAGGTGCTAAGACCAAGGTTGGGACTATATGGAGAAGTAGATAGTCGTACACTTTTTTGCATAATTTAGCATGTAGATGCTGTCGGAACTTGGGCTGCATAGCAAATTGTTAAGTCCGTTACCATACACACATCGTAAAAATTCTCACATTAAAAAAATTTTAATTATCAAAATCAACTTGCTTTAAGGTGATTTATATTCCCAAAGTTGAAAACAGGCAATGGATCAGTTTTGCTTTTTTTAAATTAAAATTGGAGGCAAAAATTTCCCTAGAATTTTAAAATATTAAATTATTCTGAAGAACTTTTCTAAATAAAGCAAGTATATATTTATTTAAAGTATTTACTTTCATTTGGATTATATTTGTCTTTCTTGGTTGAAAGAGAATTGGCAATTTACAAGATAAAAAAAAGTTAATTAGTATATGAATACCCTTGAAAACAATGCGGTAACGGATTTGACATTTGGTAACGGATTTGACTAAAACCTTTACTAAATGTCAAAATCGTTACTAATGTATTTGAATAATATTTTTCAAGTCAATACTTACATGCTGTTATACCGATTTTCGAAAAAAAAAACTGCAAGCTATTTTGAGTTTTCCTTATTTCAACCGCGTTGATGTATTTTTTCCTTTCTTTTTTGTGCCGTATCGTCAAAAATATTTTACAAGCTCAGTCGTTCTCAAACATCAGTTAAGAATTCTTTTAAGATAGTAAAGTGTAAAGTTAAATTTATTTGAATGGCGTCTCAAGAATTTTCAAGTGTAAAATAGTCCAATTTCATTTTGTTTTATTTGTGGAATTTGCATGATACATCCAGCTAAAAAAATAAATCACTTCATATATAAGAATTGTATACCTTCATTACATCGGCATAAAATTGAATGAAGATAAACACCGTGGATGCCAAAAAATAGTTATGTCAACTGCAACTTAACACATTTAAGATGGTACAATAGAGAAAATGTTCAATTAACGTTGTAACGTTGTGTAACCACCAAGTTTTGACCATAACTTGCAATTTCAACTCGAAAATCTGTATAAAGACTTATATATAAATCAATTATGTTGCAGAATTTAAATTATTCTAAGTAAACATTTTTTTTCCAAATTTTTAGTTTTGACTTTTTTTGGGAAAACCTGAATAAATTGGTGCATCCTGCACCAAAATTCGTGTTTTTTAACTTAAAAGAAAGAATATTGACTATTAATTATAGGCTTCAAGAAATTAAAATTATTTACAATCATTGTTTGTTCACAATTTTTGGCGTTGAATATGGAAAATTTAAAAAAAAAAATTTTTGATTTTTTTCAACTTTTTTCGAGTGTAACTTCCAGAATCCTTTATGGATTTTTACAAAAACTAGCTCAAAATGTTTGTTAGTATTTTGACTATGCATTTGTATCATTAGTATATTAAATTTGTTTGTTTTGTAAAATATGCGATCCAAAAACCGGAATAACCTGTTTGTTCAAAGAAAAAATTGGTTTTCCGCGAATATCTAAAAAACAAGAGCTAACCTAAAAAATTTAATATGATATCCGTGCTCAACAGATCAAAATCTATAAGAAAAGTTGGGTTTTATTTAGGGAGATTTTTCTTGTAAACTAGTGATAATTTATTTGTCAGTTTGTTATATTCTGTCAATTCCGTTACCAACCACATGGTAACGGACTTGACTGGTAACGGACTTGACATTAACACTAAAATATTAAAAAAAAGCCAGATCTGCAAAAAATAATTATTAGCAAAAAATAGAATCACCTTTAAAACCTATCCAATAAATAATATCAAACTGAAAAAGTATTAAAAATACTACGTTAGTTTCAAAAATAATGGTAACAGACTTGACAAAGAATAAAAATACCAGCCTTGAAGAAATCCTATTCTTAACACTACTGCAATTCTTCTGAACCGAAGAATACAAAATGGCTAAAAAAGATGCTTGACTAGTTTAGCAATAATTCTGTATATGTGCCGTCTTCTGGTGATAAAAATTTGAACTATTTGTTGTCAAATTAATTACATGGTAACGGACTTGACAAAAAGTGGGAGACATCCTTTTTTTAGTAATATCATAAAATACAAAATCATTTAATTAATTTTTGACTAAAAATGTTCAATATATATAGATTATATTTAAAATAAACAAAACTGTTTATTTTAAAAAGCTGAATTATTTAACAAAAATAAGAGTCAAGTTTCATAAAACTTAAAGGGGACAAGCATTTTTCCAAACTTTTACATTTAAAACCTTTTATTTCTTAAAACATTTTAATATTTTTTTTATTTTTTTAGGCTACAAATATTTAACACAGTCTCCTCTATGTAAAACAGTGCTTTAATTTAATTTTAAAGATTAATTTATGTTAAATATTTCTATTTTTACCTCTGGGACAGCAAATGTAAGCAAATTTTGAAAATGGCCTATTTATTATGGAAAAACTTATTTATTAAATTATTACTTTATTAAAATTATATTAATATGAAATTAAAACCATCACGTTTTTTATTTATTTCTTGTATTAAAACTTAAGATAATAATAATGGTTTCAATACAGTTACTGATAATATTCTCGGTTTTGTGAATTGATAATGGTATTGGTAACAGCTAACTGGTATGTTATTGATAGTTTTCATCGATAATGTATTTTCACAGATTAGAACAAAAACTATCGATAACATTCTTTTTTCATTTATATAACGCAATATCGACATTTAGATGCTGCATTATCGAGTATTTTGCAATAACTGATCGATAAAATTTCTTACTGGAAAGAAAGATGTGGTTGATCGGACTGAGGAGGTTGAATTGTTATAGTTATTAAATGTTGCATTTTATTTGTAAATATGATATAATTAAATTGTGTGCTATTTATAAGGGTTATTCTATGAGACGATATTGCGGTTGTATAAAAATATAGAAGTAATATTGTTCCAGTCATTTTAGCATAAAAAACGGGTCAACCTCGAAATTAGAGATAATAAGCTGAATTTTCGTATATACATACCTTTATTTTGGTGTTCTTAATGTTGTCTCAAAAGTCTCATAAAATCTCGTGTTTGCATCGTAAGTTATTTAAGGTCAAATGTAAAAAAAACAGTTTATTATTATTGAAACTTCTTCATCACTTATTTATTTTTACTTAAGTTGGATTTTTCCACTTCCATTAGACTCCATATTATGGAAATGTTTTTACATTATATGGGATTTGTTGCATTAAATTTCTAGACAATACTTTGTGTGAATTCATAGAATGGGGAACATTTCTATTCTAATTAACATCCTAAGTCACGATTGTATAGTCTTTATTGATTGTTTCCAATCAATTTGAAATCAATGGCTGACACTTGGTCAATTTGTAGTCCAATATGTATTAACATTAGACTACATTAATGTAATTTAAATTAATTTTGAATTTTTGAGATCAATTAAACTCAAGTAAGTAAAGAAGTAATTGGAATATTTTCAATTCAAAGGTATGGTTTGAAGTTTCTCAGAAAAAAACTCCAATTCACATTTTTCGTGTTTCGGATGGGATTCGAACCTACCTCGTCCGTGCCCGGCTCGAATTCATAGAATGGCGATTGAAAATATTCCAATTACTTCTTTACTTACTTGAGTTTAATTGAGCTCAAAAATTCAAAATTAATTTAAATTCCCTTAATGTAGTCTAATGTTAATACATATAGGACTACAAATTGACCAAGTGTCAGCCATTGATTTCACATTGATTGGAAACAATCAATAATGACTATACAATCGTGACTTAGGATGTTAATTAGAATAGAAATGTTCGCCATTCTATGAATTCACACATAGTATTGTCTAGAAATTTGATGCAACAAATCCCATATAATGTAAAAACATTTCCATAATATGGAGTCTAATGACATTGGAAAAATTCAACTTAAGTAAAAATAAATAAGTGATGAAGAAGTTTCAACTTTGAAATTGTGAGGCGATCTCAACGGCGTAATCGATAGCGTGTCTGCCCAAGGATTCGAGCCGAAATTTACAATCGAAAAGGAAGTCGTAAATTGCATCAATTTTCTTGATATAAGTATAAGTCATTCATTTTCTAAATTCTCTTTTAATATTTATCGTAAGCCAACATGTACAGATTCTATTATACACTCTACTTCTAATCATTCGTCAAATATAAAACATTCAGCCATTCATGCATTGGTTGATAGGCTTATAAAAGTCCCTCTTTCCGCAGCTAATTTTCAAAAGGAATTAAATGTTATTTCGAACATATCTTTTAATAATGGATATAATCCTAAGTTAGTTCACAAAATTTTACGTAAGAAATTAAAAAAGATTTCTTATAATTTAATTTATCCAAACCCAGTCCTTGAAACAAAATTATGGCGTAAAATACTTTACACAGGTAATTTAAGCCAAAAATTAGCAAACAAAATTTCAAAACATACAAATTTAAGTTGTGCTTATTATAATAATCATAACCTTCAAAATCTTCTTGTAAATAATAAACAAAAATTAAGTAAGTTTTCAAAATTTGGAGTCTATCAACTATCTTGTTCTGACTGTGATGCAATCTATATTGGACAGGCAGGTCGTCCGTTTCATGTTCGATGTGCTGAACATTTTCGTAGTTTAAGATTAGGACAAACATCTTCCACCTTTTCTAATCATTTAATTGAGGAAAATCATACTAGTAATTTTATAAATAACAACAATATTCAAATTTTACAATATGAAACGAAAGGTCTTAAACTTGATCTTTTGGAAGCTTTTGAAATACGTAAAGCAATGCACTTTAACAAAAATTTACTAAATTCTCAAACCGACGTTATTTGTTCTCCTTTGACAAATCCAGATCTATTTTTCGGTCATCATTTTTAGAAACTATTAAATCAACAAATTTATGGTATTTCCATTATCAACCAATTAAATAAGAAAAATTATCTACTTTTTAATTAAATGTTTTAACAATTTGTTTATATAAATTATTTAATCTAGTTATTCATTTTTCATTTTATTTTTGATTCAAATCAAAATTTTTCTTCATAAACTTTTTGAATCGCTCTTGATAATGGCGTAAGTCGAAATGCATTGAGCAAAAATTTTTAGAAAATAAAAATAAAAAACATATTTGCGAAATAAAAACAAGTGTTATTAGTTTTTACTTTATATTAAAATGTTTCGCCAAGTGCCGACAGTCGACACAATTGAATTTAAAATAAGATAATATAATATATGAATTTAAAATCGAAATAACAATTGAAGACCTTCTAACTTTAACGAAGTCAAATTGGCTTAATGATAACGTAATAAATTTTTACATGAATTTAATTTAAAAAAGAAACCAAGAAAAGCAGAGTCTTGGCTACCCGAAATTAACTACTTTAAATACATTTTTTATAACAAAATTATTGGCCTCCGGTTATGACGGTGTCAGGCGCTGGACGAGGAATATTGATTTGTTCTCGATGGATCTCATTATAATTCCAGTCCATATAGAAAATAATCACTGGACGCTTTCAGTTATTGATTTTCGTATAAAATCAATTAAGTATTATGATTCATTGGGGGAGTAAAAATGATATAGTATTAAACAAATTGTTTATTTACATTAACCAAGAATCAATGGATAAAAAAAAATTTCAATTTGACATGGCTAATTGGACAATGGAAAATGTTCAAAATATCCCTCACCAAATAAATAAAAATGATTGTGGTGTTTTCTGTTGTATTTTCGCTGAATATATTGCACAAAATGTACCAATTACATTCAATTAAGAATGAACAAAATGATATTCGAAATAGCAAATGGAATAATATAAATGATATTAATTATAACTATGTTCTATCTTGATGCTCTAAGATAGTTTATTTGTTATTTAAAAGACACTTGTTATTTTTATACATTTATATTTATTATAATTATTAATAAAGAGATCAATATTAATGGTTGTTTGTTTCTCACCATCTTTATAACAAGTGATGTATTTTATGACGTTTTAAGCTGGTCTCCACAACTTAACTAAATATAAAATAATAAAGGTGTGTTTACATGTTCATTACTATACAACACCTCCCTTTTTAATTCAATACTAAGGTACAGTAAGATTTATAATTATTATTATTTATTTACTTATTAAATTTATTTATTTATTAAACTCAAATCATATCATACTCAAACCGTATTGGAGGCTTAGAAATTCTTCCTGTTCTTGTTATATATCCCCTATGTTCATTGTCAATCAAAGATGACTGACTATTTAAATTAATTTCTTCATGATCAGTATTATTCCTATTCTGTTGTCCCTCCGTTTCTTGATCACTGTTCAATGTCATATCTGTTCTTCTTCTTAACTGAGGTGCATTCAATGACTTTCTTAAGTGTTTTTTATTTCTTCTAAGAATTCTGTTATTTTCATTTTTTATTATGTAAGACCTTGGAGCCTCATGTTTCCTTATTATTTTTGCTGGAATCCATTGTTTATCTTTTTGATATGTTATATTATCCCCAACATCAAAATTTTTCCTAATATGTGCTGTTTTATCATGCAATATTCTCATTTTATCTTGATTTATTTTAAGTTTCCCCTTAATGTCATTTTCCACTCTTGGCATCAATAAACTATTTTTTATAGTTACTTTAGTTCTAGTGATGCGACTCATCAAAATTTGAGCTGGTGAAACATTTAGATTTGCAACAGGATGATTTCGATATTCTAAAAGAGCATAGTGCAAATCTTTATTATCATCCATTGCTTTCTTTATTAAATTTTTTGCTATGTGAACTGCCTTTTTTGATTGTCCATTAGATGTAACATAGCCTGGGCTAGATGTTTTAAGCTCAAATTGCCATTCTTTACTAAATTGTTCAAACTCTACCGATGAAAATGGCATGCTGTCTGCTATAACTATTTTGGGAATACCATGGGTACAAAAAACTTTCTTTAGGTTTTTAATAATCTCTGCTGTTTGTTTATTTTCCAAAGGAAGGATCTCAATCCATTTAGAATAATAGTCTACTAAAACTAAGTAGTCCGTATTTCTAACATACAATATATCGCAACCAATTTTCTCAAATGGCAAATCTGGTATTTCATGTGGAATGAGAGGTTCATTTCTATTTGTTTAAAGGTATTTTTCACATATTTGACATCGTGCTACATATTCTTCTATGTCAGCATCCATACCAGGCCAATATAATATGTTCCTTGCCCTTGATTTAATCTTGGTCATGCCAATGTGACTTTCATGAAGTTTTTTGAGCATCTCTTTTCTGAGACTTCGAGGAACCATCACTCGCTCACCCAAGAAAACTAAACCTTCATCCACATAAATATCATTTTTAAATTTCCAATAAAACTTGAGTAAATCAGGAACCTTTCTTTTATCATTTGGCCAGCCTTTCTGATATATATCTATTAACGCACCTAATACATTATCTGCATTTGTCTTTAATTTGAACTGTTCTTTTCTTTCATCAGTCAAATTAACAGAATGGACTACTTCCGTAAATTCCTTAAATTCATCCGCTGGATTTCCTTTAAGATATGATCGTGATAAATGATCAGCTATGTGTAGCTCTTTGCCAGGTACATATTTTACTTTTATTTCATAGTTTATTATTTTTAATTTCATTCTTCTCAAGCGTGATGAATTAACTTTACAAATTTCGTTGTTAATTACTCCCACTAATGGTTTATGGTCTGTATTAACTTCAATCACTCTACCATAAATATAATGGTGGAACTTAATACATCCAAACACAATGGCGAGCATTTCCTTTTCTACCTGTGCATAGTTCGTCTCAGCGTCCGTTAAACTTCTGGACGCAAATGCTACAGGGTTTCGATTTTGTATCAAAACGCAACCAATTCCGTTTTTCGAAGCATCTGTTTGAATTACAATTTGTTTATTGGCATAAAAAGGTTGTAATATTGGTGTGCTAGTTATTTTGTCTTTCAATTTTTGAAGCGTTTCTGTATGTATGTCCATCCATAAAAAGTCTACATTATGACGCAACAGCTGTTTTAAAGGTTATGTCATATCAGCCAAATTAGGTATGAAACTTCTCAAATAGTTTATCATACCTAAATATCTTTGTAGCTCTTTTTTATTTTTAGGATGTTCCATTTCGGTTATTGCTTTCACTCTCTCTCTATCTGGACTAACTCCATGTTCATTAAAAATGTGACCCAGGAATTTTACTTCTTTCACTCTAAATTGTAATTTATTGATATTAAATTTTACGCCTACTTCTTTTGCTCTCTTAATGAACCTCATCAAGTTCATATCGTGTTCTGATTCAGTTTTACCTGTTATGAGAATATCATCAATGTAGATAAATATACCATTTAAGTCTCCGAAACTTTTTTCATTCCTTTTTTGGAACTCTTCTGGAGCAATATTTAAACCAAATGGAAGTCTTAAAAATTTGTAGCAACCAAAAGGCGTGCTAAACCCACACAGTTTGGATGACTCTTCTGTCATTTTAATTTGATAAAACCCATCTTTTAGGTCAAAAACTGTGTAAAACTTAATCCCGGATAATTTGGCCATCAAATCATCCAACGATGGAATTAAATAGTGTTCTTTTTTAATTGCCATATTTAAATCTCGTGGATCTAAACATAATCTCACTGTTCCATCGGGTTTTTCCACAACCACAAGATTACTTATCCAATCTATCGGTTCATATAAAGGTTCTATTATTTCTAAGCTTACTAGTTTATCTAGCTGCTTTTTAACTTCTTCCCTAATTTTAATAGGTATTCTTCTCGGCGGCTTTGTAACAGAAGTCGTGTTATCTTTTAAATGTATTTCTAACTCATGTGGAAATTTACCTAAACCTTCAAAAATTTCTTTATTATTTTGAACAAAAGTTTGTTTCGTTCCAACTATGCTATACACTCTTTGTATTAGCCCCAGTCTATTACATGTTGTAAGTCCTAGTATTGGTGTTAAATTGGCATTAATCAACACAAATTCTTCTACTAAATTAATATTTTTATATTTAATTCTCAACAGAACTTTTCCAACCGGTTTAATTTCTGAACCTCCGTACGCTCTCAAAATTACATCATACTTTAAAATTTCATTATTATTTATCTCTAATTGTCTAAAAAAATTTAAAGACAAAATATTGACATCAGAACCTGTGTCTAATTTCATATTACAATTCAATTTTTCAATCAATATAGTTTCATACCAACTATTCTGAAATTCTATATTTAAATTCGTATTTACAGTGTCAATGCAATAGTCGTCATGATTGTTCATGTCACATTCAATAACCTTGACATTTTTTGCTTTGCAACAATTAGTAAAATGATTTAAAATTTTGCATTTATAACATCTATAGCCAAATGCCGGACATTTACCTCTTTCATGACTACCATTGCATTTTCTGCATAATTTAATTGAACTATTTAAATTTTGTAATTTGGAATTTTGTTCATTCCTATTGTAATTTCTATTTAAATTTCTATTATAATTTGTATATAAATTTTTATTTAAATTTCTATTGTTATTATTTGAATTAACATTTTGTGATTTATTATTTTTAGAAACAAAATTTGGAAAATTATTACCTGAATTTCTTTTAATAAAATTAACTTCATCCCCTTGTACTACCTTCGTTTGACATTTAGTTATTTCAGCTATTCTACTCGTGTCTATCGTCTTCTGCATAGATGGATCACCCGCTTTAATCAAGGTTTCTTGAAGCTGAAGATCATTAATTCCAAACACAATACGATCACGCATCAATGCTTCTTCCTGTGTTCCAAATTCGCAAGTTTTGGCTAGCCTACGTACATCACTCAAAAATAGTTCAAATTTCTCTCCATCTTGATGATGTCTTTTATAAAATATATGTCTTTCATATATGATGTTCTTTTTTGGTGTACAATGCGCCTCAAATGCAGCTACCACATCATCATAATTTTGTTGTTCTTCCTCATCGAGATCAAATGATTCAAACAATTCCAAAGCTTCTTCTCCAATAAGATTTAAAAATATTGCCGCTCTCACATCAGTCTCTTTTTGGTCATTTCCAGTTGCCTTCATATATATTGTGAAGTTATTGTGAAATTTTTTCCAATTATCACTTATGCTACCATTTAATTTTAATATTGGAGGTAGCCTGTATGATACAGCCATTTTGTATTGTGAAAATTACTATCACAATTTTAGATGAATATTTAATATTTTATTAAAGTATCTTTTTTTTCACTCAAACTTCTTATTATAAGCAGTTTGCTTTGTTTTTATTATATTTTGTTTGTGGTTTATTACCAAATGTTTTTTAACTAAACACGTCGTCACGTTATTTTTCATCAACTTTTAGGTAATGTTTTTGTAATCTGTATATATATTAATAATCCGATTATCTGGTTTCTTAGATCAACTGCGCCATGTTCTATCTTGATGCTCTAAGATAGTTTATTTGTTATTTAAAAGACACTTGTTATTTTTATACATTTATATTTATTATAATTATTAATAAAGAGATCAATATTAATGGTTGTTTGTTTCTCACCATCTTTATAACAAGTGATGTATTTTATGACGTTTTAAGCTGGTCTCCACAACTTAACTAAATATAAAATAATAACGGTGTGTTTACATGTTCATTACTATACAACAAACTTAAAATTTTTTACAACTTAAAATAATAGTTTTATTTTATACTTTAATTTATAAATATATTGAAATAATTTTATTTTTTAATTTTTTTATATTTTATATTATACATTAATTTTTTATAAAAAAATGTGATATGAAATAATAATTTCATTTTTTAATTTTTATATATGTAATTTGAAATATTTGAAAAATGAAAAAATTTGATATTAAAATAATAATTTTTATATTTTTTAATTTTTAAGTTGTGATATTGTAGTTATAATGGTAGATGATTAAGTATTGGGTTTTATTGAAAAATTGGAATTGCTGGACGCTGAATGGAGAGGTTTTTTACTAGTTTGCTAATTGTATCACGTTTTCACTAAATTATGTTAATTTACGATATTTTATAATTTTTTGACAACGTATTGATGTTTCGTGTTAGTTTTGTGATAAATTTCTAAACAGAAATAAAATACTTGTGCTTTTACATAGAGTTTTATGTTTGATATACATCGCTGCCCAAAACTAAAAACAATGTCCTCATAAAAGCCTTCTGGCGAAAACTATATCGATATCCTTAACCCAGACCGAAGTTTTGATATCTCAGAGCTTGAGATTTCAAACCCTCCATATTTTATTTGTTTGTTACTTATGGGATTTCTATTTTAATTTAAAAGTATGTATATTAGAATTTTTTTTGCCAGCGAATTTCTGACAGCTAGGACGCAGCAAGAGATAAAAGATGAGACAAAAAGTAAAACAGAGATGTATTATTTATTTTGGGATAAATTTGTTTTCAAAACAATTATATTAGTTAAATTTCTACTTCTAGTTCGTACCATTTGTTTGTTGTGATATTTGTTTCCATAGGCGTCGTTATTTTTGTTATAATTATTTTTAATAATCAAAATTTTGTTACATTGCCTACAAAATCATTAATATTTTTACTAGTTTTTGGTTTTCTATTATAATTGGTTGAATTTCAATAGCAATATATTAATTTTTATGAGTTTTTTTTGTCCATTTCGATGGGACCCCAATAGTTTTTTTTAATATTTTAATCGAGACACTGAATGTGCAAACAATATGCGCATGTGCATGCGCATGTGCAAACAATATGCGCATAACAAACAAATTTTGTGTTCGCTGGCAAAAAAATTATACTATAGGGCCATTCCGCAGTAATCGATACCAGAAAGTATAAAAAATAACTTGCAAATATGTATCCTTAAATAGAAAATTATTAGGCTTTATATTTTAATTTATCATTATTTAAAAGAATTTCTATAATATTTTCGCCGATTTTCGTAATATTTTGTTCAAGCCGAGTGAGCGAATTTCAAAGTCTAGTATGGAAAAAATTTACTATAATAGCAACACGATTTTTACGCCAATCACATTAACTAGCCGCCATTAACATTTGCTGCCTATACTGCGACTCATTATTATTTGTTAAAAAAAATTGAAAGCGATCAGGTAAGTAGTAAACATTTTATTGATGAAATTGTAACGCAGGTATTTCTGTAACGCCCGTCACAAAATGTATAGAAAAGTTCATCCCGCATGAGGTTTACTAGCTTTTATTTTGTATTGACCTTACAAAAGTAAGGTTGTAGAATTAAACAATACTTGAAAAATATTCGTGTGCCTTAAAATAGACCTTGCGTTAAAATATAGGCTGATTTATTTGTGTAACACCCGTCACACTTTGTACCCGTTACAATTTTCTTCACTAATGTTATAATTTTTTAAGTGCACAATAGGAATGTAAAACGTTCCTTTATGTGTTCCTCTATGTGTGTCTATGTGTTCCACCTGTACAATATCGCTGTGTGAAAAAATTGATGGTTTTTTCAGACGGATGCCCAGTTCAAAAACAGATTACAGTGAGAAAGACTACGGGGTGGACTTTCTTTGCCACTAGTCATGTATCATGCCACATGTAAGGGCGATGTCGACGGCTGTGTGCAACTGCGAAGGATAGACTTTGGAGGGCAATAAAGTCTCGGTGAACTTTTATCAGCACAGTCTGGGAATATTATGAATATTTGTCTTCAAATCCAAAGGGCGTTAAATATCATTTCGTCAATGAAAACGACATTCATGATCTTTAAAACGCGTCAAAAAACCGATGGAATAATGGAATACGTAGTAGTGGAATTAGTAGTTACTAATTTTTATTACTTTACTCTTGGTTTTCAACTAACTTCCATGGAGTTGTTCGTCGAAATTATAAAGCAGTCAATTATTATCTAGAAAAATATCCAATTTCAAACAACTCCGCGCACTTCCTGCTATTAGCATACGAGATAACCTGTGATACCACGTAGAGTTGATTTAATAATTGAACCAAAATAAAAATACTATAACAATATCAACACTTATTAGTGATGAAAGCAAACTGTATCAATTGGGTGAAAATATGCATGGTAATGTTGATGTAATTCAATGTTATTCTGTTGTCTTTATGCTCGTAACTACAATATTTTATTGATTTAATTCGAGCAAAAACGAGTTAAAGAACCGATGGAATAATGGAATTTTGAAGATGCTACCTCAACTGCAAAAACAGCAATATTTCATATACTTGAGTAGAAATTCCATTTCATATGGTCTTAAAGGGAGTTCAAACTCCCAAAAATGTCTTTTGTATAAAGACAACAATAATCATAAAAGTCCAAAATAATAAAGAAAGCTTCAAAATTTACTTAAGAATTTGTTTAATTTATACTCGTAACACCCGTCACAAATCTTGTAACACCCGTCACAAGCTTTTATTGTAAAAGAAAAATATAAAAAGTAATATATCCACAAAATTCTTAGAGTATAGGAATGGAAGATTCTTTAACTCACAACCTAGGTATTAATCTTGCAACAAAATTTTCTAATTTAGCTAAATTCTAATGATTCGTCAACAAGACAGCATATTTTGCAAGAGTACTCGTAACACCCGTCACAGGGCTGAAATCTATTATTACATGTAAACGCTTGAATAATTCCTAACGTGTTTTTGTTTTACTTTAAGAAATCATTGAAATGAATTGAATTATATTCAAAAAACAAAGATTTTTGTTCTAATTTAGAAATTATATCAGTTTAAATGAGTACAAATGTAACACCCGTCACTGCGGAATGGCCCTATACATACTTTTTATAGAATACTCTCATACTGTATTTTTAATTTGAATCATTTGACAGTATCCCGTTATAATTTCTAATGAATTTTTGAATGTATAAAGTCAAAATAAAATGTCATCCCTTTTTTGTTTTATTTTTTAGATAATGATCTATAATTTTGAAAGAGATAGTATTATTCAAAATATACAGATTTTCCTTGAATCTCTAAAACATTTGAAATATTCTTCATACGACTAGACTGTGAACAAGATATTGTGACTGTGAACATCATATTTAATTATAAAGTTAATTGTATGGTTGATATTAAATAAATAAATAAAGTGGTTTAGTAAAAGTGGTTTATATAAATGGTGGTTATAGAAGTGGTTTATATAAATAAATAAAGTGGTTGTAAAACGTGTAAGTGAAAAAGTTATTAAATTGGATAAAAGCTTTGTACCAAAGTAGAAATTTATAATTTATATTGCCGCATGGTTTGTTCCTAATTAATTTATTAATAATTTATATTGCCGCATGGTCTGTGTAAAGTGAAAAATGTTGCATGTGTAAATATATTTTCTTAGAATAACAGTGTCATATCTTTACAATAATTACCTAAATTTAGGAAATTGAATTATATCAGGTAACACCAATTTAGACATAAGGCCATTTATATTCTTGTCAAATCCATTATAATAAAAGAAATATAATACATGACACGTAGTGCGTTTTATTTATATAAAATATTAATCACCATATCATTTCTAGATTGTTCCAGAATATAACAAATTGGCGACGAGACGGGATACGAATCTTCAAAAGTACGTATTTGATTATTCGATTAATAATAATTTACAAAAAAAGAAGAAAAAAAAGTTTTTCTGCTGTGTGCATCATCCACCATTTTTTTTTCAAAATTAAAACTTCAAAAGTACGTGTTTGAAAAATAAAACAAATTAAAATGGGTAAACCAAAAAATAATAATAACAATCCAGAAGATGATAATACGTCTACAAGTGCTACAAATACACAAAATACAAATATGTTTCAACCTCAACCAATAC
The DNA here is from genome assembly GCA_963693315.1 of Diogma glabrata. Taxonomy (NCBI): domain Eukaryota; kingdom Metazoa; phylum Arthropoda; class Insecta; order Diptera; family Cylindrotomidae; genus Diogma; species Diogma glabrata. Next base: position 359,981,245 of record OY856187.1, on the reverse strand, counting down.
AAAGTATTTTTACGATTGAAATGTTCAACAAATCAAATACAAAATGGACGCGTTGGGTTGATCGATTACGTGGATCTTTCTCGATCTTTAATATTATCGATGAAACTACACAAGTTCACCTGTTACTACACTACATGGGGCAATCTTCTTACGATGTCATTTGCGACAAATTAGCTCCTGTAAAACCACAAACAAAAACTTTCCAGGAAATTGTAGATATACTGGAAAATTACTACAATCCATCGCCGCTAGAAATTGTGGAAAATTTCCGTTTTCACATGGCTAAACAAGGGGATAACGAAAACGTAGATGAATATATTACAAAATTAAGAAGGTTGGCAATTAATTGCAATTTCGGACCATATCTCAACACTGCTCTTCGTAATCAACTGGTATTCGGACTAAAGAATACAATAATTCGAAATAGATTATTGGAATGCAGAAATTTAACCTTGGAAAAGGCGATTGATACATCTATAGCGATGGAATTATCTCAAAAAGGGAGTGCTGAAATACAAAGCAAAGCAACTGTTGATCTACAAGTTCAGCATATGCAACATAAAGGCAAATCATATCAGCATAAATCATATAATAAAGGTAAACAGAGTAACAGTAATAATAAAAATATACATTTTGAAAAGAATCAAATACAGCAGATTGCGAAAATTCCGACTATTCATTCGGCAACCCCTCCGAATCACATGAAAATTTCCCGGACATTGAAAATACTGATTATACATTGCCCTTAATACTGTCCACTGCTGTTCCTGGCAATGATGCTCCTCCGATTTCGGTCAATATAAATAAATCAATTTCAAATGAAATACAATATCAGTCAAATTGCAACGCTAAAGACCAAAACGTTGTTCAAACGCCGAAAAGACCAAAAAGAAACATTAAAGTACCTCAAAAATTAGATTTATAAATTTTATTTGGTTGGATTATATAAATATTTAAAAAAACAAATAATTTAATATTTTAATTTTTGGAAATTAAATTGAAATAGAAATTTGAATAATTTAAGGGGGAAAGAATTGTCATATCTTTACAATAATTACCTAGATTTAGGAAATTGAATTATATCAGGTAACACCAATTTAGACATAAGGCCATTTATATTCTTGTCAAATCCATTATAATAAAAGAAATATAATACATGACACGTAGTGCGTTTTATTTATATAAAATATTAATCACCATATCATTTCTAGATTGTTCCAGAATATAACAAACAGGTGTCAATTTATTTTCCAATAGGATTTCCATTTTATTTTAAAAGTAAATAATATTTATATAATATTCTCGTCCTGTATCTTAAATTCAAATCATATTTAAAAAGTTCCGTTATGATTTCTAATGCCTTTTTTAATGTTAAGTCAAAATAAAATGTCATCTCTTTTTTTCTTTATATTTTACATTATGATCTTTAATTTTGATAGAGAAAGGATTATTCAAAATATATAGATTTTGTTCAATCTTTAGAGTATTTCAAACATTCTTTAAACGACTGTGAACAATTTATCACATTACATTTAATTATTAAGGTAATTTTAGTTAAATTTTAATAAATAACTATAAAAAGTGATTTATGCTGTGTGCCTCGAACGACTAAACGAATTTAACTAAATAAACTTTTTTATTCGCCTACATATTAAAATGGTGTTTTATTACTGTGATTTGCGGCCTTAACGTGTCACTTTTTAGCCATATATTTTGTTGTCATAGTTACGTCCAAAAAAGTAAAAAACATTTGTATTTGTTTAAATTCTATTAAAAAACAGAAATTTTTATCAAAGCAACCTTTAAATTCAAAATTTCATTATCCAATTAAAATTATTGTTATTACTTGTTGTCTAACTAATTATTGTTGTCTAACTAATTGTATAACTAACTATTTTGAAAAAAATAATAAACATTTTGTCAAAGGTTACTTGTTCAACATATTTTCATTTCAAAATGTATGCAAAATTATAAGTTTGATTTAGAATAAACAATTTTTTAAATTTTTGCTAACGGCGAATAAAAAATAGTATATGACGCACGGACGTGCGCTATTTTGGACTTAATGTCCTTAATACGCCTCGATTTGCAAACTCCACATACGTCCAAAATCTTTAGCTTTACGTCCTTGCATCATAATGTACTATTAAAGCTTCTGCTATTGTTTCATTGGAAATGACAGAATAGTACATTATGATGTTAGGACGTAAAGCTAAAGATTTTGGACGTATGTGGAGTTTGCAAATCGAGGCGCTAGCCGAGATTTGCACCCACATTAAGTCTAAAATAGCTTACGTCCGTGCATCATATACTATTTTTTATTCGCCGCAAGAAAAAAATTGTTTATTCTAAATCAAAATTATAAATTTGCATAAATTTTGAAATAAAAATATGTTGAACAAGTAACCTTTGACAAAATATTTGTTAGTTTTTACAAACTATTGTATAACTATGACAACAAATGATAAACAATGTTTTGATAGGATTATGAAATTTTAAATTTAAGGGTTTCTTTGATAAAAATTTCTATTTTTTATAGAATTTAAACACATACAAATGTTTTTTACTTTTTGGACGTAACTTTGACAACAAAATATATGGTTAAAAAGTGACACTTCAAGGCCGCAAATCACAGTAATAAAGTAACACTTTAATATGTAGGCGAATAAAAAAGTTCTTTAAAAGGTTACTTTTCGATGACTTTTCATTATAGTGTTTGTACTTCTTTAAAAATAAACAAAAAACGGCACTATTCAATTCGATGTAAGTTAACCTATAATAGTACATTATGATGCTAGGACGTAAAGCTAAAGATTTTGGACGGATGTGGAGTTTGCAAATCGAGGCGCTAGCCGAGATTTGCACCCACATTAAGTCCAAAATAGCTTACGTCCGTGCATCATATACTATTTTTTATTCGCCGCAAGCAAAATATTTTAAGAAAAGTTGTTTATTCTAAATTAAAATTATAAATTTTCATAAATTTTAAAATAAAAAAATGTGGAACAAGTAACCTTTGAAAAAATATTTATTATTTTTTCCAAATTCTATGACAACAAATGATAACAACTATTTTAATTGGATAATGAAATTTTGAATTTGCGGGTTGCTTTGATAAAAAAATTTATTTTTCATAGAATTTAAACAAATACAAATGCGTTTTACTTTTTCGGACGTAGCTATGACGACAAAATAAATAGTTGAAAAGTGATACTTTAAAGCCGCAAATCACAGTAATAAAGTAACACTTTAATATATAGGCGAATAAAAAATACATTTTTATTTTAATAAAATTAATATTACTTTTACGATTTTTGTTATACTATGAAGGGACTCCAGAAGAATCCGAACGGTTTATCAATGCAAGAATAAAATTAGAAACGTTATTCACTGGAAAATTTGTTGATATGAAAGCAAGTTGGGAGTAAGGAAAATTTGTTGTTGTATGAATTAATTTTTGTAATTAGTCTGTGTTTTTGTTTATAGACAAGTTTTATCAGAAGCTCAACTTGAGGTGGATGACTGGAGAAAAGCAAAAAAAAAAATGGTCCAATATAATGGACAAATACAAGGTAATTAAGAGTAAATAAGTCATAAAATTAAAATTAACAAGCTGTCATTTTTATAGCATAATTGAACCACCCACCGGTTGGGGAATAGAAGATGTGGGCCCTAAAGCTAAAACTTGGCCATATTTTAGTATAATACACAACTATTGCTCTGAGAAACATAACATCAACCCACCGATTGTTATTGATACTGGGATGGATGAAATGACAATAGTGCAAAATATACCATCAACATCAACCAGCATCGATAAACCTTCATCTGGACAAAAACGAACAAACTCGTATGACACTGACAAAGAAGAGGTAAAACGAATGAAGCTTCTAGAAAAGTTATTGCCTTTTACATAAAATATATGTCCACGCTAGTGGAACTATCAGAAAGTGATAGTGGAGCATAATAGATATATGTGCTGATATTTAATTAGTATCTTATTTTATCAATCACTATCACTTTCTCCATTGATGTACGAACACTCATAGAGTACAGTCGTATATAAATTAAAATCGTATAGTGATATTTATATTAAATTATAAATTGTTTGTATATTGTTATTGTGAATAGTGGAAATACTACTATAACAAAAAAGAATTATATTATAGTTATAAAATTTAACCAAATAGTGTTTGTTTCTGATCCTGTTGATGAGAAACCGCTATGTTGGGGAATCATCAAAACTTTTTTTGAAAAGTCTTAACAAAAACTCAACATCTGCTATGTTAAAAAACGGTACTTCAGCAAAATCATTTAATATGGCAAAAAATCAATCAACTAATAAATTTCGTATAGAATTAAAAAATCAATTTGAACCGTTAAACAATCAAACAGCTGATGTTTTATTATTGCGTAATGAAAAACAATCAAAACATAAAAATATTCCGCCAGTTATAGCTAAAACAGGATCACTAGTGCAAATAAAAGAAATATTAGTTAAAAATGGAATAAAAAAGTTTGATATAAAATATATAAGCTTGGGTATAAAAATAATTACATACAGTTTAGCTGATCATCAGACTATACAAAAAAAATTAATTGATTCAAACATAGAAAACTTTTCTCATCCTACTGAAGAAAACAAAACTGTTAAATTCGTTTTGTATGGTCTGCCGTCAATAGATACATCAGTTATTGAAGAGAATTTAAAAGAATTTAAACTTCAACCACTTAAAATATCAAAAGCTATTCCAAAACATTTAAGACATGGAGATGATGCCATATATTTTGTTAGTTTCAAAAAAGGAAGTGTTAACTTAAATTATCTTCGAAGTGAATTAAGAAGCATAGACCATGTAATATGTAAGTGGGAACAATATCACCCAAAATCAAATAATCCAACACAATGTGTACGATGCAATATGTTTGGTCACGGTGTATCCAACTGTAATATGAAACAAAAGTGTCGCTATTGCGGTATGGATCATGGTGAAGACATGGAATGTCCACTAAAAGATGATGTAGCTCAACACAAATGTGCAAACTGTGAGGGAAACCATCCGGCTAATGCAGTGTCATGTCCAGCAAGACAAAATTATTTGAAATTAAAAACTGAGATCAATTCAAGAAATTATGTAAAGCAGGCATCTCTCTCTCTCTCTCTCTGGCGTTTACATCCCATGAAGGGATTTTGCCGTCTGTGCCACCAGCTTCCAATCATCTCGTTCCATGACCAGTTGACCCCAGTTTCGACATCCTATATCACGAAGGTCTTGGATGATGTCATCACGCCAGCGTTGTCTAGGTCTTCCTCTTCGACGAACACCAGCTGGTTGTTGTTGGGACGCTTTTTTTATCATTCTTTCCAATGGAGCCCTTTCTACATGACCAAACCATCTAATCCGGTTGGATTTAATGAATCCGATTACATCGCAGCCTCCAAGAAGCTGTCTGATTTCATGATTCATTCGGATTCTATACTGATTTTCAGCAACTTTACATGGACCATAAATTGTTCGTATGACTTTCCTCTCGAATGTTGATAAAAGTCTACAATCGGATGAAGTCAGTGTCCAGCTTTCACTTCCAAATGTGAGCACAGGTCGGATTAATGCTTTGTAAAGTGTGAGTTTGCACGACTGCGAAAGATGTTTGGATCGCAAAAGTTTTGAGTATGCGTAGAAAACTCTGTATGCGGCTGAGACACGGGCTTTAATATCTGCCTGCATGTCATTTGACGATGTTATTACAGATCCGAGGTATTTGAAGTTTTCTACACGTTCCACTTCATAGTCGCCAGTATTCAGATTGCCGGGAGGTATATTCCTGGATGTTGTTAAAAGTTTAGTCTTGCCGGTGTTAATGCATAATCCAAGTCGTTTAGCATTTCTTTCAAGCTGAGAGAGACTATCCTTGATATCGCTTGTTCTACGTCCGAGAAGCACAATATCATCTGCATAGCCAAGAACTTGACTAGATTTGTTATATATGCAGTTTTGTGTCTCAATTCGGCTTTTTCTTATCGCGTACTCCAGCGCCAAATTAAATAGTATGGGCGCGAGTGCATCACCTTGTCGAACACCTGATGTTATATCGAAAGGATCAGAAACAGACCCTTCGATTACTATTCTACAATTTGATCCCGATGTTGTGAGCTTGCACAGAGAAACAAGTTTCTCTGGGATACCAAGGCATATGAGTGCGGACCAGAGGTTGTCGCGGATGATACTATCATATGCTTGCCTGAAATCAACGTAGAGCTGGTGAATGCTGATGTTGTACTCCCAACATTTTTCCAGAATCATCCTTAATGTAAAACATTGATCTGTGGTTGAGCGGTTCGGACGAAAACCACACTGATAGTCACCGATGATAGATTCGGCGAACGGGATGAGTCGAGCAAGTACAACATTAGCTAGTATTTTATATGCAGTGTTCAACAGTGCGATGCCACGATAATTTTCACACTTTAGACGGTCACCTTTCTTATGTAGCGGAACAATGAGAGCTGTTTTCCATTCAGCAGGTAGTTCTTCTTGGTCCCAGATTGCAAGAATCAGATCGTATATACGTGAGACCAGAGCTGCTCCTCCATTTTTCAGAAGTTCTGCGGGAATTCCATCGAAACCTGGTGATTTGCCATTTTTCAGTTTTTTAATGGCAGCTTCCACTTCTTCTATTGCTGGGTAAGGGACAAAAATCTCCTCAGTTGATGGAGCAATTGCTCGAATAGGATGAACTTCGTTCGTCCTATTGAGTAGGTCTTGAAAGTGGGATCGCCACACTGCCAGCACATCACGTTCACTTGTTGTAAGTTCATTATTTTCATTTTTGATGGCTGTAGATCTTGGGTGGAAATCTTTTGTCAGATTCCGTGCATTGGCAAAGCACTCTTTTGAATTTCCGTTGGCCGCATGTTGGTTGATGTATTCGATGCAGCTCTTCATGTGTTCGCGTTTTTTTTTACGTAGAAGTTTTGCTGAGGCTTTCCTGGCGCATAGATAATCAGCTTGGGAGCTTCGGGTGTTCCTTGTTAACCATTTTTCTCGCAGTTTTTGTTTATTTTCAACGGATTGGCGGCACTCGTCGTCAAACCATTCGTTGTGTGATTTCGGTGGTCGTTTTCCGATTGTAGTTTGTGCTGCGGCTATAATGGTTGATTGAAGCGTTTGCCATTCTTCTTGTATGTTTAATGGCATCTCAGAAGAGATGTCATGCTCTTCTATGTTTTGTGTTATTATTTCCTGATATCTATTCAGCGTTTCCGGATGTTTAAATGCTTCGACATTCCAGCGCACGGTCTTTTTTGCTTGTCTGTTGAATGTAGATGACAACTTGCACTTGTACTTAAAGATGACAAGCATATGATCGGTGTCCATATCAGCACCTCTGTATGATCGAACGTCAGTTATACTTGTAGAGTGTCTCTTAGAGATCATGACGTGATCGATTTGATTTTCCGTTCTTCCGTCATTTGATTTCCACGTTGCCTTGTGAATTCTCTTGTGAGGGAAGAAAGTGCTGGAAATTACTAGATCATACATCATAGCCAGCTCGGCTGCGCGAAAACCGTTATTGTTGCTGGTATGATGCAAGCTGTTAGGGCCGATATGTGTTTTAAGTTCTGCAATCCTACCGATTTGAGCATTAAAGTCACCTACCACGATTTTTATATCGTGCCGCGGGATGTTATTGATGACTTCCTCGAGTTCTAGGAAGAAAAGGTCTTTAATATCATCTGCTTTATCTTCAGTAGGTGCATGAACATTGACGATCGTTACATTGAATTTTTTCGTGCGGATTCTCAGTGTGCATAACCGCATATTAATTGGGCAGAAGTCGATAACATGCTGATTCACGCGATGGTGTATAAGAAAGCAGGCATCTAGGAACTTTAATTTAGATGATTATCCATCATTACCAACACAAACAGCAAGTGTAAAACCAGGCAATTCTTCTGATATTCTAAATAATAATTTAGGAATATATGGTAAGCATAGTGCATCTGCTATTGTCAAGCAAGACGATGATCTATTTGATACACGTGAGTTGCTAAATATTTTTTCTGAAGTTGTTAAAGGCTTAAGACATTGCAAAACTAAAATTGATCAATTTGAATTCATTACAGGTTTCGCCATCAAGTATGTCGGAGCGAATTGAAAAACTCAAAATATGTACATGGAACGCAAATAGCGTTAAACATAAAAAACACGAGCTTATACATTTTTTAGAAAGTTACAATATAGATATAATACTTCTTAGTGAAACCCATTTAAATTCCAGTATTCAATTCTCGATTCCAAATTATGTACTATATAGAAGAGATCGCATATTTCAAAATAAAGGTGGTGTAGCAATTCTTCTTAAAAAAAGTATAAAGCATAATTTACTTTCAGACTTAAACTTACAGTGCATTGAATCCATTGGTGTCAGCATTGCTTTGAACAACGGTTTAAATTTACAAATATTTGCAATATATTGCCCATATTCAAATAATCCAAACTTTCGGAATGATTTGATTAAATTGACTAGATATCGAAGTCCCTACCTGATAGGTGGTGACTTTAACTGTCGACATACATCGTGGAACTGCCTTCGTAATAATACAGGTGGAAGAACCCTTAACACTTTAACTACTTGCAGTGACAACTGTGTGTTAATTTCACTAGACGATCCAACATTTTACAGATCAAGTGGGGTACCTAGTGTCCTTGATTTATTTCTAACAAATGTTAATTATAACATTGAAAATGTTAGAACAATAAATGCTTTGAGTTCTGATCATTTACCGGTTCTCTGTTCATTGGATTTTGAGTGTGCACAAAGTAATAGTCAATTTCAAACCTATGACTATAACAGAAGTGATTGGAATATGTACTCATATTACGTTACTACCAAACTAAATGCTTTTGAAAATAATATTTCAAACATCAATGATGTAGATAATGCAATGGAATTCCTCACTGATACCATTCAAGAAGCGAGAAACCGTAGTACCCCACTTGTTTCGAGCACCTTTGTTGAAAAATTAATTTTGCCGGAGTATTTATTAAAACTTATAAAACTAAGGAATACAGTGAGAAGACGCTGGATACGACATAAGTTATATCATGAAAAATGGTTGCTTAACAATCTGAACCAAATTATACGTCAAAAAATCCTAGAGATCATTGATAAAAAATGGCAAAATAAATTGATGAGTCTAGAATATCAATCAAAACGTTATTGGAAAACTGTAAAACAAGTGAAAAACAAACCTCGCCCTATACCACCTCTAAAAAACAATGAAGTAGATGTTAACTCAACCCAATTATTCTTAAATGAGGAAAAAGCTCAAAAGTTAGCCAAAACCTTTCAAGACGTACATAACATTGATTTAAATAACGATACAAATGAACAGATTGTTAATACTGTATGCAATGAAATTAATTCCAAAATAATCTCACAAGAGCCTGATACCAATGAAATTGAACTGGTTTCAATATCTGAAATACAAGACATTCTAAAGGTCATTCGTCCACTTAAATCGCCTGGGGTTGATAAAATTCCGAATTTATTATTAAAAAAGCTCACGATAGAAGGGATTAGCTTTATACAAATCATCTTTAATAAATGTTACACACTGAGCTACTTTCCAACCAAATGGAAACACGCAAAGATAATCCCAATTTTGAAACCCGGTAAGGACCCAACAATATCTCGAAGCTATCGACCAATAAGTCTGCTGAACACTCTTGGAAAACTTTTTGAATACTTATAAATCAGCAGCTGGGATTTAGAAAACAATCATCAACGATACATCAAATCCACAGAATTACGGATCATGTCAAACAAAATAGAAATGATGCAAAATCGACAGGAATGATACTTTTAGACCTGGAACATGCTTTCGATAAGGTATGGATGGACGGAATAGTGTTTAAAATGTATAGATTGAATTTCCCACTATATTTAATTAAACTCATAAAATCCTACCTAGCAGGAAGAACCTTTCAAGTTCAAGTTGGAAACTCTATGTCTCCCTCAATTGATGTTAAAGCAGGTGTTCCTCAAGGAGCAGTTCTCAGCCCTATTTTATTTAATTTATTTATAAACGATATACCTCAGACAAATTACGGTGAGTTGGCTCTGTTTGCAGATGACATGGCCTTATATTGTTCAAATGAAAATGCGGAAACTATATTGAATAACTTGGAATTGTACATCATTGATATACTGGAATTTTTAAAAAAATGGAAACTAAAATTAAACCCGATGAAATGCGAAGCAATATACTTCACGCGCTGTAGAGCTCAAAGAAAAACTCCTCAAAGACCGATAATACTTGATGGCGTGCCCCTTGAATGGAAAACTTCAGTAAAATATTTAGGCATTCATTTAGATAAACGTCTTACTTTTAAAGAACACACGACCGTAATTCAAGCAAAATGCAATATGCTTCTAAAAGTTTTATACCCCTTGCTAAACAAAAAATCTAAGCTTAGTATAAGTAACAAATTGTTAATATATAAAGTAATGGTACTAAATGTTATTATGTACGGTTCTCCTATATGGTGTAAAATGGCAAGCGTTCACTTAAAAAAATTCCAAGTAATTCAAAACAGGTTCCTAAAACTAATATTTAAGCTACCAAATAGATATAGCACTTCAAGGCTTCACTCTCTAGCAAATATGAAGTATATTAAACCTTACACTGATGAACTTTATAGCAACTATATAAATAAATTAATATATAATGATAATACATTGATTCAAAACTTGTCTGTAACTATTTCTTAGCCGTTTCTGTTTCACATATAAGGTAAATTTAAAAAAAAAACAACTAGATTTAGGTTAGTATTAAGTAGAATTAAGAATTACCTAAATGTAAATTATCGAGTTCATACAAAAATACTTATGCAAAACATTAAAAAAAAAAAACATTATTTCAAACCTAAAATTATGTAATCTGCTGTAAAGTAATATATACTGATCTCAGAAAATGTATTTAAAATGCAATAAATAAATAAACAATTATCTGGAAAAAAAAAAAAAAAAAAAAAAAAAAAAACTATCACTTTCTGATAGTTATACAGTTCGAATTATTTTGGAATTCAATATGTACAATGTTTGCTTTTTTGATTTGCCCATGATTATTTTATGTGATACAAAATGAATTTGTAATGTGATATTATTTATAATTAAGAAATAAAGGCTTATTACTTCGGTCTGAAAGACCTAAGTATTACATTCATGAGCCAAAAGTGAAATTCTTACTCCCACATTTTTTGGCATTTCTCAACGTTTTAGGACCTACTGATTCTAAAAAAGCAAAAAAAAAATGTGTGTCTGTCTACCGGCCGGTCGTCCGTCATTACCTACGCTACAGGGAAAACCGCTGGAGGGATTTCAAAAATTTTTTTTTCTAAAAATGGGTATACTCAAGGGACAGGTCCGAAAGGACGCTGTGTTCGATAACTGTACCGGAAGTGTGTCAAAAAAATCATTAAGTGTGTCAAAAATAGCAAATTTTCATATTTTTGGCTTAAAAAACGTTCATTTAGTGATTACGAGTAGGAACCATAAATTTGGAGAAATCTTGATGGTAAAAAAAGGTAAAAGGTATGTGATGGTAAAAAAGGTAAAAAAAGGTAAAATAAGGTAAAAGGTATGTGTCTACCATCAAGATTTCTCCAAATTTATGGCTCCTACTCGTAATCACTTAAAATGAACGTTTTTAAGTCAAAAATATGAAAATTTGCTATTTTTGACACACTTAATGATTTTTTTGACACGCTTCCGGTAAAGTTATCGAACACAGCGTCCTTTCGGTCTTGTCCCTTGAGTACCTATACCTATTTTTAGAAAAAAAATTTTTGAAATCCCTCCAACGGTTTTCCCTGTAGCGTAGGTAAAGACGGACGGCTGGCCGGCAGACAGACGCACATTTTTTTTTTTGCTTTTTTACCTTTTGTATTGGTATGTGAGATCAAAAATTAGATTATTGCATTATAAGTTTGTCAAAAAAATGTTGTCAAGTGTGTCAAAAGAAAGATTTTTATTTATTTTTTTACCTAATTTTTTGGAAAAAAATAAAATTGTTTGTTGGAAATAAAATTTTATTATTATTATTGAGAATTATGGCATTATAAGTTTGTCAAAAAAATGTTGTCAAGTGTGTCAAAAGAAAGATTTTTATTTATTTTTTTACCCAATTTTTTGAAAAAAAATAAAATTGTTTGTTTGAAATGAAATTTTATTATTATATTGAGAGTTATGACATTATAAGTTTGTCAAAAAAATGTTTTCAAGTGTGTCAAAAGCAAGGTTTTTATTTATTTTTTACCCAATATTTTTAGAAATAAATAAAATTAATAGTTTGTATGACATGAAATTTTATTATTATTATAGAGAATTATGGCATTATAAGTTTGTCAAAAAAATAATGTCAAGTGTGTCAAAAAATGATTTCATTTATTTTTTAGCCAATTTTTTGGAAAAAAAACGTAGCTGTTTTTATGACGTAAATGTATTTGAAAATGAAATTGGACATGGAAATTTTTGAATTTGTTATAGTTTTTGAAATTTTTTTGGAATTTTGAAAAAGTTTGTATTTTAGATTTTGTAATAATTTTTACAATATTTTTAGAATTTTGGAAAAAGTTTTAATTTTTGATTTTGTAAGAATTTTTTGAATATTTTTAGAATTTTGAAAAATTTTTAATTTTTGATTTTATTATAATTTTTGGAATTTTGAAAAAATTTTCAATTTTTGATTTTGTAATAATTTTTGCAATATTTTTAGAATTTTGGAAAAAATATGAATTTTTAAGAATTTTTGGATTATTATTGGAATTTAGAAAAAGTTTAAATATTTGATTTCATTCTAATTTTTGGAATGTTTTTGGAATTTTGAAAAAAGTTTCAATTTTTGAGTTTGTTATAATTTTTGCAATATTTTTAGAATTTTGAAAAAAATAGAATTTTTGAATTTTATATATATATATATATACGTATTTAGAATTTTGAAAAAAGCTTCATTTTTGATTTTTAAGAATTTTTGGAATAATTTTAGAATTTTGAAAAATTTTATATTTTTGATTTTATTATAATTTTTGGAATTTTGAAAAAAGTTTTAATTTTTGATTTTGTAATGATTTTTGCAATATTTTTAGAATTTTGGAAAAGTTTAAATTTTTAAGAATTTTTGGAATATTGTCGGAATTTAGAAAAAGTTTAAATATTTGATTTTATTCTAATTTTTGAATATTTTTGGAATTTTGATAAAGTTTGATTTTATTTAATTTAACAATATTTTTGGAATTTTGATTATAATTTGCCGGCAACGTATTGATGTTTCGTGTTAGTTTTGTAATAAATTTTTAAACAGAGATAAAAAATACTTGTACTTTAACAAAGGGTTATGTGTGATATACATCGCTGCCCAAAACTAAAAACCATGTCCTCATAAAAGTTTTTTGGCGAAAACTCTATCAAAATTCTTAACCCAGACCGAAGTCTTGATATCTCAGAGCTGTGAGATTTCAGCCCCTCCATATTTTTAAATTAAATTCTTGGTTTTATTTTATGCGTTTTATAGTAAAAAAGAAAACAAATATCAATATTTGCAAATTATGTATTGATCAACAACCCCTACAACAACGTTTTACGAAATTCTAAAGATCGGTTATCGTCTTGTTCACTTGATCCGTCAATTGATTCGACTATTAGTACTTCTTCAAATATAACTCCAATTCAAAATGGTCACTTTAACATTTGTTGTGCATAACGCAACAAGCTATAATGACTTTAACGCAATTTTCAATTGAAGAGATTCCAAAAAATTGAACGCCGTCGAGACTTCATTATCCCAAAAGCGTTTTCGATAATGGTTCGAGCTTTACTATGTACGTGATTGAATTTAATTTGTAATTGTGTTAATGGACTTCTTTGAATAAAGGGTGTTATGATAGCTACAGGTTCTAGTGCACATTTATAGCCACTATCAGCCCGGGTAGCCACAACAAATATTAATAAATTTACCAAAACTGTCGCATACCGCCACTAAATTAATACTATAATCTAATTTCCGGTTTATATATTGATTATGTAAAACAGTTGGAACCACAATTTTTATATTACATCTATCTATTGCCCTAATAGGCTAGGAAATGAAGCATTTTAGCTCGCAATTTTTTCGTCAAGCATGGATTTACTTGAAATTTTCACAGAAGGTAGGGAATAGCCCAAGGATCATTTTCTATATCATGCCGCTGTACGCTAAAGCTTGGGGGCCACCCCATCTCGGGGGTGGAAATTTTTCATTACATTTTAGCCATGGAAATCGATGGAAAAGGTAATTCTAAGAAAAAAATGTTCTATACGTTTTCTTCGTAAAACTAATATTTTTCGAGTTATTCGCGGTTGAAAGTAACAGTTTTTCGACGAAAAAATGGACTTTTTTAGAGGGTTTTTTGAGAATAACTCGAAAAATATGCATTTAATCAAAAAAATTGTAGCTTTTAGAAAAACAAACAAAATCTTTTTTTTATAATTTTTCTACGACTAATACAAATCGAGACACGGCATGTTAAAGGTTAGCTTTTCTCGTCAAATGCATAATGTGAAATACTCAAAGCCAAATAACGGGAAAACTTTGCATTTTTCGAGGAAAACTTTCAGAATCTTTTTTCAAGTATACAATTAGACCTTACAAACAAAAAAAAAAAGTTTCTAGCATAAATATTGAGTGACTTATGATCAAAATAAGGTGGGTACCTACTTTTTTCTACGAAAAAATCAGTGAAAACAACCCCCTAACTACCCCCCTAATTAAAATTGATCTTTACCCTTCTGTAATTCTTTTTATATATGTATTATCAATACACCCAAGAAGTTTGACCTATATAAAATGTCTAATTTTAGAAAAATTGTAGTTTAAAGATAAATTGATTTTTTGCAATTTCGTAATTTTCACGCTTTTCTTCACAATACCTCCGAAAATACTGGAGATACGAAAAAAACGATGGAGGACTAAATTGTAGCTTTTTTAATAACTAAAATTTCCCTGTGCATAGATTTTCTTTACAGTGAATATTTAGCGAGGTATAGCTGTTTAAAACCTCTATTTACGAGCAAACACGCCCTTATTCGAGTCCTTTAAAGTCACCCCACTTAAAAACTAAGAGATATTACGGAATTAAATTCACATAGTCTTATAGCTCTTAAAACACCCTACAAAATCATTTTTGAAAAAACTTTTTATCACCAAAAATGAAGGAGCTATGTTTATAAAACGAATTAACTTTTTTTCGAAAAATTCGAATATCCCGCTTGGGAGTGTAATAGCATTTTCATTATATATAATACCACAGAACCGGTTTTTTTGGCAGTAATACGTTATAATATGTTCCACTTTTTCCATTCAAATCGAAAGACAGAAAAGAAGAAACATCTGCTAATGTGTGCGTGAAGTATATTTCGTTGATTCCTCGCCAGTGTGTTCTAAACTGATGAACCGATGAACCGAGCACCCGATGAACTTTTGAAAATGATTTTTGCCAATGCAAAAAAGGGTGCGGCGTTTCATGCGGGTGCAGAAAATTGGAGTTATACTGCAATCCCACTTGTTCTGGGTGCTCGGGGGAAGATTGCAACAATAGACAACCAGTTATAGAAGAAGACGATAATGACATCGATCTCGATGAATATGATTAAAAAACTATTTGTATTTATATTTGTATTAAATGTTTGTTGTAAATAAATGTTTTTGTATGTAATTCAACTTTTTTTCTGTATAGATCTATTAAATTACTTATAACAATTGCAATGTTATTAAGGGTGCTTTTTAAGGGTTGAAATATTATGATATTATATCCTAAAGCATAAAACAATCATTATTTAACTAATCCAAACCAAATGTTGGCTATATTAAAGTTTAAAATGTTATTTTATAATTTTTTACAATTAGGGGTAGTTTTCACCCTTAAAAAACCATAAGCGTACAACGGGTCAATATAGAAAATGAACTAGAGGGTGAAATAAGCCTAATCCCAAATTTTTGTACAAATCGATGCTTGACGAAAAAATTGCGAGGTTTTGCCATTTTTTCAGTTTCATTTCCTGTACTATAAGTGCATTATTAAATATTGACGTTTTAGAGCGTTTATTAAACTGGGTCCCAATTGCAATGTAAGATTCCAAACTAGAATATTTAATTACTTTATGCGCCAGTAAGACAAAGCAACTAAGAAGTCTATGAACGATTGTGCGAACAGAATATCTCGATATATTGAAGATCACTCCAGTAACACGATAGCTTGCACCACACGCTTGCCAATATAAAAAAAACGGAAACTCGGAATTTTAATGTGTAGCGGCTGTCTTTG
Organism: Diogma glabrata; assembly: GCA_963693315.1. Classification (NCBI taxonomy): domain Eukaryota; kingdom Metazoa; phylum Arthropoda; class Insecta; order Diptera; family Cylindrotomidae; genus Diogma; species Diogma glabrata. Next base: position 359,964,878 of record OY856187.1, on the reverse strand, counting down.
GGATTGTTATTCTGATATAAGTTCGCATAACGAGTGTAATGATTCAGCTGAAACTCGTAAATGTTTTCTGATATGGTTGTTATCATTCACATAATCCGCTTATACATTTCACAGTCACACGGTATGATGAACAAATATTTCGTGTTTTCTACCAATAAATAAATTACACTAGTTTACAAGAAAAATCTTCCTTAATAAAACCCAAGTTTTCCTATAGATTTTGAATATCATATTCATTTTTTTAGATTAGCTCTTGTTTTTGAGATATTCGCGAAAAAACAATTTTTTCGGTGAACAAAAAGGTTATTCCGGTTTCAAAAACCGCATATTTTACAAAACAAACAAATTTAATATATTAATGAGAGAAGGGCATAGTAAAGATACTAACAAACATTTTGAGCTGTTTTTTGAAAAAATTGATCAATATAGTTATACTGGAAAAACGTTATACTGGAAAAACGTTGGTACTAGTTATACTGGAAAAACGTTGAAAAAAAATCAAAAATTTATGTTTTTTTTAAATTTTTCTATATTCAACGTCATAAATTTTGAACAAACAATGATTGTAAATTTTTTTAATTTCTTGGAGCCTACAGTTAATTCAATATCCTTTAAGTTAAAAATCACTAATATAAGCTTGAATGCTTGAAAATAAACGGTATTTAAAAAAACACAAAAGCATATTTGTAAATAACAGATGGGGTAATATAATTATTATGGGTTATGATTAGAAAGAGAATTCGGATAAATTTTAGATCTTTAAAATTAACTGTCAAATTTATTTTGATATTGGACTAAACGACTTTGACGTTTTCTTTAGTTTAGTAAAGCCGTGCATTCACATACAACAGAAACAGAAACTGAAACTGAAAACAATTCAAAATTCAAAACTCTATTATGAAAATTTAAAATAATAATTAATATTATGTGACAGTTTCTGGAACAGAAACAATTAAATTTTAATTGTTTCTGTTTCAGACAAAACAGACGAATTTTCAGTTTCTGTTTCAGTTGCTAAATTCGGTTTCTGTTTCAGCTGCTGTCAAATTTGTATGAAATTCAGTTTCGGTTTCTGTTGTATGTGAATGCATGGCTTTACAAGCACAGACAATGATTTTTGTACTAGTGACATCTATGGATAAATTGCATCAACTAGTCTCCTTTTAGATTAGCTAGTCAATTTAGTCGTTTGAAACACACATCATTAGTGAACTAGCTCTAAAACGTGTAAGTAGAAAACTATTAAATTAGTTACAAGATTTATATAGAAGTGTAAAATGTATTACATATATTGCCGCATGGCTTGCTTTTCTGTGCATATAGTTTTATTTTAGTGGAAAAATGTGATTGCATTTATTAATTTTAATTTATTATTGTTAAATTTTTAAATTTTTATTTCTGTTTATATATTTATCGAATTATATTATACTTAATATTGAGCGAATTTAATGTTCCAGTTTATAATATCAAAAATTTCGTTAGTTCTTTAGTTTTTATTAACTGTATTGTTGAAGGCATAATATTTCCTCTTGATTTATCTGTTTTCTTGCATGATTTCGATTTTATTTTAGAAGTACATATTATTTTTATAATACTCCCATCTTATATCTTAAATTGGAATCCTATTTAAAATATTCCGTTATGATTTCTAATGCATTTTTGAATGTAAAATTAAAATATATAAGGTATTATATATGTAAATAATAAATTTAATTATTAATTTGTGAAGTAGCAATAATTAATTTAATAATTTTTTATTAGTAAAAAAAGGATTCAATTAAAACAGACAATTGTGATATGAGCAGTGATGCTATAGTACAAATGGAAAATAATAATAGTTTATGTCAAGAGGAACTAAAATCACTTATTTGTGGGTTTTTGGATTTGACCATGCCGTTTTCGACCGTGCAGTTGGTAAATTAATTTCATTTGTATAAACACTATTATTTAAGTTTTAAATTTAAACAAACATTTTAGCATCTAAAGATTTCCGAACATAATTTGATGTATAAATAATAAATATAATACTATTTTAGTGAATTTATTCGATTTAAATATCTTGTTTATTGCTCTTATTTTGTTAATTTTATAGAGCATTAATACGCAAATTTAAATAATATAAAATATTCTTTATAGAGTGCGCATTAGATATAGAAAGTCTATTGGTAATTACCGATGACGATATAAATGATGTTTCCAGTTAGTATGTTAGGGATACGCGCTAAATTCAAATTCAACTTTCATTTCAACTATTTGGAGACGTAAAGTAAATTTGTTGGATTATTTAATAACTTATTCAAATTTTTAAATTCAACTAAATATTTGCAGGCTGACACAGTTTCTGTAAGCACTTCATGCTGAGAGTGGATCGAAAAATGTTCATCATCAGCTGGCAGTTTCTCTGTATCACAATCTTCATTTCTAGAAAGAAATTTACTTTCGATTTTAAATCAATCGTAAAAAGGCGCAAATATTTTAAACTTTCACAATAGCTTTCAGTATTTGGATGATATCCAAAAAGAAAACCTAACCAATATTATTGTAGATAACTTCACGAATGCAAATAAAGTCATGACCATGCCGGATATTATAAACTGGACGAATGAAATTACAAATACATTCCCAAATGAAAATATTGTAAGTTTCGTATAGTATGTTTTTGTATTGTATATATATACTTATTTTGATATATTTTCAAAATTTAATTATTGAATCAAAATTTTTATACTATAGTATAGAAAAGATTTTTGATTTAATGTTTTCAAATCATTAATAATCAAAAACATATTTTACATAATTAAAACACAGGAATATTACTATCAAAAACGAGAACACTGCTTCAACCCAATAGGAAAATTACACGATAAAGCCACGAACGCCAGAGTTAAGTTAAGAAAACGAGCAAAAATATTTCTAAAACAGTTCACAAACAAGTATGCATATCAAAACTAATAAATATTTGAGTTGTTGTTTAAAAATAATCTTTAAATTTCAGTGGCACAAAATATAAGTCATATCGATCCTAGTTCAAATGTAATAACTGAATAATTTTCATTCTTCTTCACAAACCCAGCATTTTGGATGCACAACAAACGACTCTTATACATTGCCAAACGTTAACCCAGCTCGACGATAAAGTTGAAGAACTAAAAAAACGTTACATAAAGAAAGGTTTAACCTTCCAACCAGTAAGTATAGTGATTGGAGAAAATCTAATATCTTTAAAAAAAAATTATTCTTTTTATGATGGTTTTAAATATGAATTCCCTACGTTTCTCAAAACCTTAGATATTACATTTAAACTAATGCATGTGATGCATTTTGAGTATCCTATAAAAGGTAAAAACGTGTTCCTTTTTCTTGAACATTTTGTTTATAATTTAAAGTCAAACTTAAATCCTAACTTAACAAAATTAGTTCAGTATTTATGTTTAGAAACCAATTAGCCGTTTTCTACTACATCATATCTTGTTTATTTGTGCTAATTTATTTAAATATTTTATTCAAAATTTCAAGATGTTTGTTTACGTGTTTCTTGTGTCAAAAACAAATTATTTCTTCCGAAATTTTAATTAATCATCTTAAGTCATTTCATTTTATAGAAAGTATTTCACAACTTCAATGCCTTTAGCAAAATTGTTTTCAAAATTTTCGAAATATATATTCTTTTAAGCGGCATTTAGATAGAGTTAATATAAATAATCCTCATAAACTCAAATCTGAAATTCCAAACATAAATCATGAACAAATCAATCAACAAATTGCTATCCATGTGCTTACCAGTGAGCCGCCTTACGATGAGTCGACTCGTACTAAAGATACATTAAATCGAGAAACTAATGACAATTCTTCTATCTCACAAAATTTTGAAACAACAATAATCGATTCTGAGGTCAAATCTGAAATGTCTCCAGGCCTCTTATTTACCTTAGCTCTACATAACAATATACAATTTAATATAACTGATCCAATAGCAAACTTTTTGCAATCTAAAATTTTGCGTTGAATTGAAAATTTGAATGCAAGGAACGAAGCCATAAATTTACTAGATAAATTCATTCATCCATTTACTAATATTTCTACAGAGAACAAATTTTTTGAAGAATTTCGAAGAAATGATTTATGGAAAAACCCGGTTTTTTATAATTGATAATGAAATGTGTGAGATAATTATCAATAACTCTCCAACACTCGATTCGAATAAAGTTACAGGCATTTTGATGCCTATTGATTTTCAGATCAAAAATTTTTTTGAATGTGAGAACATTTTAAAATTAACATTACAAAACACAATTCAATTAATTGAAAACAGCTCTGATCGGATTTTTAATTTGGTGCATGGTACTATATGGAAAGAAAAAGTTAAACAATTCCAAGGAAAACTTACTATACCAATGGTTTTTTACTTAGATGATTTTTCAATTGATAATCCCTTAGGACCCCATGTAAAAGATCACTTAATTTGTGGTGTTTATTACACGTTTCCAACCATATCTTCACATCAATTATCTAAACTAAACAACATATTTGTTGCAGGCTTTTTTAAAACTAGAGATCATTCGGAATTTGGAAATATTTTTACTTTTTGTTTTCAACAAAAGCCCTTAATGTAAAAATATTTTTAAAAAAATTGGAAACGGAAGGTATAAAGTTTAATTGATGGAGAAGGTTTCATGTTTTTAGGGTTCCGTTTTTTATACGGAACACTATTGGTGAGAGTACAACGTGTTTTTCACATTATTTCGATTATCTCGTGAACCATTAATCCGATGAACTTCAATTTTGAGGTGCTTATAAAACTAACCTATCCACACAAGATGGCGGGTTAAAAAATAAATAAAGTTGTATTCGTTTGTTTTAAGGAGGTAGGATGTAGAGCCTTTGAAAACATACATTTTTTTAGCGAGACGAGTAGGGTATCATATGAAAGGGCTTCATTTCAGCATTATTTAAAAATATATTTTGGAATTTCACACCTCACCATTTTTTGTATAATTTTGAAAAATGACGTTTTCGGGATGTTTTATTGCCCCGATTAACTCCGACCCTACTGCATCGAAAATCTTGAAATATATTTGGAATGATAGAAAATTGAGTAGGTTTTTAATGAAAAATATAGAAAAGTGGCAGACACTCATAACTATATTTATTAAAGGGGTGGGAATGTTAAGGGGTAAAAACATCATTTAAAACCAGGTCATGTGGGGTGTCATTTGAAAAAGCACTTGATTTTAGAAATATTGCCATTTTTTTTAGAATTTTGCAATGCATAGTTTTTGAATTATTATCAATAAAGTGACACAAAAAGTTGGTCCCCCCCTTGCATTTCGAGCCTAATTAACAGAAAAATTTGAAAAAATTCACAGAGACAGGAAGTTTGTTAAACTCTGAACGAAAAATATAGCAAACTCTCAAATAATTATATTTTTGTGTTTTTAGGGGTTTGGGGTGGGGAAGGGTGAAAAAAAACTTTTTTGACCCAAGCGAGTGGGGTATCATTTGAAAGAGCACCAAATTTTAGAATTTTGCGGTACATAGTTTCGGAGTTATTCTAAAAAATGTGCAAATTCCAGACCGTTCCCCCCCCTACGTTTCGACACTGATTGACAGAAAAAATTGAAAAAATTCATAAAGACAGGAAGTTTAGCGAACTCTCAAATAATTATATTTCTGTGTGTTTAGGGGATGGGTGTAAGGGGGGTAAAAAAAACCTTTTTTGACCCAAGCGAGTGGAGTATCATTTGAAAGAGCACCAAATTTCCAAAACATTGCAATTTTTTTTTAGAATTTTGCGGTACACAGTTTCGGAGTTATTCTAAAAAATCTGCAAATTCCAGACCGCCCCCCCCCCCCTACGTTTCGACACTGAAAAAAAAATTTTTTGGAACCAAACGAGTGGGGTGTCATTTGAAAGAACACTTAATTTAAGAAACATTGCAACATTTTTTAGAATTCTGCGATGCACAGTTTTTTAGTTATTGATGAAAAAAGTGCTATTTTAAGTGTATGTATACCACCCTATATTTCGACGCTGATTTATAGAACCAATATTCCCAATTTAGACCATTAAAATACTGGTTAAATCTTTCTTTAGCTAACATAAACAGCTATGGATAAGATTTAACCTCAAGTAACATTTTTGATCAATGTAGATGTGATTGACATTTACTATTGACGTTTACGATTAAACATTTATTCTGTTATGCGTCCATAGTCTGGCGATATAAAGACTTTACAACATAACTTTATCATTTATTTTTGATATTGTGTTCTTTTACATTCACGGAATCCTTGGCGAGCGAATTTTATTCGCACTTGTCCGACTTTTTTTATTTTGTCTTTTATTCTTGGTGATAACTTAGACTTAAATACCTAGGCTTTTCTACCAGTTTCAATGCTAGTTATTTTTGTAGAGCTTGTACAAGAAACAAAAATAAAACACGAAAGGATATAATTGCATTTAAAGAATCACTCCGTATTAAGGAAAACTATGATATTGATTTACGCATTATTAATGAAAAACTTACTGGCGTCAAAGAAAACAGCATTTTTAATGGAATACCGTCATTCCAAGTAACGGATAGTTTTTATTTTGAAATCATACATGATTTGTACGAAGGCATTTGCAAGTATAACATTTCAAAAATTTTACTTCATTTTATAAATACATCAAAATATTTTACATTAGACAACTTGAACTGCAGAAAACTACAGAATATGGGGAGACAGAAATTGGTAACATTTCACCACCTTTGATGTTAACTATATTAAAGGCCAACACTCTAAAAATGACTGCACGTGAGACAATGTGTTTTGTCAATTATTTGCCCTTAATGATTGGAGACCTAATTCTTGAAAATGATAAAATGTGGGAACTGCATTTGGGTTTAGTAAAAATCATCGATTTAGTCTTACTGTCTGAGTTTAGTGATCCAAAACTAAGCACATTGGAACCTTTAGTTTCAAAGCCCAACTCTCTTTCTATAGAATTGTTTAAAGAACCGTTAAAACCATTGTAATATGTTTTAGTACATTATCCAACAGCAACCCGGAGATGTGGGCCTTTAAAGCATTTATGGTGCATGCGTTTTGAATCTGTACATCGCACTTATAAGAGCTCTGCTAAAGTAACTAATTCGAGAGTTAACATTTCATATACCCTCGCAATTAAAGAAGGTCTTAAATTCGCCCATCTTTTGTCTACTAAAAGTTTTTTCGAAAAAGATCTAATAGTTGAAGAAAAGGATGTTTTTATATGTGATATTTACCAAAAATACAAAAATTTGAATTAATGTGCTATACTACTATTTTAAAATTATGCTACATCCACTTTTTTCTGATCAATAATAATTACTATTAATTTAAAGTGACTACATAACTATTTTTACAGTATACAATCCTGTAGTTCTTAATAGTATTTCTCTTGTAGAACTAATCCATTATACTGTTCGCAGTTAATGTGACTCTTTGTTAATTTAAAATTCCACTAGCGTTGCTATAATAGTAAGGATTCACTATTATTTTAGCAGTTTTGAAATAATTTTAACAACAGGACGTATCACATTGACCAATTATAATTATAGTAAAATATTATTGGATAAACATGAATTCCTGTTATTATTACAGTATTTTTCTGAGTGACTGACTTATAATTTTAAATCAACTCGCGAATTACGTAGCAAATCTCCAGGATATAGAAATTTTTCAACTAAACCAAAACATCACACACACCAATACAATCTTTTCGCTGCAAATGGTTCCATCATTGAGACATTTGGAATGAAAACCTTATGTGTTGACTTTGGTTTACGAAGGTATTTTCCTTGGAAATTTATGTGTCAATACAGGAGCACTTTTTAGAACATTTCGGCTTACTAGTTGATTTAAAACAAAAAAAACTTAAGAGATGTAATACATATTGGTACAACCTGTAATATACTTACTATACTTATATTATAACTAAAACCATAGACAAATAATAATATATTATTTGTCTATGCTAATGCATAGCAGTAAAACCTGTATTATAATTGAAATATTTAGGCATACGGAATTGATGTATATATTCATCAGTCTCAATAAAGATTTTACTGAACTAACATTTATTACAATTATTGCAAATATATAATAATTTATGGCGACGGTAAGGTAAAAATAATTAATTTTGGTGCGTAAAAAATAAAACAAAAGTGAAAATAGAGAAACACAAAAAATAGTTATTTACGTACCAAGGTTCCCGACTGGAAATTAGTTCAGGGAACCCGGATTATGATCAGATCCGGATCAGATTTTCCGTAATACAGCCATCTGATCAGTTCCTGATCAGCGTACAGTACCGTTTCCCTTGATCCGGCCATCTGATCAGTTCCTGATCAGCGTACAGTACCGTTTCCCTTGATCCAGCTATCTGATCAGTTACTGATCAGCGTGCCGTACTTTATCCGTTGATCAGGCTATCTGATCAGTTACTGATCAGCGTGCAGTACTTTATTCGTTGATCCAGTCATACGATCAGTGTCTGATCGAGAAAACTCATCTTATCCGATGTCCTGAACTGGATAATAATACAAAATTTAGTTTTTTACCTGATCCATTCTGTATATAATATTGCTCATTAAACAATAAATTCGTTATTAATGGTATAACTTACTGTTTAAATATATAAGCATTTGAAGTGTACTTGAAATTACCCGAGCAGAAATTAGTTAGGGAAAACCTGAATACAGTCAGGGCGTGATCAGGGCCTGGTCAGTCCTACAAGGGTAATCCCTATTAGGGCAATCTGATGTGGGCCTGATTTAGAATACCCTTTTAGGGTTAACCTTATTTGAATATATCCGGCCCTAATCAGGTTTTTCGTGTTTGACCCCTAGCTGAAATTTAAATGGGTTAAAATTCACTAGAGTATTATCCATTTTAGAAATATATAGCTAAAATCGTTTCATGTATATTTTAGTTGTAGCTTCTCAGCTGAACGACTATAATAATAGTCATTAAGGTGGTATGTATGTTTTAATTTTTTCCATTGTAATGTTTTTATTTTAATCTGATTAATTTATGTATATAATATATAAATATATATCAGGGTCTGGTCAGGATATCCCAATCTGGGCCTGATCCGATTATCCCAATCAGGGTCTGATCCGGTAATCCCAATCAGGACCTGATAGGGCAAAAGCGTTACACTCATGATCAGGGCCCAATCAGGCAGCCCTACCAATGCCTGATCCAGGTTAGGGCAAACCTGATCAGGGCCTTACTTGAGCCCTAACAAATTTCTGCACGAGTATGAATAAAATTAAGGAAAAATGGTAATATTTTTTTCATTTATTTAATGTCAAATTAATATTTAAGAACAAAATTAATTCTAAACCTTTGAAGGGATTTGGTATGGATCTCTTGACCAGACCGGACATGAAACTGTTGAATGGATCCGGCATGGATCTTTCCGGAATAGATCTTTTAAATGGACCCGGAATGGATCTTTGAAATGGATTCGGAATGGATCTTGGAAATGGATCCGGCATGGATCATTTAAACGTATCCTGTACGGATCATATATGGCGTGACGATTTTTAATCATGTCCGGATCAGGAGGCCTGATTCATCCCTGATCAGTGTAGTGGTTCAAAAATAGGTTTTACGCTACCCTATATATAAACGAAATAAGACATTGATAAAATTAAAATAAAAACAAGTTTTGGTGAATATTCATTTTTTTAAATGTGTTAGACACATTTCCCCTCTTTTTTAATCAATTGCAATAAAATCAAAAAAGAGGATGAAATGAATCAATTCGAATTAGAATCTCGATAAGAGAAAATATATAAATAAAATATTCGGTTGTTATTTTTATGAAAAACTAAAAAGTAAACTTATATATTTTGATTAAGTTTTAAAAAAAATTTAAATATTAATTAACCCAATAAGGGATTGAATTTTGTATTTTAGTTGGAATCATATCATGTGAACAAAAAAAATTATTGAATTTGATAGTGTGATTAAAAGAATATAATTATTCAGAAAAAAATAAGAATAAAATACTGTTGTTTTTATGAAAATACAAAACCTTGAAAAGATTGGCGAGCAAGTTATTCGTTTAAGTCGGGCCAACTAATTTAAAAAGGGAAGAGTGAATTTTGGTTGAAATTTATAATACAAAAGATTATCAACTGTTGTGGCTAAGAAGATATGTGGTACGATAGCTGGTTTAACATATCAGGATTTGAAAATAAAAACATAAGGAATTTTAACTGTCCATTGGATGAAGATAAAAAAATATAAATAAAACAGAGGTCAATAGGACAACTCATCAAGAGTCACCAACTGGATAATTAAGCTAAGTTATTTAATTTTATGTTTTCTTTATTTTTGCAATATAAACTTAGTGATTTACTAGTAGCATCCGTTATGATGCTAACTTAAGTTCATATAAGATCAGTGAGTGAGTGTGTACACGTAGCGGCATGAAGTAAGTAGGTGTTTTTATCGAATTCAGGCACGGCAAAGAGTTGGTGGTAACAGCAAATTAATCCGGTCGAGTAATCCTCCCTTCGACGAGCCACATCCCGTCATCATGCCGTGCATGATCGGATTCAAACGAAAGTAACGGGGAAAACCACCACATGGCGCTGAAACGGGATCTGAAAGTCATAAAAAAATAGTTTTATGATCAGAAAGTCGTAAAGTCCGCTTAACTTTTAGCATTATTTTGTTAGCGGATGACTTCTCTTAATTTTTGTAGCATTTAAACGGAGTTTGTTGTTTTTCTTATATACATATATTGAAGATAACAGTTAGATGATTTTTTTTTCATTTGTATCAGTTTAAAATATTGTCATTTTGATTTAGATAGTGATTCTATCTACTCTTGCAGTAAATTAAACATTAATAACAGTTATACTGTCCTTCAATCATTAGTTATTTTTTTTGTCAATACACAAATGCAGATATATGTTTCAATTTTGGTAAAATCTACAACATTGATTGTGCAATCGGTTGCTCGAACTAAGTGGGTCTTGATTACTATGGTGACTCGATTCTTCCTCACTTACTTGAAGCGGCTGATTGGGCGTTCTGTGTTGATCTTTCTGCTTATTTAGATTTGCATGGTGATTCCAGCTACTCTTAGCAGATACGTTTTCAAATAATTTAGGAAACAATGAATTAGTAAAAATTTCTACTTTTGATAAGAAAAGCAATAAATCATTTTAGCCGTTTGATGTTTTTATGCTTCATGTTGCTTCATGTACACACGCTCTCACACCTTAGCACAAATACAAATTTAATAGTTAGAATATTTATAAAAAAATTAATTAATCCACACAAATAATTCATATTAATATTGATTAAAAAGAAAAATAATTAATTTAAATATAAAATAAAATATTACTTCCATATAATTAGTACGCTATTGATTAAGAGATACATAAGAGATTTTGTTAGATATATTTATTTAAGGCTAACAAAACTTGTTTTTTTAGATTTTTTTTTTTAAATTTCCCGCGTTATTGCATTATTTTTTTTGCGTTAAATCTTTATTTTTGAAACATTACTTGCGGTTTATTTTAACTTTTTTGTAACATTTATTTAACATTTAACGGTTTATTTACATTTTTATAAAGAAAAGGTCAAACAAACAACATTGAATTTCAATCGAATTTTGAATCGCTACTTTTATCCAATTTTGGTTTTCTTTATATTTTGTTTTTTTTGCTTGATATACGTTTTGATATACGTATATTATTTTTACGATGGGCACTTTAAACATGTTGACCTGCCTGAGTCCGGATGAATTAGAGGTGGAATTTCTAGTTCCTAAAATTGATCGAAATGAAGCAAACGCGGAAGTATTATTGCTCCAAATTTTAGTAAAAGAAAGCGAGGATGAGACACTAAAACCACTTGAGGCACATGTTCCACTTGCACCCGATTTGGAAGCAAAAATGTGCAATGAGATGGCAGCGGTAATCCAAAATGCTACAAAAAAATTAGATGAATTTTCTCCAGTAGATACTCTTACAAGACAGTTAATTCATGCCATACATTGGAGCGATCGTGCCAAACGCCTTAAGTACTCGTATGGTGATGTATCATCACTTACACAAATTATTGGAATATTACGCCGTATAATCATTAGATTAAAAAAACACATATGTGGAGATACAAATCAAAATGATGATGTACCAGGTATGTACACAGGAACAATACCTAAATCCACGAGGATTTTATCCACTAATATTGAAACTCTACGCATATAGGATGCAGGATCTGCCTTTGACGAAAACAAAAAGAATAAATATGACCCCCAGGGGTCACTTGACACGGGAACTTGCGCTCCCGGGGTACCTGAGCTAGCCGGTCTATCCAGCCGGACCAGCTCACTGGTGAATAGGAGAGGCGCAAGCCAAAAGTGTGACCCGATCGGCTTTCTCGGGTACTATGGGGTAAAGCATTAATGTTAGCCACAGCTTTACATTGAGGTTGGACTCGTAGTGGTTGTGGTTGGAGAAATTCTGATATATGGGAGGCTCTAGGGCCGCTATGTGGAACCATTATCAGTAGTCTTTTATGGTAGAATGGGTTACCCTGCCGTAAGGGAACCCGAGCAGGTGAGCCTGCTTAATGAGCTCCCTACCAGATGGGATCTGGTACTGGCATACGCTAGATTGCCGGCAGCGATACCAATGCTGGCTTACTTATCTGTGAGATCGGATAGTAAGCAATTTGGCGGAAACCTTAGGGTTTCAAGCTGTGTGGTGCAGTTGAAAATAACCTGTGCCCCTATGTGAGTGGGCGTCTGCCGGTAGAGTTTTCTTAAACTAGTTACGGCGACTAATAAATGAAAACAATGACCAAAAAAAATATACTGACGCACATGTAGGTCTAAATCAGCGGAAGTTTGTACCCAAAAGTTTAAACTTTGAATCAGACATAGTTCCAGTAGTAGCCAACGTTTCAGTTAACAAAAGAACTGTAGATGAACCAACCCCACCTAGAGACCCCATTAGGCCCAGCCAATTAGGACTCGAAATACCAACCACGTTTGCCGCCTTTTCCTCTCCAAATCCTAATGTTATCCACCGTAGCGCGATGAACTCTAAAGCAGTAGAAATCTCAGGTGGTAGCAAGGAAGTTATGAGTCTTGATCACCAGCAAAGTCAATTCAAGCGACAGTATTTTCAAGGAGGAGAATTCCAAACAATTAATAACCCAATGATTCCCGAGCAAAACATTTTAGAGCCGCCTCGAAATCAGAACCAAGGTTATCACAGTGATAAGTCTCCAAAATGGAGAAATTTGAATTTTGATGGTTCCAATTTAAAAGGAAGTAGCATTAACGATTTTATATTTCGGTTTGAAACCTTAGCGCGTCGAAATGGTTATCATTATGATACACTAGATCGGTACATTTTCGATTATGTGTCAGGTGATGCAGATACATTTTTGTGGAATTATGTTCGTGGATGTCCTAACGCTCGATGGCCCCAGATTAAACAAGCTATGTTATCATGGTTTTCTAGCCCGGAGGAAGAGACTGAAATCAGAAGATATATTTACAAAAGAATCCAGTCAATTCGCGAGAGCACTGCCAACTTCATACTCGACATTGAAATTCACAATAATCGTCTTACTTATAACCGTTTTAATCCAGTCGAGTTACTGGATATCATAAAAAGTAATTTTCATCCCGCATTTAGGAATGAAATAATCCCTGTCAACATCCAGTCAACTGACCACTTACGTATAATTTGCCAGAGATATGAAAAATTATGGTCTCAGACAGGATTTGATCCCAGATTAAACTATCGAAGTAATCTCAGATCAGTTAATGAGATTGAGATAGATGAGAGTTTACCACAACTACCAGCTACAAATGTTGAAGCTCTAAGCCCAATGAACACAAATAGAATGACACAAATCGTATGTTGGAATTGCAAAGATCTCGCACACTACTACCAGGACTGTCCTCAAGATCTATTGCACGTATTTTGCTTTGGTTGCGGTTATCCAAATGTGAAAAAAATTGATTGTCTGCGCTGTCAAAAGAAAAATCTTCCAAAAAACGGAGTGATGAATTTTCCCAGAACAAACTGGGGAAATTCATCGCAAACTCGGAATTATTCCAATCAAACCCAAATCTTACCGAAGGACACAAACAACTAACAAATTACGATAACCATTTATTAAATTTCCCTAACCTGAATCAGACCTCAAAAAAACCCACCACTGCTAATGAACTTCCTAAGCACCACAGAAAGGCTATTTCACGTATCAAGAGATACTGGATCGCCAGAAAAAAACTTCATAAACAGTGTGCATCAGCATCAATTATTACAACCTTACCCGAGTTCGATACAAGACCACATATTCTTATCAACATATTTGAAAAAAGTCTGATTGGATTACTGGACAGTGGAGCCACAATAAATATACTTGGAAAAGAATCGATCGAATTTCTTGAAACTATTAACTGCCAATATAAAAAACTAAACTCGTTTGTCAAAACTGCAGATGGAAGCGCAAACCCAATTGTAGGTTATGTGACACTTCCAGTAACTTATCTTAATAAGACGAAAATGGTACGTTTCTTTATTGTTCCCACGCTTCAAAATAAATTATACCTAGGGATCGAGTTTTGGAAAATTTTTGGAATAGCTCCGGTAATGGTAGATGAAATTAAACCCATAGAGGAAGCGAATGATAAGACTCACATTCTTACAACAAACCAGCGTAGTAAACTAGATAAAATCATCAGCAGTTTTCCATCATTTAATGAATTAGGGCTGGGATGCACGCATTTGCATGAACACAAAATTGATGTTGGCAATGCACTGCCAATTAAGCAACGGTATTTCCCTGTGTCGCCGGTAGTGCAAAAATTGATTTACGAAGAAATAGACCGAATGCTTTCTCTAAAGGTGATAGAACCAAGTCAGAGCCCATGGTCGTCCCCTATAGTTCTAGTGAGGAAACCTAACGGCAAATCTCGTTTATGCTTGGACTCGAGAAAACTTAACAATGTGACGGTTAAAGACTCGTACCCCCTTCCTATTATCGATGGCTTACTAGCAAGACTCAAAGACACCAAGTTTATTAGTAGTTTAGAAAGACGCCTTCTGGCAAATCCCGCTGGAAACATCATCGAGAGAGAAAACGGCATTTACGGTGCCAGGAAGACCCTTGTATCAGTACAGGGTTATGCCTTTTGGGTTATGTAATGCGGCCCAAGCATTGTGTCGCCTGATGCATCAAGTTATCCCAGTTGAACTACAGGAACACGTTTTCGTCTATCTCGATGATTTATTGGTAATTTCGGCAAATTTTGATGATCATCTAAATCTTCTCACTACGGTTGCAAACCACCTTAAGAACGCAGGACTGACTATAAACCTAAGAAAAGTAACTTTTGTATGAAAGAGATTAAATATCTTGGCTTTGTAGTTGGAGAGAATGGACTTAGAACAGACCCAACCAAAGTAGAAGCAATAAGAAACTTTCCTGTTCCAAAATCAGCCAAACAAGTAAGACGGTTTCTCGGAATGGCCGGTTGGTATCGAAGGTTCATTCCAAACTACGCTGACGCCTCCGCACCAATATCAAATCTCCTCAAGAAGAACATAAAATTTTCGTGGACCATTGAAGCTGATTTGGCATTCGAGAAACTTAAAAAACTATTGTGCATGGCACCAGTCCTCACAAACCCAGACTATAACCAGCCGTTCTTTATTCGATGCGATGCCAGTACTGAAGGATTGGGTGGAGTCCTATTTCAGAAGGGTGAAGAAAACTCCGAAAATCCCATTTCTTACTATTCTCAGAAGTTAAACGCAGCTCAGAAAAACTACACGACCACCGAGCTAGAATGCTTGGCAGCAATCCTTTCAATAAAAAAATTTAGACAGTATATCGAAGGTTACAGGTTCACGGTGATAACTGATCACGCGAGTCGGAAGTTTTTAATGGGAATTCGAGATCTGAACGGTAGATTGGCACGTTGGAGCCTGTATCTGCAATCTTTCGATTTTGAAATAATACATCAAAAGGGTAAGGAAAACGTAGTTGCAGACACCTTGTCTCGGATATACTGTAATGCTGCTATTGAGGTGATGAGAGATAAAATTCTCTTCAACGATAAAATTGACACAGACTCTCCGTCTTTTGAAGATGAGGAATACCAGGTGCTAGTATCCAAAGTACTGGAAAACCCCGCAGAATTCCCGAACTTGGAACTTGTCGATCATCATATATATATTCGGATTAATCCAAGACCCTTCGATGTCCTGAAAGATGTTCCAAGTTGGAAACTCTGGGTCCCTAAACCTTTAGTAGCTGATATAATTAGACAAAACCACGACGATCCCACCTGCTCACACGGTGGTATTAAAAAAACGATGGCCAGAGTGCGAAGACTCTACTATTGGCCCCGGATGGCAAACGATATATATGAATACGTGAGCAAATGTGAAGTTTGCAAATGTACTAAGGCCTCCAATCGTATTACTAGGCCAGAAATGGGAAAAACGCAATTTTCCGAACGCCCGTGGCAAAAGATTTTTATTGATTTTTTGGGGCCATACCCTGGGTTAAAACAAGGAAAAACCATAATATTTCTCGTATTAGATCAATTGACAAAGTTTCCGATTCTGAAGACATTATCCAAAGGTACCGCGGCCAACGTAATAAAGGTTCTAAAAGAAGAAGTGTTTTGTATATTTGGCTGTCCAGAAACCATTGTCTCAGATAACGGGGTACAGTTCACTAGTAGAGAGTTCAGCAACTTTCTCTCTGCTTATGGCATTAAGCATGTCAGGACTCCGGTATACTCTCCTCAGTCAAACGCATCTGAGCGGGTAAACAGGTCCATTTTAACCGCCATCAGATCTTACATAAAAGAAGATCACAAGAACTGGGACAAACACTTGCCCGAAATAGCCCTAGCGTTGCGAAGTTCTAACCACCGATCATCAAACTTTACACCGTATTGTGCCCTTTTTGGGTACGAAATGATCACCCATGGCGATACGTATAAAGTTTTGCGCAATATTGACCTGTTGAGCAGCTCGGACGTAGAGGTTCTCCCATCTAGTATCAAACTTCCAATTATTCATCAAAAGGTTAGAGCTAAATTGTTTGAGGCTTTTGAAACGTATGCGCAGTCCTATAACTTACGGGCCAGACCAATATCTTTTCACCCGGGTCAAGACATCTTCATAAAGACCCATCCAGTTAGTGAGAAAAATAAACAATACTCTGCAAAATTAGCCCCCACCTACATACCCGGAAAGATAGTTAACAAGACTGGAAGTGTAACCTATGAAGTTGCAAATGCTGCAGGAAGAATTCTAGGGATATATCATGCAAAAGATTTAAAAGAGTGAATCAAAATCCTAAAAATCTTTATCTTTATGTTTCAGCTTTTCTTGAAACTTTGGTTAAGTTGTCAATACAACCTGTTGTGTAGTGGTTCAAAAATAGGTTTTACGCTACCCTATATATAAACGAAATAAGACATTGATAAAATTAAAACAAAAACAAGTTTTGGTGAATATTAATTTTTTTAAATGTATTAGACACATTTCCCCTCTTTTTTAATCAATTGCAATAAAATCAAAAAAGAGGATGAAATGAATCAATTCGAATTAGAATCTCGATAAGAGAAAATATATAAATAAAATATTCGGTTGTTATTTTTATGAAAAACTAAAAAGTAAACTTATATATTTTGATTAAGTTTTAAAAAAAATTTAAATATTAATTGTATTTTAGTTGGAATCATATCATGTGAACAAAAAAAATTATTGAATTTGATAGTGTGATTAAAAGAATATAATTATTCAGAAAAAAATAAGAATAAAATACTGTTGTTTTTATGAAAATACAAAACCTTGAAAAGATTGGCGAGCAAGTTATTCGTTTAAGTCAACTAATTTAAAAGCCAACTAATTTAAAAAGGGAAGAGTGAATTTTGGTTGAAATTTATAATACAAAAGATTATCAACTGTTGTGGCTAAGAAGATATGTGGTACGATAGCTGGTTTAACATATCAGGATTTGAAAATAAAAACATAAGGAATTTTAACTGTTCATTGGATGAAGATAAAAAAATATAAATAAAACAGAGGTCAATAGGACAACTCATCAACAGTCACCAACTGGATAATTAAGCTAAGTTATTTAATTTTATGTTTTCTTTATTTTTGCAATATAAGCTTAGTGATTTACTAGTAGCATCCGTTATGATGCTAACTTAAGTTCATATAAGATCAGTGAGTGAGTGTGTACACGTAGCGGCATGAAGTAAGTAGGTGTTTTTATCGAATTCAGGCACGGCAAAGAGTTGGTGGTAACAGCAAATTAATCCGGTCGAGTAATCCTCCCTTCGACGAGCCACATCCCGTCATCATGCCGTGCATGATCGGATTCAAACGAAAGTAACGGGGAAAACCACCACATCAGTCTTCAGGCAATCCTGATCCGGATCGGACCCTATACTGATCTAATTTCTAGTCGGGTTGTTATAAGGATTTTAACGGCCCGAAGGCGATATGACCGGCCCGAGGGATTCATATCGCCTGAAGGCCGTTAAAATCTGATAACGACAGTGGTGCGTACAACGATTTATTTTTCATTAAATGTATTAATAATAAATTAGAGTAATTAATAATTATTGAAAAAATGTTTCATTTTGGTTTCCCTTCAAATAGGTTGCTATGAAAAAATATTTTGATTTCTCTCTAAATGTATATATTTATTTATAAGTAGTTGCCAAGAAGTCTTTGAATTTTCGAACAGCTTTAATCGTTTTAATAAAACAATTTGTTTTAATAAAACTAAAATTGGTTCCTGTCATATAATATTAAAAAAAAATATACGAAAACTTAAGAAAATATGGATTTACCAGATTTTGTCTCACAAAATGCAGCTAAGGCCATTGCCAACTTGCTGCCAATCAAATCCATGGTCCGTTACGACCAGGAATACAGCCTATTTATAGAATGGAAGACCCGGAAAAATATTGCAGCTATAGATGAGACCGTCATGTTGACGTACTTCCAAGAATTGGTATGTTCTTTAAAGTCGTTATATCTTGCACTGTAAGTCGTACTTATATTCCTTTTTTTATTTTTAGTCTGCAAAGTTTGCCCCTAATTCTAGGCAAAATACTCGATGCTGAAAACCACTTTATTAGTTTACTAATTTTATTAACTTTACTAATTTTAAATAATAGTTATTTATTTATCTAGAACGAAAAGTGAAACTTTAAAGTACGAGCTAGTTATTTACGGCCGAGGCGTCTAGCCGAGGCCGAAATTACTAGTGAGTACCTTTAAAAACACTTTTCGTTTGAGGTAAATAAAAAATTTTATTTCATACTAGAAATTTATTAAAATAAAAAGAAATGAGTTTTAAATTTTGCTCAAAAAGTTGAACTTTAACGTCCTAGGACTTTATAAAATTTTATAAAGTCCTAGGACGTCAAAGTTCAACGTTTATGGTACAAAAAGTTGAACTTTAACGTCCTAGGATTACATTAAAGTTCAACTTTTTGTATCATAAATAATCCGAAAAATGTCGTTTTAGATATCAGTATGAAATAAAATAATTTATAATAATTTATTGTAATAGTTATTTTGGTGTCCCTTCAGATACGTTGCTATGAAAATGTTTACATAGCAACGGGCCGTTATGAGGGCCGTTATGGCTAAATAACAACCGGCATTTATGAAAGCTCAATAACTTCTGTACCTGATAATCGAATTGGATAAAACGGTACATAAACATTTAGTATGGTTCACAACAGTTCTGCATCTTAACTTCCGGTTTGTCACTTCCGATTAAATTTTTTTTTTACTTTTTCTCGTACAACAGAATTTATGTTTGTTGGAATACTACTGCTTTCCTTAATATTTTTATAATTAGAACTACGAAGTCTATAACATTAGTTAGCTTTTAATTAAAGTACATATTTGATGGATATTAGCTCATTATATATCCAGAACACTATGTTTCCAGAGCTGTGGTGAAGTCAGTCTATGCATCAGCGTCGCAATATTTTATTTAGTAAATGGATGTGGTTATTTATCTAAAAAATAGTGCGCTCAAAATTGATTTCCTTAAAAGATTTTCAGTATTTATAAATTACTGAACTACATATTTTAGAAATTTATCCATTATTTAGTTTTCCTTAGATTGAATTACGGTAAGCTAAAACATTTTAAATTATACAAACAATTGTACAAAATTGGAACTAAAATCATTCAAACTTCAAATCTAGTCCTTTAAAGATGCCATTAAAACGCTCAATCGTTTGGAATTATTATGAACGGATAGGAAGGGACCAAGCCAAATGTTTGAACTGTGGATCCACGTTATCTTGTAAAGGATCATCGACTTCTTCTCTTATTAATCATTTAAAGTCGCGTCATGACATTAATTTAAATAAAGCTTTGAATAATGATTTGGAGTCGGAATCCATGCCAAGTTCTTCGAAACAAACAAAAATAGAACAATCAAATTTATTGAATTTTATGAAAAGGGAGAGTTTGACAAGTATTCTGTCGCGATGTGCAGCGGAAGATGGATTCTCTATTTATTCGATTGCTCATTCAGTTGCCATAAAAGGATTTATGGAATATCGAGGATTTAAAATGCCTAAATCTAGACATACTGTAATGCAAAACATTTATTCAGTTTATGATGAAAAGAGAGACGAAATCAAGCAATATCTAAGCAAGATGAAGCAAAATAAAAAGAAGTTTAGTATTACAGAAGATGAATGGAGTGACATCAGTTTAAACAAATACTTAAACATTACTATTTTCGACGAACACTTTTATGTTTTAGGACTCGTACCAATTACAGGTTTCTGTGATGCCGCAAAACTACAGTTGCTGGTTGAGCAAAAACTAAATGAATTAGATCTTGATTTAGAGACTGATATAGTTGGTTCGACACATGACGGAGCTTCAATAATGCAGAAATATGGAAAGAAATATAAAGCCGGTATCGCAATTATGTTATAACCATGCCATTTATCTAGCCGTAGTTGATACATTTTATAAAACTGCTGGTACAGATGAAGATGATAATGGTGATGTGGATGTGACTGAAGACGAGGAAGATTGTGATGAAGTCGACGAAGGCAGCGTTAGTGAGACTGAAAACAGGTTTCTTCCAGATAACAATTTACAGTTCCAAGAAATGGACGATAGTGTTCCAAATACACAAACTTTTAATGCTAATATAAGAAATTAAATATCAGAAGCAAGAGAAATCATAAAAATATTCAAGATCTGGAGTTAAAAATAATGTTTTACAGCAATATGTCGTCATACAAGAAGGTAAAAAGCTGAAGTTAATTCTAGATTGCAAGTCCCGTTGGAATTCTTTAATGCCAATGTTAGAAAGGTTTCTTCTGTTGAAGGATTGCATTTAAAGTGCTTTAGAAGATCTTGGTCAAAGTTTTTAATCAGAAGAAAACCTATTACAGTTAGACTATGTGGTTAAAATTATAAAACCATTAGAAGTGGCGGTAAACGAATTAAGCAAAAATGCGGCCACATTATTAACAGCTGAAGGTGTTTTTAAATTTTTATTCTGTGAACTTCAAGAAATCAGCACTACCAGTGAGATTGGTAGAAGATTATTTGAAAACTTAAGGGAAAGAATGATCGAACGAAGAAACAAAACCTTAATGACACTCATCATTTACTTGTACACAGGCAGTATCCCGAAAACAAATCAATATTTTGAATATTCGAATAAAATCGCAATAGTCGCATATGCTAATGATTTTTTTTTTTTTTTAATAAAATGTGTTGTGTAATAGGGTTTAGGATATGTATCACAACAACACATAAATACCTTTTAAGACCTAGGTCTAGACCTGGGTCCCACAACAACTGGCGTTCTAAGGTGTAGATTAACGCTTTTTTTAAACATCTGTGGGTTGAAGCCACCTGAGACTAAGTGTTCCGGCAAACTATTCCATTTGTACGCAGTTCGGACAAAGAAGTCTCTCTGCGATCTGCCAGTATGACAGCGCGGGATCTTTACCGTTTCACCGGTTGCGGCAGCCGATTGCCGAGTGGAACGGGGGTAAGAATTAGTTTGAGGCATGATGCCGCTGATTTCATCTGAGCACTGCTGATGACGATATTTGTAAAAAACAACGAGGTCAGCAACAGTGCGACGATGTTGTAGGGAATCAAGTTTTGATGTCAAAGTTCGATCACCCACAATTCGTATAGCTCGCTTTTGAACAGAGTCCAAGAGGGCCAAGATGGAAACAGAGGCAGCACCCCAAACTTGACAGCAGTACTCCATACAGGGAATTAATAGAATGTTTTCCAAATTTATTGAAACTATCAACAACGAAAATCTGAATTCATCTGAATCGGACAACGATGTCAGTCTAAATATAAATGCCAACATGCACCATGATCATCTATAGCAAGAATTGCATAGAGCAATTAGTTCAATAGGAGATGTTCCTACTGGCACCGAAAATCATAATGCCAAAAATGAATTCAAATCATTTGATTTAAGCTTAAAAAGAGGAGACTTATTGAAACAGCTATATCAAGGGTTGATGACTATAAGACCAACGTCAACAGTAAATGAACGGGTATTCTCAGTTGCATCTAATTTCGCGAAGATACTGTAGAGATACTACCACGTCTACTCACCAACTTACCCAAATCAAAACCTATATAAATAAGTTATAAAGAAATTCCCATAACGACATAAATTTTATCAAAACAAAATAACAAATAAACATTCATTATTTCGTATCGTCAATTGTAAACAAATAAAGTTTATGAACTTAGATTCAAAACGTGTCATCACATATATTATGTTTCAAAACATTGAAACAATTTAAATAAAAATGCTTATGATGACTTGTACATTTTATTTGAAGAAAAATATAGAGCAAATAAATTGAAAACACTTTTATGTACATTTTTGTTGTTATTGCATTTTTGCAATAAGTAAATTTAAAACAATATAAATATGTATATTAATTGATTTAAGTGGGAATACATAATATATCAATTGATTTAAGTTTTAAGTGGGAAATAAGTAATTTGTAAATACATAATTTATATACATAATTATATGATGGGGAAGTATTTGAAATAATATAAAAGAAATGATTTTTCATAATAAAAGGTAGAATCAGTTTGAATTTAAATAGTGTATTTTATTTTTCTCTGATCCTCCCGACGACCTAAGTTGACGCACGTCAAACGGGTCTAACGGTTCTTTCCCTGGTGCAAAATTGTTTCGGCAAAGTGTATCATCGAAAAACCGGACTGTTCAGGACATACGGACGTATAGACAGTGTTATATCTCTGGTGAATTAATTTAAAATCAACAAAAGTTAAAATTGAAATAATAAATACGCAGTCAGATAGCAAGAGTGTATAAATGTCGTTTACACATGACATTGAGAATGATATCATGATATACGCTCACCACATGGCGAACTTGCCAATCACGGGCCAATTATTCCAGCTCAAGAAGATTAAGTCAATTCCGATTGAGGAGTATAGAGCGCGGCAACTTTCGAAGAACGAAGTTGTGAAGAACAGCAATTTGGATACAAAATTAACCGACAAACCGAATACAAAGTTAAATCAGCGAGGCGGTGAGCTAGCCAGGTTGGCTAGAGAGATAGCCGCTTTATTTAGAGTGGCTGAAGTGTCAGTGAGTGAAGAGGAGAAGAATCGGTTTATTAAACAAGCCAACGAGTTAAAGAAAAAAAGAAAGATACTAGCAAAACAAAAGAGGGCAGACAGAAAAATGAAGAAGATACTAGAAGGAAAGCATTAGAAATGAAATAGAAGAACATAAAAAATTTTTTTATTATACTTTTGTAATAGTTAAGATATCTTTTGAGTAAATAAAGAAAATTTTATTTTTTTTTTAAGACAATATATAAATAGATAAATTTTAAATAATAATAAATATAACTTAATTATGTATGGGTAATTTAAAAAAAAAAATAATAATAATAATAAATGAAACTTTGAAAATTTCAGTTTAAATAAATGAATTACATTTAAGTAAATTTTTCTCTTTTTAATATAGTAAATTAATAAAATTTTTGAATAAAATGAAAATGAGTATTACCATATGACATATGATATTTTTTTAATAAATAATATTAAAGAAACATTTTTTCTTTTGTTATTGAAATTTTTTTTTTTCATACAAATAAAAAGTTGAAAATAAAATTTTGTGATTCTTTTTGATGATTTGATCGCTGATGGAATCCACTAAAAAAGCGGATGAGATAATTAAGGAATTAGAGAGAATTCTTCTTAACTTAAATAAAAACCCGAATAGGAACTTTAGTCACAAACACATATTGGATTGTACGACACAATTGAAGTCGTACAGATCAGACTTTGAAAGACTAGTCAAGACATTAGTATCAGAACTTGACGCTGACACTTTAGAGAAACTTAAAAATAAGTTTATACAGAAGTATACAGTTCTAAAAGAAAAATTGAACAGTCTCTCAGCGGAACTGTTAGAATTATCTCTAAAAGAAGATACTCAGAATTCGATAGAAATGGCGTCATTCGACATAGAAAAAACTCTAAAAATTGTCCCAACGTTCGACGGAAAATCCAACGATCTTCCGATATTTTTAAACCTAATTCAACACTTTAGTGAAACACTAAAGAATGACGTTGAGAAGACAAAATTAATAGAATTCGTTTTGGATACTAGACTAACTAGTAATGCCAAAACAAAGTTGACAGCAACTAAAAAACCAAAAACCATTCCTGAGTTGAAAGAATTATTCAACCGTATTTTCAAGAAGAAGACTACATGCTTGAACTTACAGACTCAACTCACACAGTGCAGACAGGGGAGTTCATCTGTTGAATCTTATAGTAATAAGATAGAAAGCATAATAACAGAGCTAAATGAACTTCAAATAGCTGAGCAGGGTGATGCTCATAGTGACATTATCACTAAGCTAAACGAACAGACTGGACTGAATGCATTTAAAACAGGTTTAAACGAACCAGTTAGAAATATGGTTTATGCTGCTCGGGTAAATACTCTTCAGGAAGCGATTCAATACGCTACTGAAATTGACGAACAGACAAAGACGGCCAATATGTTCCATTTTAATTCGCGAAACTATAGAACGGGCTATAGGAATCAAATTTCGCATAATTTTAATAATTTTAAAAGGTCAAATTATCAAAATAAAAAGAATAACAATAATAATTTTTATAAAAACCATACCAATATTAAGAGTAATGGATGTAATTGTAGCCATAATGGTAGTAATAATAATTGTAACAAAGATAATAATAATACAAATAATAGAAATTTTAATGGTTACCGAAATAGAAATAATTATAATAATGTAAAAAGAAATTTCCAGAATGGAAGAGTTAATATTGTACAATCGGAAAACAGGGAAGGGGTCTCCGAAAACCAGTTGTCGAGAGATTCCCTAACTTTAGAAACACAATAAAAATATTTTATGTAAATCCTAGCACACAAACAAATTATATTAGAATTCGCACGAACATAACAGAAGATTTGAGAACGTTTTTAATAGATACGGGAGCAGACATCTCACTGCTCAAAATAAATAAAGTTGCAAAAGAAGTAGATGTAAAAGATGATAGGTGTAAAATTACAGGTGTTACTAATGACGAAACATATTCGTTAGGAATGATAGGAGCAATTTTGAATCTAGAAGAAGGAAATATAGGACAAGAATTTCATTTAGTAAAAGAAGATTTTCCAATAAATACAGATGGTATTTTAGGCAGAGATTTCCTGCATAATAATTATTGTAAGACAGACTATGAAACTTACACAATTTCACTATTGATAAATCATGAAGAAATCACATTACCAATGTATACAGAATTTCAACAGATCGGAGTTACGATACCAGCACGATCGCAGGTTATTAGAGCTGTCAATATCAATTTAAAAGAGGACAGCGTTGTATTAAATCAAGAAATACAGGAAGGAGTATACATAGCAAACACAATAGTTCCAGCTAAGGGGATTGCACATATTCAGATATTGAATACAAAAGAATATGATGTCACGCCAAGAAAAATTTCTCCAGAAACTGAACCATTATGTAACTATCATGTACTGAAAGTGGACAAGAAAGATAAGAAGATTACAGCGGAACAACGTTTTAGCAAAATATTGAAAGAATTAGAGTTAGACTCATTGGAAGAACATGCTAGAAGTTCAATTCTAGATATCTGTAGAAGCTATGCAGATATATTTTACGTAGAGGATGAGCAGCTATCAGCCAACAATTTTTATAAGCAATCAATACAAACCGTGGATAAAAATCCAGTATATATCAAAAATTACAGATTGCCACAAATTCACATGGAAGAAATAGATAGACAGGTAGAAAAACTGATCAAAGAAGACGTCATTGAATCATCAGTCAGTTCATTTAATTCGCCACTATTATTGGTGCCAAAGGGAGAAAATAAGGATAAGTGGAGGCTTGTCGTGGACTTCAGACAACTTAATAAAAAAATCATGGATGACAAATACCCTCTTACAAGATTAGACGACATCCTGGATAATCTTGGAAGAGCGAAGTATTTCTCAACATTAGATTTAACAAGTTCATTCCACCAAATTGAACTAGAAGAGGAATCAAGACCACTAACATCATTCTCAACCAGTAAAGGTCATTATCATTTCAAAAGATTACCTTTCGGGTTGAAGATATCCACCAACAGTTTTCAACGTATGCTATCGCTAGCTCTAGCTGGCCTAGAAGCAGAAGCGTTTCTATACTTTGACGACATTATAATATTTGGATGTAGTTTAAGTCATCACAACACAAATTTGATAAAAACTTTCGATAGACTAAGGAAATATAATTGAAAATTGAATCCCAAAAAGTGTAATTTTTTAAAAACTGAAGTCACATACCTAGGACATCTCATTACAAATGAAGGTATAAAAACTGATCCGCGAAAATACGATGTAATAAGAAACTATCCAACACATAAATGCTGACGAAACGAAAAGATACAGCGTTCTGTAATTACTACAGACGATTTATACAAAATTTTGCAGAAATTGCCAAACCTTTAAATAATCTTTCGAAGAAAAACGTTACATTTGATTGAACCGATGAATGTAAGAAAGCATTCGCTACACTTAAGGAAAAACTTATCAATCCACCAATACTCAAATATCCGAATTTTGAAGAGAAATTTATCGTAACAACGGATGCGTCGAACTACGCGCTCGGAGCCGTACTTTCACAAGGTGAAATCGGGAGAGATCTTCCAATATCATACGCGAGTAGATCTCTGAACAAACATGAAGTAAACAAACCAGTTATAGAAAAAGAGTTACTAGCAATACACTGGGCTATTAACTTCTTTAGACCATACGTGTATGGTAGAAAGTTTACTGTAGTCACTGACCATCGACCTTTAGTAAGTTTGTTCACTCATAAGAACCCATCGTCTAAATTAACGAGGATGAGGTTAGATTTATGCGATTACGATTTCGATATAATATATAAGCAAGGAAAAATGAATACCAATGCTGATGCATTGTCTAGAATCAAAATTGACTCAGATGTTTTAAAAGCGATGATACCTACATCTACTGTTAACATTGTCACGAGAGCTATGAAACGAAAAGAAGAGATAGAAAAGATTGAGACGAATGATACTACAGAATTAGATAAGGGTGCGCAACCTTATGCATGGCACTGTACATCGATCTCAGAAATAAAGAATTTAAGAAAATTAAAGTTCAAAAATAAGAAAAGTTTGCACAATGAAGAAGAAGTTTTGATGACATTCAGCGATAATCCGCCTATGAACTTAGGTTTTAAGCAGGAGAAACTGAGATGGAAAACAGATGATAGTATAATTAAAAGTTCAGCGCATAATAATAATAAATATAATATTGATATCAATGACGAAGAAGTCGTAGTAGAAATCAGCGATAATCCACATATGAACTTAGGTTTTATGTTGGAGAAACTGGTATGGGTAATGAAAAATGAGAATATTGAAAAGTTAGCGCTTGAAATTAACGATATAATATTTACACGTGTTAAGATAAATGAATTTAAGAAAATATTCACCGAACTGCAGTCGGGATTAAATAAAGATATTAAGCAAACTAATCTAAAAATAATAATTTATGAAGCTCCATTAAGAATAATTGACAATGATAGAATGTTAGAAATAATTAAACAATTTCATGATAGTCCACACTCTGGAGGACACTCAGGTGTGAGAAGGACAGTTAACAAGATTAAGCAACGTTACATCTTCAAAAATTTAAGTAAACTGGTAAAAAGTTATGTAAGTAAGTGTGAATTGTGCGCTAGGAATAAGCAGAACAAAAATGTAAAAGAACGAAATGAGCATGTAAATAGAACTAATCTTAAGATAATTAAAGATAATTTAATCTATGAAGTACATAATAATATATTAAAAAGATATGTTCCCAAAGAGAAAAAAAATGTTATGATCACAATTCTGCATTCCCTAACTAAGTTATTACCTGATCTGCATTAGATAACTTTTTCGTTTAACGCTCGCTTAAATAATCAGTTGCACATATAAAGAATCTTTTGATCACCCATCCAACCCGTATTTTTCTGATTACGCACCATCTGTGTCTGGATGTTGTTATTATTACATTTTTTTTCATTGTTTTGATTTAATTTATGTATACATACAAATCAAAACAAATGAAATACAAATATAATAAATAACAGAATTATAACTTTTCTTTATTTTTGCGTTAGACTGAAAAACAATACAAATGATATCCTCTCATAAATGTTCTCTATTCTTTGGCGCTTTAATGAAACTTGTTGTCGGTTTCAAAAGAGAGACTAATGAGAGGGACGAGTGATAATGAACCAACTTTTGTCCTTCTTTAGGATAAATTAATAATAACTAGGAGGGCCCGGCGTGCTTCGCTACGCTTATAAATAAAGTTTTTGCGTAGACATTTTGTTGACGTAGAAGCAATGATTTCAAAAAGTGGTAATGAGAAATGCTACCATATAATTTTTAATTTTTCTTTTTAAATATATGAATGAAAAATAATCAGAACTCTAGCTGATCAGTTCGGATATATGAAAAATTAGCGAAGCTTACTTGAAAACTTATTTGATCGCTAATTTTTCATATATCCCAACTGATCAGCTAGAGTTCTGATTATTTTTCATTCATATATTTAAAAAGAAAAATTAAAAATTATATGGTAGCATTTCTCATTACCACTTTTTGAAATCATTGCTTCTACGTCAACAAAATGTCTACGCAAAAACTTTATTTATAAGCGTAGCGAAGCACGCCGGGCCCTCCTAGTCAACATTATTACGCATATTACGCATATAATCTCTTTTATTCCGACGACTCGATGTACCACTCACATCCAAACGACGTTTACGACGTAGTCTTGGCATCGAAATAAATAAATATATCAATATATCAAAAATATGAAATAACTCAAATATCAAAATATCTCAAAAATCTTTATATCAATAAAAAACAAAATAATCGAAAAATATCGAAAACCGTCCTTCTTGAAAGATAAAAGACGACTAAAATATAAAATAAATACGACGACTGAAATGAATATAAAATAAATATAAAAATTTTCGTTTTTGTTATTCGTTGTTCGGTTCGATAGCTAATATATAAAAAAGAAAAATTTTAAAGCATTGTTTTAAAGCAAAAAGAAAATTGTTTTTGCATGTATGTAAACTTATAATGCATATGTATAGAAAAAGTTTTCCGTATATAATAACTTTTTTATTTATGATCCGAAAAATCCCAAAAATCTTTAAAATCTAAGTTACACTAATATCAGTTAGCAGTGAAAATTTCAAATGAATCAAAATTCGAATAAAAAAGCCTAATGCCCCACAAAGTTTTAATCTAGCGTATTAATATATAAGAAGAAGAAGATATAAAAACTAGCACATTTGTATTATTTGGGGCAGTACGATTTTATTATAAAATGGTTAAGTACTTATTTTCTTTGAGAAAAAAAAAACATCAAAAATTAATTAGTTCGGGAGTTCAGTTTTTTTATTAACATAAAATCAAACATGGATATATTTTTTTGAGTTAGATTTCTGATTATAAAGCAGAAATTATAAAAAAACGATTTAGTTAGCAACAAACACGATATGATATAAAATCAAAAAAATGTGTTGGTAAGTTCGCGAATATTTTTTGAAAATAATTTTCCTTGTGTTTGATTTTTAAATAAAGTAATTTAAAATGTGAGTTGGGAATTTCTGATAACGTAACGCAATTCGCGATATATTTCCCAAAATATAAATTAATGAAAAAAAAGGAAAATAACTGTTCTATTGAAATTAAGAAAGTATAACCAAAAAAAAATGTGTACGTATATGTGTTACGGTTAAAGATAGCAAAAAAAATTGTTTTTACTTTATATTAGCATTACCGAATTATGAATGTGAAAAATGTTTTCGGATTTTTAATTAAATGTTTGATATTAAATGTATGAAATATAAAAAAAAAAAATTCTTGTTTAAAACTTTAATTTCATGTTCATGTGTCTTTATTGTTATAAAGTCTAATCCAAAAGGCCACGATTTTTAATCAAAATAAATAGATTGGACTAAAATACGTCATCTGGCTTTTTTTTTGAAGTGTGGATTTTTTTTTTTGAAAAAAAAACTTGTGGACAAAAGAAAATTAGTGAAAACAGAGCATGTCAAATGTTATTATATTTTTTTTGATGTTTTTATAAGCTGGAAGGATTTTGTTGGCATGCAATTAAATATACGTGCGCCGCATATAGTACGTTTAAATACATTGGCAGCTAAGTGTTCTGGACCATCAATGGAATCAACATTATTTTCAGACTTAAACTAAGTATGATTCAAGAGTGGAATACAATTGTGAAAATGAAGTAAGCGGATGAATGAGCTACACAATTTTGGGAACCATTAGTACAAACTCCAACGCTGGATGTAGCCAACAACACACCAAAACGATATAATAGCCTAAGGTTAGATTAATTTTTATATATATATAACTAAATATTTCTTTCTTTTTGAATTGTGTTGTGACCAAAATGGTCGTGTAAACTTGAGTTCTCTCATTAGAGATTTTTTATTCTTTGTGGTAAAAGACCATACCGGTATATTTTACTTGGTGATTATTAATCCCGGATTATAACGGTGTCTCAAGACAACGTTACAAAAATTTCAAAATTCGTTAAATATTATAGATATGGTTAAAAGCAGGTGATCGTAAAAAATTAGATCCACCTTATACAGGACCCTATGAGGTCATAGGAATAAATAAAACAAATGTTAGAATAAGAAACGGTAAATTAATTAAGGAAGTACATAAAATAGACTAAAAAATTATGTTCCCAAATAAAAATTTCAAATTCGTTAAATGTTATAGATACTAAATATCTTAAAATCGAAATTTTTTTCATAAATTACGCAAAAATTTGTTTTCTTACCTTTAAAAACAAATTTTTGTTAAAAGAGGAAGGGAGGTGTAGAGATACTACTACGTCTACTCACCAACTTACCCAAATCAAAACCTATATAAATAAGTTATAAAGAAATTCCCATGACGACATAAATTTTATCAAAACAAAATAACAAATAAACATTCATTATTTCGTATCGTCAATTGTAAACAAATAAAGTTTATGAACTTAGATTCAAAACGTGTCATCACATATATTATGTTTCAAAACATTGAAACAATTTAAATAAAAATGCTTATGATGACTTGTACATTTTATTTGAAGAAAAATATAGAGCAAATAAATTGAAAACACTTTTATGTACATTTTTGTTGTTATTGCATTTTTGCAATAAGTAAATTTAAAACAATATAAATATGTATATTAATTGATTTAAGTGGGAATACATAATATATCAATTGATTTAAGTTTTAAGTGGGAAATAAGTAATTTGTAAATACATAATTTATATACATAATTATATGATGGGGAAGTATTTGAAATAATATAAAAGAAATGATTTTTCATAATAAAAGGTAGAATCAGTTTGAATTTAAATAGTGTATTTTATTTTTCTCTGATCCTCCCGACGACCTAAGTTGACGCACATCAAACGGGTCTAACGGTTCTTTCCCTGGTGCAAAATTGTTTCGGCAAAGTGTATCATCGAAAAACCGGACTGTTCAGGACATACGGACGTATAGACAGTGTTATATCTCTGGTGAATTAATTTAAAATCAACAAAAGTTAAAATTGAAATAATAAATACGCAGTCAGATAGCAAGAGTGTATAAATGTCGTTTACACATGACATCGAGAATGATATCATGATATACGCTCAGCACAATACGCTCTAAGTTAAGTTCAAAATCATTAAATGATTTTCTTAAAATATTACTTCCTGCAAGAAAACAAAAAACAAGTTTGAAATAGTTTTATGCTTAAAATTGAAAAAGATAAGAATTTAAACTGTTAAATACTGTTATTTATTGTTGATTTTATTTTTTATTTTGCAAGTGTTCTGTTTTGTTTTAAATGTTTTAAGAAGAAACCCTTATTTAACTAAATTATTTGTGAATTACAAACAAGTTTTTGTTCTATTTTTTTTCTGTCGGTTAATTGGTTAAACCGGTTATTTTGAACATTTATTATTCGAAAAGCGGATAGTAAAAAAGTCGAATAATTGCCATCTCTACACTTTAAGTACTTCCCAATAACTTTTAAAGCTTTTCCTAATAATCATAATAT
This sequence comes from Diogma glabrata, assembly GCA_963693315.1. Classification (NCBI taxonomy): domain Eukaryota; kingdom Metazoa; phylum Arthropoda; class Insecta; order Diptera; family Cylindrotomidae; genus Diogma; species Diogma glabrata. Next base: position 359,932,094 of record OY856187.1, on the reverse strand, counting down.
TCATTGCCTTATCTTGAAAACAAAAAAAATCTTATTTTTAATTTTCTTATTTATAACAAAAATAAATAAAAATAAAATTACCAAAACAAAATTAAAATCTATAAAAATAAAATTACCAGAACAAAATTAAAATCTATTAAAAAAACAACATGGCGCTTAACGCGTAAACGAAAATCGTTTCATTTTTTTTATGCTGCTTTAAAATTTCTCTCAAACGCCGATAAAGAAGTTTCACTTAAAAAAGTGTAGAAAACAAAATATTCAGGTCAGCAAACAGTTTGAAAAGGAAGAAGAAGTAGAAGAAGAAGAAAGTATTGCGGAAGAAGTTAACAGTATGTACATCAACAAAGTTGAAAGTTCATTAGCCGAAAGCAGTACTGATACAAATAAAGGTCATAACAAACCAATTCCAAGTCAAAGTCATAGCCTAGCAAGTTGTAGGTATAGTCGTACAAATCAAAATCAGGATATACTAAGTCAAAGTCTGCGTCAAAAAAGTCCGGATATAAAATGTCAAGGTGAGGTCAATGGTACAAATAATCATTTAATTCAAAGTGTTGGTCTTAGCGAACAGTCATCGTTATCAACACTACCTATAAAGTCAGAAGTTCTAGTCAAAGGTACAAATAAGTCAAGATGGGTATCGTTAAAAAGAAACCAAGAGCAAGAGTCAGCCAATGAAAAATTGGAAACAATTTCAGTAAATCAAATAAGGGGTAGCAGTCCAGCATTTTTAGACTTAGTGGTCGAAAATCAATCAATCAAGTTTGAGATTGATACTGGTTCATCAGCTACGGTTTTGTCTCATTTAGACTATCAAAAATATTTTTCAAAAATATTTTAGTAAATTAAAATTGAATAAAACTAATTCTACTTTTCTTTCAGTGACTGGAAGCAAAATTATCACAGTCGGTGAAGTAAAGGTTGAAGTCAAGATAACTGGAATCAGAACCACTATTGTTAGTCGCGATAGTTAATTGAAAGCGAAAAGAAATTAACTCCATTACTCAGAAGAACATGGTTAGATGGGTTATTTCCGAAGTTGTGTAAGTTGTTTAATGATAATTTTTCAAATTTCGATTCTTTCAATTAGCGATTTCAGCCATTTCACACAAGAATTAAAGTCAAAATTTCAAATTGCATTTGCTGATGATAGTTCTTTGGCCGTCAAAGATTTCATTGCTGATATAATTCTTGAAAGGATACAGTTCCGATATTTCATCGTCCATATCCAATTGCATATAGTCAACGTGAAAAAGTCGAAAAACAATTAGAATCCATGGTACAATCAGGTATTCTTAAACGTGTCACTAGGTCCCGATGGGCAACTTCCATAGTAACTACGTCAAAAAAGCATGGTTCCATAAGAATCTGTATTGATGTTAAAGCTACTTTTAATCGATACGTATGTTATGGAGCATTTTCCTTATCCAAAATACGAGGATATTTTCGCAAAAATAGCTAATCGTCGTTATTTTTGTGTTCTAGATCTTTCTCAAGCATATTTGCAAGTTCGTGTCTCTGAAGAATCTCAAAAAATTCTTACAATTAACACTCACAAGGGTTTATTTCGATTCACAAGGTTAATTTTCGGACTAAAATCAGCCACTGCTATTTTTCAGTCTTTAATAGATCTTATCATAGCGGAATGTGAACGTACATGTGGTTTTCTTGATGATTTGATTATTGGGGGAGAAACTCTAGAAGAATGCAGACAAAATGTATTCAAAGTTTTAGCCATTTTAAACAAACGTTGTATTCATGTTAATTTGTCCAAATGTTAATTCTTTAAAGAGCCAGTACAATATCTTGGTCATGTAATTTCAGCAGAAGGTATAAAACCAAGTCCTGAAAAATTCAGAGCAATTATTGAAGCCCTCGCTCCAACAGACATCAATAAACATAGAGCATATCAGGGTTTACTTAATTTTTATTCTCGATTGTTTGCCGATTTGTCGAGCGAACTACGGGATTTGGGTAATCTATTACAAAAAGACACAGAATATGAAAAGACACAAAAATATCAAAAAACATTAGAAAGTTCAAAGCAACTGATTATGAACCATAATATTTTGGAACCTTTTGATATGAAAAACCAATTGTGTTAAGTTGTGCCCTTCTTTATGTAGTTGATGCCAATTACATAAAGAAGCCTCGGCAGTAATGTTTGGTATCAAACGTTTTCATCACTTTATTTATGGTCAAAAATTTAAACTTGTAACGGACAACCAAGCTTTAAAAGAGATTTTTCATCCACATAAGGGTATTTCAGTTGTTAGTGCATCGCTTCTTCAAAGATGGTCACTTAAATTATCAATATATGATAACGAAATCGAACATCGTCCTGGAAAATTCATGGCAAATGTAGATGCTCTTCCTCGTCTTCCATTACCTGATCCAACCGGAATAAAATATTATGATATGTGTACATAATATAAATGAAGCTAGTTCAAATCCAATTATTAATATTAAAAGAGTCAAACAAGGATTTAAGTCCGATCCAGTTTTTTGCATGGTTCGCAGATATATTCAAAACGGTTGGTTAGAAAATATTCCGAACGAAGTACAATATTATTTTCGGTTAAGAAAAGATCTTGATTATGAAGATGATTGCTTATTCTATAATGATCGTTTATTTATTCCAACTAAACTTCGTAAAAATGTTCTTGAATTACTCCATAGTAATCATGACGGAATAGTGCGAATGAAAATAATTGCACCGAGGAAAATACGTGTAGTAAAAAATTAACAACGCTGTAGTTTAAATTACAAACGTCTTTTAAGTTATTAAATATACAAATGTCAGTAGTAAATTTGATTACGCGTACTAATTTTAATGATTGAGGTATTTGTTCCTAATATAAAAAATAGTGCAAATAAATAGTTATTAAATCTAGTTATTTTAACTAAAACTTGGTAGTAACAATTAATATTTGAAATGATAAAACAATACTATTGCTACAATTTTTATTACAAAATATAGTTAATACAACTGCATTATAGATGATTGAAATGAATGTTTTAGGGTTGAAACAGATTTCTCTAAAACAAGGTTATGTAGAATTTTACTCTAAATTTAAAAATGGTTGATAAAAAATCTAATTAAATAAATAAATCTAATTTTATATAGTTCACATCATTGGTTGGCATTATGAAGCGGTATTGGAATTGATCAGAAACAACGAAAAATTTGGAAGCCAACCATAATTAAAGGGCAAAATATCCTTATACTTCATGTCAACACTCAAAATGACATGCAAATAAAATTGGATGACATGAGGGAAAATTATGGTGCAAGGAAATTAACAGTGCAACCGTTAATTGTTGCAGTAGGTATAGATGTCAGTAGTGTAAAGGATTTTTATGTTGTGTACGATGCAGTGAAATAGAAATTACCTACACTTTTAAAGGCTATCGATTGCTGTTTTAAGTTATTTCAGGTATAAAATCATTTTAATTTAACTGGAAGTATTATAATGTATATGTTTTCTAGGTATTTAATTTAAAATATCCTGCTCCATGTCACCAAATATGGACTTTTGTACAAATGTATTTTTATAAAATTAATACTTCACATGATGTTGTAAATAACAACATCAAAACATTCATTAAAGGTCTTACTTAATATAAGTAATAGAGTAGAGTAGTAATATTTTTATAACATTTTCTAAAAAAATAAATAAACAATTAATTTTGAAAAAAAAGTTATTGTTTCCACTACTTTCAATAACTGAAATTACTACCAGTAGGTAATAAAAATCAATGTTTGTTATTTTTATAATTACTACGATATTTTGTTTATAGTTGTGAAAACTACTAATCTCAACAATTGTTTATACTACCAATCGTATACAAAATAACTCTAGTACTTTTAATTTAAACAAAGAAGCGTAGTAAAGCCAATTACGACTTAAAATTACCAATATCTTTCGTATTTAAAATTACTACGTCGAAAGTAAGTTTTACAAAATTTTGTATTAAAAATAATAAAAATTTTTATTACTTTTCAACACAGAGTATTGTACATATTACTACCCTTATGTATTTAAAACAACTAAATTTCACTACGGGCGTAGTTAGTCATTTTTAACTACCAATTTATTAATATTAATCACCATTTTTATTACAACCAACTATTTTTTTTTCTCGGTGATAGTAAAAAAAACAAGTAGTTTAGATAATCTTAATCTGGATTTGGTTACTCTGGACGAATATACAGATTTAAGAGAAAGAGTACATTCGGAAATTGCTGCCCTCAAAAATTTGAACAATAGATTACAAAAAGATAAGAATTAAAAAATGACGAATAGTGGAGTCGATACACATAGTTTTATTAATAAATTAGACGAAGAGTACAATTTGATAACAACCAGAGTTAAAAATACACCAAAATACAATGGTGAAATGCATGATGGACGGGCAGACGAATTTTTTATTTTTAAGCATGGATGCGAACCCAGTTTTTACAGAGAGTTAGGAAACGGTTATCGGGCAACGTCCTGAAACTAATAAGTGGCATTAATTTCACAAGTTTGAATGAACTTTATAAATATCTTTCACGAGGACTAAAGAAAGACTCTAGCTATTTTTAGTTATATGGGAAAATGGGGTTAATAGTTCAAAGTACCCGCACGAATCTGTTACCGAGATAAAATCAACAGATTATTAAGAAAAGTAAAAGCATTACTTTTAAAATGTGGTTATATAATGATAGTTGTTCCGCCGGATTGCATGAACTCAAAAAGCGGGCCATAACATGTTTTAAACATGGGGTTTAAGAGAACGAGTAGTAGCTTTACGAATTGCAATAGATTACAAAAAGATAAAAATTTATCCATCCACAGGTAAGAACCACACACACTGTTGGTACATAAAGTTAAATACAACCTGTACTATATATATTGTAATAAGTAACATTGTAAACACACCCTAAAGTATTGTGAATGAATCTTTTAGTTAATGTTTTTGACAGATAATATATTTTGCTGAGGCAATAAAACATTGTATCTAGAGATATTACAATAAATGTGAAAATATAGTTATATATTTAACATAACTATATACAAGCATAACTTTTAATAATTAGTAATAATACTACATGGTGTCAGAAGTGGGATATCAATAAGCTCGATAAACCAATTTCTAGTAAATCGGATCTTTATTAATAAAAAATTATTACACGTTGTTGTATATGTCTCAATCAACAGCACGTGAATTTAATCGGAAAAAAGCATTATTAAATCGAATCATCGGAAGGAAAAACAATATCATCGGGTTAAACAAAACAAAGTAAATTAATCTTTCATATATAATATCACGAGTCGTCAAATAATAGTCGATTATTTTTCATAATCATTATTACGAATGTCATTTCCCCAGGTCCCAAGTGCGCGTAGCGCACGAGGGAAATTTTTAACCTCAAATGGCATGAGTGGTAATGTTGAAAAATAATCGACTAATAATTTGGTGTGACGAGTTGTATTTAGCAGACAATTTAACGAACAGAAATAGTAACATTATTTCATACAACATAATCATACATAGTAAAATATTATTTCATCTTAGCAGGCGCATAAATGTTATAAATTTGTAATTTATTTTTAACAAATAAACATAAACATGCAATCATTTAGGAATGTAAACGGACATTTTTACTATTTGCAAATTGCATTTTCACATAATTTTGTATGTGAATTTTCGTTTTAAATTAATATATTAAGTAGGCGGAAAATATTCGAAAATATTCGCTGTTCCTTCCTACCAGAAAAAAATAATCGAAACAAATAGTTTTGATTTGCTAAAAAATAGTAAATGAAGCGTTTTTATTGGACCTTATTGAAACTTTATTTTGTGCGTTGAATTGTCGGTTGTAATACCACGAGTCATTGAAATTTTTTCGAAAATTTTTTGATTTTACGAATTAAATTATTTAGCAACACTGCGAATCAAAGCGCACAATAAACCACGAGTCCGAAGGACGAGTGGTTTAAGTAGTGGTTTGATTGAGCAGTGTTGCTTAAAAATAATTTAATGAGTAAAATTGAAAAATTTTAGACAAAAATTTCAATGAAGAGTGGTATTTAATGAGATAATTTTTTTTAATTATAATTTTGTTTAAAAGATAATTATTAGTTTCTAAATAAAATTTTTCTACAAATTATTCAATAATACAAAATTATGTAAAAATGCAAATAATAAAAATGTCGTTTTCATTCATAAATATATGCATGTTTGTTTATTTGTAAAAAATAAATTACAAATTTATGCGCCTACTAAGATGAAATTATATTTCATTTTGTTAGAACAAAAAATGATAACAAAGAATTCTCATAACGACAAAGCAAAATTATCGACGACAAGAAGAATTGCCGACAGTTAAAACAAAGCCTACTGTTTAAATATCATAGTTTGTATGAATGAAAAATAAAATTTCTGACAGCAAAAAAAAATTATCGGTTGTAATACCACGAGTCATTGAAATTTTTTCGAAAATTTTTTGATTTTACGAATTAAATTATTTAGCAACACTGCGAATCAAAGCGCACAATAAACCACGAGTCCGAAGGACGAGTGGTTTAAGTAGTGGTTTGATTGAGCTGTGTTGCTTAAAAATAATTTAATGAGTAAAATTGAAAAATTTTCTAAAAAATTTCAATGAAGAGTGGTATTTAATGAGATAATTTTTTTTAATTATAATTTTCATTAAAAGATAATTATTAGTTTCTAAATAAAATTTTTCTACAAATTATTCAATAGTACAAAATTATGTAAAAATGCAATTCACAAATATTAAAAATGTTCGCTTTCATTCACAAATGGTTGCATGTTTATGTTTATTTGCCAAAAATAAATTACAAATTTATAACAGTTATGCGCCTACTAAGATAAAATTATATTTCATTTTGTTAGAAGAAAAAATGACAACAAAGAATTTTCATAACGACAAAGCAAAATTATCGACGACAAGAAGAATTGCCGACAGTTAAAGCAAAGCCTACTGTTTAAATATCAAAGTTTGTATGATTGAAAAATAAAATTTCTGACAGTAAAAAAAAATTATCGATATAATTCGTTTTGATTTGTTGAAAAATAGTAAATGAAGCGTTTTTATTGGACCTTATCGAAACTTTATTTAGTGAGTTGAGAGTTGTCAACAATATTTCGCGGATATCTTTTATTTTTCATAAATAGAATTCAAAATGAATGACATACGAAAGGGGTTAAGAGAATTAGATTGTGGAGATTTATCATCGGATTGGAAAAACTAGAAACGTGATTTCATGGTATATATGATAGCCAACGAAAAGAATGGTCAATCAACAAAAACCGCGAATACAAAATATTTGATTGGTACAAAGAGTGCCAACATATATAACACCTTGTTTCCCAATGTTGGTACTTGGTACAGCAATATGTCAACGAACGATACCAGCAGAAGGTGTTAATAAAGAACACACAATTGATGAAACTGAACAGCGAACTTTGAACCAAGTATTGGAAGTGTTTGACAAGCATTGCTTACCACAGAAAAATGTGACAATGGAATCTTTTAAATACAATAACATTGTACAAAAAGAACGGCAACCGTTTAATGAATTCTTGACGGAACTTTGTACTCAAATTGAGCGTTGTCATTTGCATTGTACATGTGGTGCGCGGCACGGTGCGTCATATCAAAATAGGATGTTGCGTGATCGCATTATCACTGGTGTTGCGTTTGAATTGAAATTACTTGATGATCGTGAGGAAGCATTAGATCATATGGTTGACATTTGCAAGACATTTGTGACGAAGGGTATTCCCAGAGACACCGCTATCCTAAACCTCGTCGCGTTTCAAAATTCCCTTCGTCCCAAGTTCAATTCCAGACATAAATTCACCCATTTAAGAAGTCATTTTTTTTAATGTTTTCCGTTCTGCTAATCACGCAAAACCTCAATTAGTAAAACTAAAATTTTCTCATACTTCGTTTTGTTTCCAAATTTAGTAAAAGCATGTGTCTTAACTTTAGTCTAGACATATGCTATACATAACATTTCTCACAGCTCGTTTTTGCAGTAGATTGCAAAAACGTATTTTAAAACCCTCAAATCGTTTACTTTTTTTGTCTATTAAACTGTAATTCGGTCTTTTTTTAAATTAAATAGTTTCCGTTGTTTAATTGTGGGAAAATTCATTTTTTTAACAATTAACTGGCTGTCTGGAATTGGGTTTCTTTTTTTTTAACATCATGTTTTTTCTTTGTTTTTTGATTGAGGGATCAAATAAAACCGAGGTTTGAAGTAGAGAAAAAGAATTGTTGGTCGGGTTTCGAAAAGTGGCGAGCACCCGAGAATGATCAGAGAGAAAATCGGTGGTTTAGTTTGTTTAGTTGAGTTTAGTTTTGTTTAGTTTGTCTCTTGTTTGTTTGTGGTTTTCTTTTTGATTTTGTTCGGTAAATTAATTTGAGAAATACCAATCCCGGGGAAGATAATTAAGTGATCTAATAAGCCTGAATTAGTGGTTTTTCTTTTCCTTTTTTTTTTTGGGTTTTAATTGAATGATTTTGAAAGAATAGTGATAAAATTTTTGAAAATATACTAGTTGATAAAATTCATTAGTAAATCTGTGTTGATATGAATTTTCTTTAAATAAATAATTTGGAAAATATAGTGATAAAAATTATTATAAATATACTAATTGATAAAATTCATGAAAAAAATACTGGTTAATAAAACTGATGAGTAAATTGTGTTGATTTGAATTTTCTTTGAATAAATAATTTGGAAAGAATAGTGATAAAAATTATTATAAATATACTAATGGATAAAACTCATGAGTAAATTGTGTTGATTTGAATTTTCTTTGAATAAATAATTTTGAAAGAATAGTGATAAAATTATTGAAAATATACTAGTTGATAAAATTCATTAGTAAATCTGTGTTGATATGAATTTTCTTTAAATAAATAATTTCGGAAAGAATAGTGATAAAAATTATTATAAATATACTAATGGATAAAATTCATGAGTAAATTGTGTTGATTTGAATTTTCTTTGAATAAATAATTTTGAAAGAATAGTGATAAAATTATTAAAAATATACTAGTTGATAAAATTCATTAGTAAATCTGTGTTGATATAAATTTTCTTTAAATAAATAATTTTGGAAAGAATAGTGATAAAAATTATTATAAATATACTAATGGATAAAATTCATCAGTAAATTGTGTTGATTTGAATTTTCTTTAAATAAATAATTTGGAAAATATAGTGATAAAAATTATTATAAATATACTAATTGATAAAATTCATAAAAAAATACTGGTTAATAAAACTCATGAGTAAATTGTGTTGATTTGAATTTTCTTTAACTAAATAATTTGGAAAATAATAGTGATAAAATTATTAAAAAAATAAAATATAATAGTCGATAAGATAACGAGAAAGAGGAAAAAACGGAATAAAAGAATATTAAATAGAACTGGTACAAATTTTTCTTTATTTTTGAAAACGAAGGAGGATTGGGGAGATTATTTAATTTGGTGTATTGAGGGCGGTCGTCGTTCTTGAATTAAAGGTCAGGTAAGTGCATCTTTACTGTACGTTTGTAGTCTCTTCTATCGTTTGAGTTGACGTGATTTAGTTGATTTTTGGTCTCGAGTAAAAGGCGTCCTATGGCCGGCATGTGATTTTTTTTTGACGCCATGATGGGGGGTTGTGGGGATGGAGAAGTTTATCATTTAACAGATAAAGCCTGGTCCACCTCACAATCATGAGTTGATAATCCCGTCGAGGATTTGAGAAAGAACATGGTTTGAAGGAATTTAAGGTGAGTAAGGATGGACTGTTCCCTATTTAAATATCCTTTTTTTTCCCTTTTGTTATGAACCGCTTCCAACCAGGACCATCTAGTTACCGGACAATCCACGACCAAAAACATACGTCTGAGCCAAGCCGAAGAAGCGGGTCCGGATTTCTAGCTAGATGGTCAAATCTTTAGCGTTGGCCAGGGCAATCTTTACCCTTTTTGGGGGGGCTCAGGTTGCACTGCGAATCGTTATACATTTGAAGCGGCAAATGTAAACAAAAGCATATTGGAAGCGAACAATCATTCAATCTTAGTTGTGTCATCTTCGTCACCAAGGGAACAAACCCAAGTAGATTCGAATATTCGTCGATTCTGTTTTAATTGTGGGGATGAATGGAAACCAGATCATAAACCTAAATTTCCAGCGAAGGAGTTAACTTGTAACTGTGGAAAAAGGGTCATTTTTGTCGGATGTGCCGTAAGAAAAACAACAAGTCGGATATGAATTCATCGGCATCGAAGCCAAAAGAAAACCCAACAACTAATGATCTTCGTTGGAGTAGTATGACAAGTAAAAATAATAAATGTAATTTTAATTTAGAAAACACGCATAGTTTTAATGAAAATTTTTATAGAATAAATTCAATTAAAGTAGCAAATAAACGTTGTACTAAGACATACCAAATCGGACAAGAAAGGGTTAAATTTAAAGCTGATTCGGGCGCGGATGTCAATTGCATTCCGATCAAAATTATTGAAAAATTAAAAATTGAAATGAATACTATAAAAAATGATTTTCTTTTTTATGATTATAGTAGTAATAAAGTTAAATTTTTTGGAATAGTTAAGCTAACTCTTGTAAATGTTCAAACAGAAAAACAAATATTTAGTGAAATTTGTGGTTAGATGATAAATATGAACCGATACTGGGACATGAAACTTGCTATGAGCTTCAAATACTTAAGCCATTAAACATTGATTCAGTTAACTTATCTAATGAAAGAAAACAGTTTATTATTAACAACAATGATGTGTTCACGGACCTGGAAAAAATTCCTGGAAATGTTACAATTTATTTAAAAGAAAATTCAAAACCTGTTGTACATTACAGAAAACGATTCCCAGACACAATAGTCAAGAAACTAAAGCCTAAACTAGAACAAATGGTACAGGATGAAATCATTTCACCTGTGACTCATCCAACTGATTGGGTTAATAATGTTCAAATTTGAGAAATCAAATGGTGACTTAAGAATTTGTTTAGCGTGAACGTGAACATTTCTTGATACCAACCATAGATAATTTTACTTCGGAATCAGCAAATAAAAGGGTATTTACGGTAATTGATTGTTCAAGCGGGTTTAGGCAAATACAGTTGGATGAAAAAAGTTCGGAATTAACAACGTTCATGACACCATTTGGCCGTAACAAGTTTAATCGTCTTCCATTTGGGTTGGATTGTGCACCAGAAATTTTTTAGAGAACTATGGTTTTGATATTTGGTGACATTCCAGTAGTTTTTGTCTATTTTGATTATATTGCTATTATTGCCGGTGATGAAGAGGAACATGATAGAATCTTGTCAATTGTTCTTGAACGTGCACGATCAAATAAAGTAGTTTTTAATTTGGAAAAAATTCAATATCGAAAATAAGAAGTTAGATTCATGGGCCACATTGTTTCAAATGGCACAATTAGGCCAGCCATTAAGCATATTGAAGCAATTATGAGTGTAAAAAAAACTAAATGATAAACAGTGTGTCATGCGTCTATTGGAACTTTTCAAATATTTAGCGAAATTCATTCCAAATTTATCTAAATTGACAACGGAATTAAGAAAACTAACGGGAAAAGATGTTGAATTCGAATGGAATGAAAAACATGTAAATGAATTTAATTACTTATTAAAAATTATAACATCAGATCCAATTTTAAAACCATATGATCCAGAAAAACCGGTGGTAATTCAAACCCATGCATCAAAGGATGGACTTGGATCAGTTTTAATCCAGGATGGCCACCCAATTGCATTTGCTTCTAGAACTTTGAGAAAATGTTGTGCCGGATGGAAAATCTTCAATATCAATCTTCCTTCCATTCGTCACATTTCCCCATTCTTTTAATTGGATTACTTTTCAAAATCATAAAAACCTTTTTCCAAATTTATCTAAAATTGAAAATGAAAATTGGTTGACATTCTAAAATCGAAAAGAATTTGATGGAAGAAAAGTTGCATTGTATTACATTGCAAATTTATTACACAAAACTAAGGTAAATGAACTAATTGACGACACATGAATTATGTTAAACTAATTAATGTGTCGATATTAAGTTTCATTAACCTTGGTGTGTAAGTAAATTGATTTTTTTTATTGTAATTTGAAAACCAATCAAAATACATATTACTTTTATCGTTTTTTTTTTTAATTAATTGGCAAAAATTTTTCAACAATACTTTTTACTAATCGAATGGAAATTTATTGGTGTAATCGGCGAGTCGAGTCAGGAATTCTGAAGTGGACAGATGTTTCACTTGGATTCCTCAGTAGTTAGTAAAGTTTGTGTTTTGGTGTCGGTATAACGAGTCGAGTTAAGAGTTTTAAAGTAGACGGTTGATCCACTTGAATTCGTTTTGGTGTCGGTACAATAGGTCGAGTTAAGAATTCTGTAATGGACAAATGTTCCATTAGAATATCTGAATTTTTTTGTAGTTTTGATTGGCACCGAGTAGTTTATAATATCGGTTTATTAGTAATTTTATAAGTTTTTGTTTTGTTAGTGTGGTGTTCTGTGTTTCTCTTTAACGATATAAATTAATTAAAACACATAATAAAGTACGTACAACAAAAATAATCTATTGTATTACCATTATTGTGATTTTAAGTTTGACAATAAAAACGAGTTATAAGGAATATCAAATAGATACATACAATATAAATGTAAAGTTAAAATTTTGAATCTTAATCCTATAATATAACAGAACAAAGTAAAACTAAGGATTCAAAAATTAATCGTTATTATGTTTAATAATTAGTGTCCTAGAGCTTGGGACTTTTAATTTTAAATTTATTGTAAAATGAAAAACAAATATTCTAAAATAAAAATTCAAAACTGATTGTTACGAAGAATGCAAATGGTATGTCTCTTATTTATGAAGTGAAAATTAGAGATTGGTAACCTGTGGATGAAATAGAAAGTATTACCACTTTTGTAAGAAACGGAAGGTAATTTTGCAACGAAAAGGCGGAATAAAGAAGGATCTCATAACAACTAAACCTTTGTGCTCACAATACCACCCAATCGAAACTCAAGATTAGGCCAATAGAATAACGGAAAAAGATATGCCTTACGTGTTGTTGTCGGTAACAGGTCAGAAATTTTTTTAATCTCTGGAGTAGGATACTCACATAATGTACATGCCGAGTCCACTCGCCCGAGACCTGGGGACTGGAGTTATGCAACAAAGTGTGCTGGAAATTTTTTTTTGCTTCCTTGTAAGCGATATAACTCATAAATGATGCACTTTAGGATACCGGTGCTGTGGAACTTTTTTGTTCCCAAAATGTTTTTCTATAACTTAAAATAAAACAAAAAACACAAAAAAATTGTTTTGTTGCAAATTTTTGCGAAAAAGTTGCGAAAAAATGTCTAAAAAACGATATTTTTCAATTGAATTTAGTTGTTTGCAAATAATTGTTTATAACATAATCGACCCCTTTATCTTGTTGCTGAAACCTCAATAAAAAAAGTAAGCTTCAGAACGTTTCATTCGGCCTGATGGTTTTTGCACAGTTTCATTTTGCACTTAATGCCCTTAAAAAAGTTGTTAACTTTGGGCAGGCCGCAAGGTCTGAGTTTTCATCTAATCGCAATCTGCTTGACGGGAATTGAAAGGGTGTAGTGTCAGCTTTAAATAGCATTTGTGTTGCCTATACCCATATTCAATATTAGCAACAATTACAGTGGTTTGAAAAACCTGCGAAAATTCCTTAGTTGCAAAATTAAATTTCTCAACGAATTTTCCACTTACCGAGATGCGGTTTTTAAAATTTGCAAATTCCTTAGAAAACCGAAGATTTAAAAAGAAACCTCTCTAACATGATTTGGACCGAGTTATGGCCCGGTTTGTTTTTGAAACCACGATTGTGACATTGATTTTGTATGCCATATATCGACAGGAACCGAGAATTTCCCTCCAAAATGATACTGTTGTGCTCACAAGATGCTGGGTCTGTGCCTCCCCAACACGCGATTGGTTACTCTGACTCCTGCTTGTAACGTACTCTATGAAAAAATAAAACGTACTGTATAGTATACGTAAAACGTACGTAGCGACACGATGTATTATTGAGTATTATTGTAATGGCAAATAAATTTAATGAAAAAGTAATGAACTACTTATGTGTAATCATGTCCCAAATCATGTTAGAGAGGTCTATTTTCTAAAATCTGATGTTTTCTAAGCACTTTGCAAATTTTAAAAACGAACTCGTTAAGTTGAAAATTCGCTGAGAAATTTAATTTTGCAACTAAGGAATTTTCGCGGTTTTTTGAACCACTGTAATTGTTGTTAATATTGAATATGAGTATAGACAACATAAATGCTATTTAAAGCTGACACTACACCCTTTCAATTCCCGTCAAGCAGATTGCGATCGGATGAAAACTCAGACCTTGCGGCCTGCCCAAAGTTAACAACTTTTTTAGGGGCATTAAGTGCAAAATGGAATTGTGCAAAAACTATAAGGCCGAATGAAACGTTCTGAAGCTTACTTTTTTTATTGAGGTTTCAGCAACAAGATAGAAGGGTCAATTATGTTATAAACATTTATTTGCAAATAACTAAATTCAATTGAAAAATATCGATTTTTAGACATTTTTTCGCAATTTTTCGCAAAAATTTGCAACAAAACAAATTATTTTTGTTTCTTTTTTATTTCAGGTTATAGAAAAACATTTAAGGAACAAAAAAGTTCTATAAGCCCGGAATAAGCATGTTAGTTGCTGATTGTCTCTCTCGTGCACAATTAGATGAAATATCTGAATTGAATGGATTATCTGACGTGATCCATAGTATTACAAGATCCGTGTGTGTATCAAAGGACAATTATGATTATTATCGAAAACTATAGGACGCGGATGATAATCTTAAAAAACTCTGTGATTACGTTCAAAACGGCTGGCCTGGATATGATCAATTGAATGAAGAGTGTCAAAAATTTCACAAATTTAAATCAGAATTACACTTTGAAAATGGATTGCTATTATTGAACCACAGATTGATAATTCCAAACAATCTAAAGAAAGAAATGATAAGGTGGTTGCATGCACCACATCTTGGTGTGGAAGAAACACTTTTGAGAGCAAGAATGCTATATTATTGGCCGGGAATGAATTCACAAATTAAAGAAATTATTGCATCATGTAATATTTGTGAAACATTTAAACGGAATAATCAGAAAGAGCCATTGATACAGGAAATGAGCCCAAAATATTCTTATCACATAGTCTCAATGGATCTGTTTGCGTATGCCGGTCATGATTTCTCTCAATAATTGATGCATATTCAAATACCAAGTATTAGTGTAAACAATAAAACTTCTAGTCACTTAATTGATAGTATATCCCGAGTATTTGACAAGATTGGTTACCCAAGAATCATAAAATCTGACAATGTTCCTTTTAATTCGGGTGATTTTGAGGAATTTAGACGTAAATTTAATATTCATTTAAAATATTCAAGCAAATATTCAACATATGCTCAAAGAAACGAATTGGCGGAAAAAGGTGTTGCAGTTGCCAAAAATATTCTAAAAAGGTGTTATGAAGCAAATGAAATAAATAAATTTCAATATAGAATCCTGCACTGAAAAAAAAATTGAAGTTCATGACAACCTCATCTCGAAGTTGGCAGTTGATTATTCATGGAAAGAAAAATTATTTGCAAACAATTTCACTGTGATTGGGACAACTACACGATAACATTTTCCTAACAACAGAATGAGGTTTATTTAAAAAATAAAGTGTTATATACAATATAACAGTAGTTGAATAAAGATAATAACTATTTCCCTGAAAAAATATTTCTTTGGCCTTATATCATGAATTTTTCATTTTAAAGTTTAAGTATTTGAGATTAATTGAACTATATTTTATTTTCAAATAAATATTTCGTGTGATTGTCTCAACTTCATCGATTTATAATTGTAGAGTTGTTGAAGCAATTTCGTAGTTTGAATCGCCATATGTGACCGCACGGTGAGGTTGAGACAATTGCATTTCGATTGGAAATAGGACATGTTTTTTTCAGTGTGGAATATAACACAACACCAATTGCAAGCATGTAATTGACTCCA
Organism: Diogma glabrata; assembly: GCA_963693315.1. Lineage (NCBI taxonomy): Eukaryota > Metazoa > Arthropoda > Insecta > Diptera > Cylindrotomidae > Diogma > Diogma glabrata. The sequence goes on along the minus strand of OY856187.1, from coordinate 359,915,949 downwards.
TCTGCATTATTCTTTGGAAGATTAATAAAAACTGGTCTTCCAGTATCGGAACAGTTGCTTATTAGAAACCAAGTTTCAGAAGAAATAGTTCACAAAATTCAAACGAAAAACAAAAATACTATTGTTACGTTTTTCACACCTTACTTCGAATTGGCCTAACTCACAATTCGATAAACGTAATTCCCAATCTCTTCCTGAGTTCGATCACTGATTAGTAAGCAAACACACCAGGTTTTATTAAGTATTCAACACCTTAACTGTTCTACAACAACAGGAAAACAAGGCAGCAAACAATATTCTTAACTAGAATATTCTTTTAACAGCTTCAGAAACTCCAACGGTTTATTGTAGAAATTTCCAGTAATTCAACGTTCAAAATAATACACAAATTATTTCTACTTAATAACACTTTAAACTTTATTTACAAAATAACTTTACACGAAAACTAATTTAAAGATCACTTTTATAATTTTAACTTCACAATCGCAGGTTTAAAATAAACTAATTAAAAACTACAAGAATTAATTTTCTTATATACCTTCTGCTTAATCTCTAGAAATTTCTAGGTAACTTTTTAGAAACCTTGAGAAAATATTAGAATATTCGATTATTTTACGTTACGTTGATTTGATTTATAAAATCATAAAACAAATAGACCTTAATTCTAAGAACATGTACAACAACAACAACACTATTTCATTCACTTTCGGTTGTGTTTTGTTGATTTTATTTTCCTGGAAGTGACCGTAATCGTTTAGATCTTTCTGTAATCGTCTAGATTTTTCTGCAATCGTAACAATACCCTCCACTTAAGCCTGTTCGTCCCGAACAGGATCTAGCTCTCCTTTGTATAAGGCCAATCTTTCCAAATGTACTACTTTCGCTTTGCCTCGATGGCCTTTCTTAATTCTATAAACTACGTCATTTAACTTCGTTATAATGTTGTAAGGTCCTTCCCATGCAGCTTGCAGTTTTGGTGATAACCCTCGTTTTCGTTGTGGGTTGTGTAGCCATACTAATTGTCCTTCTTCGAAACCTTTATTATTAGATCGTATATCATATCGGGCTTTCATTTTATCACTGGTCAGTTGTATCTTCTGCCGAACAAGATTGTGAATATCCTCAAGGTTCTTCCTGATTCGGTTGACGTATTCTTGCGCAGACAATGATGTTGATGGTACCGCTCCAAATTTGAGGTCACCAGGAAGTCTTAAATCACTTCCAAAAATAGTTTGAGCTGGTGTCATGGTCGTGGTGTCATGAGCTGCTGATCTGTATGCCATCAAAAATAAAGGAATGTGTTGATCCCAGTTACGTTGATTCTTACTGACCACTTTAGCTAGAAATTCCTCCAAAGTAGCATTGAATCTCTCAACCATCCCATCTGACTGTGGGTGTGAAGCTGTCGTCCTGGTTTTGTTAATCCCCAGCATCTGACAAATTTCCTGGAATACAGCTGACTCGAAGTTCCGTCCCTGATCGGTGTGGATCTCCATAGGAACTCCATAGCGGCTAATCCAATTATTTATCACAGCTTCAGCGATGGTGGTTGCTTCCTGGTTGGGAATCGCACACACTTCCGGCCACTTACTGAAGTAGTCCATGATCACAAGCACATATTTATTCTGACTATCCGTTGTTGGAAATGGTCCCGCTACATCCATTGCGATCCTTTCAAATGGAGCACCTACATTGTATTGCTTCATTTTCCCATGACTTCTTCGTGCGGGTCCTTTCACTGCCGCACATTTATCGCATTTTTGACACCACTCCACAATTGATTGCCGAGTCCCCGACCAGTAAAACCGTTGTCGTATTTTTGCAAGAGTTTTGTTGATCCCAAGATGACCTCCACTCGTTCCTTCGTGATACTCCTTAAGTACTGCTTCTATTTTCGCTTTTGGTACCACTGTAAGGGATTGCTTTATCTTGCCATCTGAGCTTTCCCATACTCTCTTTAAACATCCATCCTCTAACTGGAGACTGTCCCATTGCGCCCAGTACGCCTTCAAAGTTGGAGTTTTATCAGAAATTTCTCCCCATACTGGTTTGCAGCCCTTTTCCTTGAACTCGATGATGGGTGCAAGATCCGGATCTTCTAATTGATCTTTTCTTATGGCTTCAGCAGTCCATTCATCGTCAGGTAGCACTTGTAGTAATCGTACATCGATGATGTTCTCCTTATTTTCTTGACGACTGCAATGCTTGCATTCAACTGGACAGGGTCGTCTCGATAATGCATCAGCGTTCCCATGTGCAGTACCCTTTCGATGTTCAATGTCTAAATCGTACGCCTGCAACCGTTCGATCCAGCGTGCTACTTGTCCCTCTGGATTTTTGAACTGGAGTAGCCATCTTAACGCACCATGGTCAGTTCTAAGATGAAATTTCTGACCATACAAGTATTTATGAAAATGTTTGACGCATTCCATAATGGCCAATAACTCCTTCCGGGTAACACAATAATTTCGCTCCGGCTTTGATAACATTTTCGAGAAATAAGCTATCACCTTTTCCTGACCATCTATATTCTGCGACAAGACTCCTCCTATACCTTCATTACTGGCATCAGTATCCAAAATAAACTGAACATTTGGTATAGGATAGGACAGAATTGGAGCCGTACATAATCTCTTTCGGAGCTCCACAAATGCTTGTTCTTGAGGTTCATTCCATTCAAATGCCTTATCTTTTCTGGTTAACTCATGCAGACTTTTGGCAACGTTGGCGAATCCTGGCACAAACCGTCTGTAGTATGTGCACAATCCAAGGAAGCTTCGTAGTTCATGTAGGTTCTTTAGTCTTGGCCAGTTCATAACTGCTGCAATCTTGTCAGAATCTGTATGAATTCCCATTGCCGTAACCTTGTGTCCCAAATATTTTACTTCTTCCTTGAAAAGTGAACACTTTTTGGGACTTAACTTTAAACCGGCTGCTTGCAACCTTTCCAGTACCTCCGCCAAGTTCCTCAAGTGGTCATCAAAGTCTTTTCCCATGACGATGATGTCATCCAAATATACAAGGCATGTTTTCCAATGCAAGCCTTTTAGTACCCGTTCCATTAATCTCTCGAAAGTTGCGGGCGCGTTGCATAACCCAAATGGCATGACATTAAATTGCCATAGTCCATTACCTACACTGAACGCCGTTTTCTCCCGATCTTCCTCCGCAACTTCCACCTGCCAGTAACCACTCTGCAGATCCAGTGTTGAAAACAATCTTGAACCCGATAATGTATCCAGTGTATCATCAATCCTAGGCAATGGGTAGCTATCCTTCTTCGTAACTATGTTTAGTTTCCTGTAGTCAACACAAAATCTCAAGCTTCCATCTTTCTTGCCAACTAACACCACAGGTGAGCTCCAGGGACTGTCTGAAGGCTCAATTACACCAGCTTCTTTCATGTCTCTTACCATTTTATCTGCTTCCTCTCTTTTAGCCAATGGTAATCGTCTTGGTGCTTGGCGTATCGGCTTTTCTGCTCCGGTGTCAATACGATGTTTTACCATATTGGTTCTGCCATTCCCTTCAGGTGTACTACAGAATACAGACTTGTGCTGCTCCAACAATTGACGTGCTGCTTTCTTCTGTTCTTCTGAAAGCCCTTCTGTCCATTTCTGCACAAGTTGCTCCATTTCTGCCTTTTGTTGTTTTGTGTTGACCGAGCAATTGATGTTTTTCTGCTCGCACTTTATTATTTTAGCTACCTCTTCACATTGTCCTATGATTGATCCTTTTTTCATTGTTTTCTGCGTATCTGACAGATTTAAAACTCTTACTGGTATTTTGTAATCAGCATCTGATCTAACTAAAGTTTTCCCTATAACGACTTCTTTAAAATTTTCATGTTCTTTGTTGGCTTCTACAACCCACAACCTGGGTGACCCAGAACCTCCTTCCAATTTTCCCCAAATGATTGTTTCTGATTGGGGTGGCAGCTTTTCCCTGTGATCTAATATTATTCGACGAACACAATTTGAATCTTCACCATTAAATTGGAGTGGCAACTCAACATTTCCGTAAGTGAGTACTCCTTTGCCAGCATCAATAACGAATCCATTTGGCCTCATGAAGTCCATGCCCAGGATGACTTCATCCACAATGTCAGCTACCACCACTTCATGTTGAAAGTGAGTATTCCCTATTTCAAAGTTGACCACTTTCTTTCCTTTAATACTTGCACTTTCGCCAGTAGCTGTCTGCATCCGGTATCTCCCTGCTGGTTTTAGTTTCCCTTTCACAATATCAGTGCGGACAATTGTATTTGTTGCTCCCGTATCTAACGTGATGACACAACTTTTTCCATCAATATTAGCCCTAACAGTCAGGCTGTCACCTCCCCTTGTCAATCTCGAAACATGGATGAAGGTTATGGGGCAATCGGTTGTGGGAGCCAGCTTACGCCCCTTTAGGCTGACTCGTTGTAGTTTAACTGATGCGGTGCTGCTCTATCGTCTTCCCTAGCTTGCTGCACCCGTTCTTCTGCTTGACGTCGCTGCATAGGCGATGCTGATCTTGCTCGTTTCCTTCTCACATCTCTGCATTCCCTCGAAATATGACCCAACTTGCCACATAACCAGCATCGGATTCTATCACTTCTGACACTCTCTCGTAGTCTTGGTTTATAACCGTTGTCGTCAGCCAACTCCACCCGACGTATTTTGATTGATGGTTTTATAATTGCTTGTGCAGTTTCATTTGTTAAGGCATAAGCAATAGTTTCTGCGAATGTTGGTTTTGGCGACAACATTACTGCTTTTCGTGTTTCTGGATCACGAATACCATCAGTAAACGCCTCGATCTTCATTTTCTCCATAAAATTCGGTGGAGTATTCGAGTGTGCTAAATGTACAAGGCGTTCTACTGCCGAAGAATAGTCCTGAATGCTTTCTCCATTCCGTTGCAAGCGACCCTTTAACTCGATCCGGTATAGCTCCTTTTTGTGGTCGCTGCCATATTTTCGTTCCAACGCATTCATCACTTCAGCATAACTTTTGCGATCGTTTTCTGGTACTGCCTGTAATGCTTCAGCTGCTTCACCTTTAAGCGCAACTATCAATGCAGCAAGACGATTTTCGGCGTTCCAAACATTTTGGTCTGCTGCTGTCTCAAACTGGAACTTGAAGATGCCGAACGATGTTGTTCCATCGTATGATGGTGGTTTTAGTTTGATATTTGCTACTTGATGTACCACCTGGGAAATAACTTTAGTCGTTTCAACGTCCTGCAACCTCTTTTCAAAATCATCAACTTTCGTCAACATTTTATGTTCAAATTCCTGAATTTCTGTTTCAATTTTCTCGACTTTTACATCGAATGCAGTTGACATTTGTAATAGTTTCTCATCCAAATGTTGATGTATTCCAGTTTTCAACTCATTTATTTGCTGGTTCATCTCCTCTTTATTTGCAGCAAGTGTTGCAGTAATCTCTTCCTTATTAACAGCCATGTTATTGTTGACTGTTTCCAGCTGTTGATTGATGTTCCAACTAATTTCTTCCTTAGTAGCAGCCATTTGTTGATTGATGTTGCTGCTTTGTTGATCAAATTTTTGATTGAGTTCGTCTTTATTGGCAACCATATTAGCATTCATCTGATTCATGTTTAAATTCATTTGTTGCATCATAGCCATTAACTGCGTAAAATCACAATTTGCGGGTGGCAATGAAGATGTTGTTTCTGCAACAAAACTTTTCTCTTCATCAACTGCTACTGAATCAGCATTTGTACTAATCACTCCAAACTGGTAACTTTCCACAACTACTCCACTAGCTTCCATAGCTTCTCGAAGCCGTATAGTCAATTCAGTTTTGTTGCCGGTTGTTGCCAATCCACGTTGTTCTAGTTCTTTCTTTAACTCAAGAACCTTCAAATCACTTAATAAAACCATTATTAACAGCTAACTAATCCGCCGATGTCACCAATGTTACGTTTTTCACACCTTACTTCGAATTGGCCTAACTCACAATTCGATAAACGTAATTCCCAATCTCTTCCTGAGTTCGATCACTGATTAGTAAGCAAACACACCAGGTTTTATTAAGTATTCAACACCTTAACTGTTCTACAACAACAGGAAAACAAGGCAGCAAACAATATTCTTAACTAGAATATTCTTTTAACAGCTTCAGAAACTCCAACGGTTTATTGTAGAAATTTCCAGTAATTCAACGTTCAAAATAATACACAAATTATTTCTACTTAATAACACTTTAAACTTTATTTACAAAATAACTTTACACGAAAACTAATTTAAAGATCACTTTTATAATTTTAACTTCACAATCGCAGGTTTAAAATAAACTAATTAAAAACTACAAGAATTAATTTTCTTATATACCTTCTGCTTAATCTCTAGAAATTTCTAGGTAACTTTTTAGAAACCTTGAGAAAATATTAGAATATTCGATTATTTTACGTTACGTTGATTTGATTTATAAAATCATAAAACAAATAGACCTTAATTCTAAGAACATGTACAACAACAACAACACTATTTCATTCACTTTCGGTTGTGTTTTGTTGATTTTATTTTCCTGGAAGTGACCGTAATCGTTTAGATCTTTCTGTAATCGTCTAGATTTTTCTGCAATCGTAACACTATTATGATCGTAACGCAGAGTCATTAGTCATTACCCTCATTAAATGTGAGTGATCTAATCATTTTTAAGAAAATCGGAAAGCAATGGCATTACGGAAAATTTGTTAGAAATGTAAATAACCGCTCGTATATAATTAAAGATTCATTTGATAATTATTTTAGACGTAACCGTAGGTTTATTGCTAAAACAAAAAATGATGATTTTAATGGTAGTGAAATCTAAAATCAAGTTATTTAAATGAATTACAGGAAATTCAAATACTTAAGCCAGTTAATCAACAATTAAGTCAAGATAATACTACTATTCGGGAGGAAACTTCTATTAACATTGTAATTGCGGATGAACCAGAACTATCAGTGTAAGGTGAACAAAATAGTTCAATGGAATATGAAACCGCTGAAAGTGATGATTCAGATGCAAGGGATAATAGTATTCAATCAGAACAAAATGTACAGGTCAGAACAGGAAGTGATCGAATTGTTAGACCACCACAAAGATATGACTGGTAATAATAATAAAAAAAAATGTATCTAAACAAAATTAAAGAAAAAAGCGTGTAATAAGTAAAACACCCTAAACACCCTATTGTAAACACACCCTAAAGTATTGTGAATGAATCTGTTAGTTAATGTTTTTGACAGATAATATATTTTGCTGAGGCAGTAAAACATTGTATCTAGAGATATTAAAATAAATGTGAAAATATAGTATTATAAATTACAAACATAACTTTTAATAATTAGGTATAATACTACATATATAAATGTTAAAATAACATTACACCTCTGTTCTGGGCTTTGTCGCAAAATCCTTCCAAAGCAAGTCCTCGTCAATTCAGGGATTTAGATTTATCAGTTATTTCACGGCTGCTATCCAACACATTGCTGGGATTGAAAACGTAGTTACAGCTACACTTTCTCGTACCGATCAACTATCAACACCAGAATGTATTAATTATGACGTAATTACTAATGCTCAGTTCGATGACTGCGAACTAAAGGAATTAATGGACATATGTGATGTTCACAAAGTCATTGGTTCGACCACATCGCCGCTCACAAAAATACGAAATGTTTTCCGGGATAGTACTAATAATTTTTCAATACATTGATAGTAACGTCTAGGCGATTTCTTCTTTTAGTAAGATCAACTACATATGCGTGTTAATAAATTGTTTGATTTATCTTTAAAAAAGGAATTCTTCAATTTGAATGTCCACGTGTCTTAAATTAATTGTGTATCAAATTTAAATTGTATAAGTTCTGTATAAGTTTTAGCGATGGTTAGAGGCGGTGATATGAAAAATTTATTGAGCAAAATTGGACAACAAGAGGAGGAAGCTCTCGGAAATAATTTTTTCTGAAACTTCAATAACTTTAAGTCATGTCATTTGATTTTGATGAAACTTGGTGCATTAGTTTATGTTATGGTTTCCAAGAGTTTTAAGGAGGCACAATTTGAGACTTTTCGTCAAAATTAGACAAAGAACGGAGGACTCCCATACAAACTTATTTCAAACTTCAACAACTATAAATCTTGTCATTCGATATTAATCAAACATGGTACAAAAGCCTAACTACAGTTCGTATGGGTTTAAAATCTCTTGTGGAAAATTGGACAAAAGGAAGAGGGCTACCGAACAAATACTTATATACAACACCCGAAAAACTATTTATTTTAAAGAAACTTGGTACATAAGCTTTTTGGTGACTTCCTATAGTTTTAAAGATTTTAAGCAAAGCTTGTGATATCCAATTTTAAAAGCTGTAAACCAAAATTTTAACTCTACCCCCCTCTACCCCCTTTTCCTATTTTATGTTTTGTAATATATTTCCTTACTTCCACAAAAATAAAATCCTTGTACTTCTGCAAAGAGTTTTATGTTTAATATTAATATACATCTCAACCGAAAACACAAAACAAAGTCTCTATAAAATCCTTCTGCCGAAAGCAATGTAAATAACCCTTAACACAAATGGAAGTGTTAATATCTGAAAGTATAGAGATTACTACTACTTCATATTATACACAAATTGGTATAACTTGTGTTCCCCAATTAAAAAACACAAAAGTACTGGCACAAAATAAGGTTGGGGTGACAAATTTTTTTAAGGTAGTTTGCAAATTATACAACTTGCACATAATGAAATATTCACCTATATAAATACATATTCATGCACGTTAAGTCAAATGACCATTGGAAGACGGTTGTCTTGAAAAACAAAAACCATAGTTGGTCACCTATACACAATAAGACAAATCGCTGTGATAGTAATGTGAACATTATGGAAAATTGCGAAAATATTGGTTACAACATGAAACCAAACAATAAATAGCTGCATTTTAAGTATACAGAAAATCTATAATTTGTGGCAAAATATGATCTACTATATAGTAGTAACAGTATTGGATGTATTACCTTAAGTTCATTTTTGGTGCAATCAATAATAATCTTTGGATATCTTCCATTATTTATATCATCAAATTTTATGTCACACAAACTAATTTTATTAGAATCACTTTTAATTAAATTTTCATTATTGGTTACACAATGTTTATGCATTTCAATTTTATTGTTTCTATCATAACTATTCAGAATCGTTTCATCCAAACTATTCACTTTTAAGAAACTTTTATTAGTTATCTGTAGTTTTTCCATTTGCCACCGTTCATAACGACTTCGAGATTTATTTCCAGTATTATTCATATTTCAATTATTATAACAACCGTTTATAACCAGAGCGTGTGGAACACTTTTAACGCCAATGAAAACAAATAATCATCTCATCGTTAATATTTGTTTTAAAATTTTTTATGATTATGTATGAACAAGGCAAATAAGAAAATCATTTTATTAGCAAAATATTGGAAAAAAATTAGTTGGGAAAACAAAATACAAAAGGGTTAAATAACAGTGGATTCCAACATGTAAACGAATATAGTGTAAACTTACGAAAACTGAAGACAATATTTTAGAAATTACAATATTGTCACAACGCTGTTTTATCGTTTTTAGACTGTAGCCACCCGACCACCATATCATTTCATTTATATGTTAGTCGAACAAAGAAGCATTTCTACAATTTCTCAGTATGATTGTGTGTGATTTAGAAAAATTTCTGTTTGCGGTGACTGACGATTAAAACTTGGATGGTAAGTTTTGTGGCGCTTCAATTAATTTTAAATTCGATTTTACAATAGTTTTAATATAACAAATGGTACTAATATTTTTGCAGTATGCAACCACCTTTAAACATAATATACATAATATACTTATTTTTTCTTTAAGGACATCACACAAATAAAATAAAAAAATTAGATAATAATAAGATATTGTGTCAGTATGAAACCTGTATTACGATACTGTTTTCCCCGTAAAAATTCATTTGCCAAAACAAGCATAAATCTTTTTAAGCATGAATCAACGCGTGCAATACCCCGAGCAGAAATTTGTCAGGGCTCAAGTAAGGTCCTGATCAGGTTTTCCCTAATCCGGATCAGGCATTGGTAGGGCAGCCTGATTGGGCCCTGATCATAAGTGTAACGCTTTTACCCAATCAGGTCCTGATTGGGATTACCGGATCAGACCCTGATTGGGATAATCGGATCTGGTCCTGATTGGGATATCCGAACCAGACCCTGATATATATTTATATATTATATTCATAAATTAATCAAATTAAAATAAAAAAATTACAATCGAAAAAATTAAAACATACTTATAATCACTATTTTTATACTTTTTCAGCCAAGAAGCGATAACTAAAATATACATGAAACGATTTTAACTATATATTTCTAAAATGGACAATGCTCTAGTGAATTTTAACCAATTGAAATTTCAGCTAGGGGTCAAACACGAAAAACCTGATCAGGGCCGGATACCCTAAAAGGGTATTCTAAATCAGGCCCACAACAGATTGCCCTAATAGGGAATGCCCTTGTAAGACTGACCAGGTCCTGATCACGCCCTGACTTTATTCAGGTTTTCCCTAACTAATTTCTGCTCGGGACACTTATCGTCTTTTATTCATATCTTTTTCAACTTGTTTTGATTTGCTATCTTATTTTCTTATGCTTTTGGTTCGTGGAATTGCTTTATATTTACTTGGACATTTTTGAAATTAGAAGACAGTTCACAAAGTGGTCACACTTATACGCCTATTCCGGCATTTCCCTGGGAATTGGGAATTGAGAAAAAAGTGCAATAAATGAAATAAAGAAATATTTTCTAATACGAATTTGCTATTTCCCGCGATACGGAATACTAGTTATGAAAAAATTGCTATAATTCATTTCTCAATTCCTATTTCACGATGTACCGGAATAGGGCTACTGAAGTGTTCTTATTTTTAAAAATGTTTTTTGTTTGGTAACACTGTCAGTTGTCACATCCCAATTTATCAATTCTCAAGTTTAAAACATTAACTTAGTTGTAGAACAAATATAAAAATAAACAAAAGCATGACTGAAAGTTTAACATTTCTTGTATTGCGTAATTTAGGTTAAATAATAATTTTTATTATTTATTCCGCATTGTAAAAATACAAAAAATAGAGGAAGTTAGATGTTTTGTTTTTTTATATTTGTTTATTTACTGAATTCCAAAATTATAAATTGTTTGTGACAAAAAAAAAATTCCCCGGCATAACTTTTACATTATAAATTAACGTAAATTTCATTAAAATAAAGAATTGGAATTAAAATTTAAAACCGGAAACAATTGTCAATCAAAAGATCGGTTAATAGAGTTGTGCTTAAGTGATGATTAACTGCAAAATCTAAAAAATTGAATTGATTTAAAAAATCAGGTGAAAATATTAAAGTTGGTACAAATAATCGAATTTATATAAGTGCAAGAGAAATTTTATGAAAATTCTAAGAATTCCAGGTAATTTAAGTATTTTATTATTACCACTTAAGCTAAGAGGTTAAATTAGAAAAAGGTAAGGAACTTCGAGTTAAATAAGTGTAACGTATTGAACTAGATTTAAAAATCTATTACTTTTACCTTCTGTCAAATCTAGTATGTCACTTTTGCTTTGTAATAAAAATAAAATAAACGTGTAATTTCTTTGTCAAAAAAATATCAGTGTTTAATTCCACAATAAATAAATAAATAATAATATAAGTATACCACACTGGCGACGAGCAAATGGTTTACGATATTTTCGTAAAGTTTAATGCCGAAAAGTAAAAATAAAAGTTATACAATAAAAAACCAATGGCCGAAAAATCTAACCTCAATTTGGCAATTGCCGTGGTTGGAAAATTTGATCCAACAACCGAAGAGTGGCCCCTTTACAAAGAACGTCTGGAAAATTTCTTTGACAACAACGATGTAAAGGAACCTGAACAAAAAAGGAATGTTTTAGTCAATATTGTTGGACAAGTCGCATACAAAATTTTGAGCGACGCATCGAAACCAGAATTGCCGGGAAAGAAGAATTACGACACATTGTGCAGATTTTTTCGAGAATATTTTGTGCAAGTATCCAATGTATTCATGGAACGTAAAGAACTTTTAGGCACTAAAAGGTTAGAATCGGAATCGGCAGTGGAATATTTAATGAGGCTGAAACGACTGACGGGAAATTGAAATTATGGCAACCGATTTGATGACGTCGTTCTAGACAAACTTATCACGGGGAACTTGCCCCCTGTTTTCCTGTTGTTGTGTAAGGAAGATTCGTCAACGCTAACAATAAGCAAGGCCCTTACAATAGCTTCCAGTTATGACCGTACCAAAGATAACATGAAGGCCGGGAACGGTGAAATAAATTTAATTAAAAGAAGGCAAAAAGGTCGTCACCAACAGCAGGGACAACGCGCGACAGAATCATCAAATATATCAGAAAAAGAGTTACAGGATTCAGCGAAAAGTGGTAAGAAGAGTAGATGCCAGCATTGCGGTTACAGCAATCACAGCAGTGAGAAGTGCAAGTTTAAAAAGGCCACTTGTAATCGCTGTAAATCGGTGGGTCATTTGGCTTCAGTTTGCAAGGTAAAGAAAATTAATTTCGTAGAGGAAGTCAACCAAAGAAATATAGAAGACATCACTCAAGGTAACATTTATGCAGTAAATAATAATATTGTTAATTGTTCAAATTTTGTTAATGTAGATGTAAGTTCACAGAAGGTTAAGTTTTTGCTTGACAGTGGTGCGAGTGTTTCTATAATTTCTAAACAATTATTTGATGAAAAATTTTTCAATTTCAGACTAAATTAATCCAATGTAATACTGAATGCGTATTCGGGTCACGAAATTCGAGTTTCGGGAGAGTTTTCGCCTTTGGTTACTTTCAGTGGTGAATCGATGGCGTTTCCAATTCGTGTGGTCGAAGGTAATAACGGTCCTCCAATTTTGGGCAGGGATTTCCTTTCTCTGTTTAACATTGTTTTTACACGGGTCAATTGTCTCTCAAATAAATTGAATAAGGAAGTGAAATCGCTTTTGGAAAAATATTCCAACCTTTTCGATGGACAATTAGGCAAATTTAAATATGGACAAATTCATCTATCGCTGACGGAAGGTACCCAAGCGAAATTTTGGAAACCGAGACAAATTCCATATGCATACAGGGAAATGGTCGAAAAGGAACTGGATAAAATGGTGGCTTCAGGAGTCATTACTCCCATTGCTACAAATGAATGGGGTACACCTTTGGTGCCCATTCTTAAGTCTGATGGTGGCATAAGAATTTGTGCCGACTACAGAGTAACCATCAACAAATATTTAGTGGATCGCAAACATCCATTACCGCGTATCGACGAAGTGTTCAATAGTCTGCAATGTGGACAACAATTTACCAAATTGGACATGGAAAGTGCTTACATCCATTACCGCGTATCGACGAAGTGTTCAATAGTCTGCAATGTGGACAATAATTTACCAAATTGGACATGGAAAGTGCTTACAACCAATTCGAGTTAGATGAGGAGTCTCGTAAGTTAGTGACTTGGAGCACTCATAATGGTGTATTCTTGGTTAATCGCTTACCATTTGGTATCCGTCCAGCGACTGGAATTTTTCAGAGCGATATGAAAAAATTGTTATTGGGAATTCCGGGAGTAGTCAACTTTCTGGATGATATCACGATAACTGGCCGAACAAAAGAAGAACATTTAGAAAATCTGGAAAAAGTTTTCAAAAGGGGGACTTAAACTTTCAGAAGCGGGACTTAAACTGCGCAAAGACAAGTGTGTTTTCTTCCAAGATAGTATCAAATATCTGGGTCACGTTATATCAAAGGATGGGTTATCCAAAACTACAGAAAGAATTGACGCCATTTTGGAAGCACGAAAACCAACTAATGTGTCAGAAGTTCGTTCACTTTGCGGTTTAATTAATTATTATGCTGACTTCATGCCACAGCTTGCGGAGAAAATGTATCCAATTTACAAATTACTACAGAAAGATTCATCATTCGACTGGAGTAAAGAATGTGAGCAAGCATTTGGAAAAATCAAGAAAGAAGTAAAAGATACAATTCTAGCACATTTCAATCCGATGTTACCTATCATCCTTACAACTGATGCATCTACGTACGGTTTGTCAGGTGTTATTTCTCATAAAATGCCAGATGGAAGAGAAAGACCAGTAGCTTTCTGCAGTCGTACCCTAAGTAAGGCAGAACAAAATTACAGCGTCACAGAAAGAGAAGGACTAGCAGTAGTATTTTCGGTTGGTAAATTTTACCAATACCTGCTAGGCCATGAATTCGAAATCCGTACAGATCACCAGCCCTTGTTAGGATTATTTGGTGAAAATCATGGAATTCCACGAATGGCTGCGAGTCGAATTCAGCGCTGGAATGTCTTTCTATCCGCGTATAAATACAAGATGGTGCATATCAAGGGAAAGAATAATGTCATAGCAGACTTTTTCACGTTTTCCGTTGAAATGTACAGGAAACGACGTTGTGGAGAAAAATTATGTCAACTTTATTTTTGACAAGAAACTGTTTGTTGACTATGAATCGGTCAAAAGAGAAACAAACAAAGACTCAGTTCTATCAAAGGTCCTTCACGCTATAAAAGAAAATCGCTTTAACGATTTGAAAGGTGATGAATTCACGCCATATTTAAGAAAGAAAGAAGAACTTTCTGCAGAAGATGGATTGGTGTTGTGGGGGCATAGAGTGGTAATACCACCATCTCTACAAGATGTAATGCTAAATAGTATACATGCCTCACATCTGGGCATTGTGAAATCCAAATCCATAGCGCGTTCCTATGTATGGTGGCCAAATTTGGATAATCATTCGGAAAATACAATAAAAAAATGTTCAGCCTGTCTATCGGTGAGACCAAACCCTCCGAAGGCACCACTAATATCATGGGAAAATTCTCATAAAGTATGGTCAAGAATACACATTGACTACGCAGGGCCAAAAGATGGTAATTATTATTTCATAATCACGGACTCGTTTTCAAAGTGGATTGAGGTGTTTCGGACGAAAGACATAAGCGCTCAATTTTCAGTTTCCAAATTGCGAGAAGTTTTCGCTCGATTCGGTTTACCGGATGTATTGGTGTCTGATTGTGCCACTCAATTTAAAGACTCTGCTCATTTACAGGATTTTTTGAAACTGAACGGGATTAAGTACATAGCTATTCCACCAGGAAATCCTGCATCCAACGGAGCCGCTGAAAACTCAGTGAAAAGTTTCAAAAAGGGACTAATAACGGCAGTAGCACATGCTAAGTCAAATTCTCAAAATTTCGAAATAGATTGTATAGTCCAACGATATCTCTTCGATTATCGACTGTCGGTTCATTGTTCAACGGGTGTATCACCTGCAAAAGCAATATTCGGGGGTAATGTGAAGACGCGTTTCGATTTATTAAGATCAGTACCGCCGTCACGGGTTGCAAGCGCCATCGAATTATCCACTAAAATAAGTAACAATATTGATAAAAGCTTACAAAAGCAAGCAAATAATTTTAAAGGTAATCGCCTAACTTCTTTTTCGGTGGGGCAGAGTGTTCTTATTAGAGATTATAGAGATCCTAATAAGGTGGGGTGGAGAGCAGCGAAAGTAATTAAAGTGCTTGGTAAGCAAACTTATCTATGCAAAATTGTTAATGGACGACACATTGTCCGTCACACAAACCAAATAATTGAAAATAGAGGTTTGGAGGTAGATATCGGAAATACAGAGTTTCGGACCGAGCACGCAGTCAGTAAATATAACGTAATCAAAATTACAAATCCAATAAACAGTGGTGAACCGGGTAACTCTAATTTGCCAAATGAATGTAATCCTAGTAGTACTGTAAGAGAAAGTCGCCCGGTAAGAACACGCAAAGCACCACAAAAACTTAATTTATAAGTTATTAAATTAAAAGCTTAAATGAATTTAAATGTTAAATTTTATATGTACAAACTTAGGAGGGAGTAGTGTAACGTATTGAACTAGATTTAAAAATCTATTACTTTTACCTTCTGTCAAATCTAGTATGTCACTTTTGCTTTGAAATAAAAATAAAATAAACGTGTAATTTCTTTGTCAATAAAATATCAGTGTTTAATTCCACAATAAATAAATAAATAATAGTATAAGTATACCACAATAAGTGATAAGATTTTAATGCATAAAAATCCATAAAAATAACAATATAAATAAAATATAACCAAAAAAGTTGAACTATCACCAACATTAGTGTTTTTATTTGATAACCCGAAAGTGTGATTATGTTGAACCTTTTCCGCTACGGCACAACAACACACAAAGGTTGTGAAATCCGTTTTGATTTTTTTAAGATAACAGTAATTTGCTTTGACAATTGAGTAGCAAAGTTTGCTAAGTTAAAATATAGAAAAATTTTTATTGTTAGATAATAGTGTCAAATTAAGAGTCAGTTCGTGAATACAGAGAACAAAGCCAAGTACAGGAAATAGACACAACATAGAAGTAGATTTTAATCGCCATGTTTGGCTAGGTTGTAGAAGCTTGCAGGATAGGATCTGGAACAAAGCATAGGGTTGGTGAAACATATTTAACGTTTGAATGTAATAATTGTAGTGGTATTGGTGTTGGTGCCATGATCTCGGTTTCTTTCCTTGAAAGAAGAGTCCTTGTTCTTTGTCTTTGTTTATTTCATTCAGCTTGTCACATCCCAATTAATCTAAAGTTATAAATTATAAGAAATTATATAATGAAAATCATTTCAAACTCATTTCCCCAAAATTAGAATAAAACAAAATATTAAATTAATTGAAAACATCAAATGCAAGTTCAACATTTCTTGTATTAAGTAATTTGTTTTAAATCATAATTTTAATTATTTAAACCAAGTTACAAAATACAAGAAATTGAGGTAATGAAATAATTTGTTTTAGCATTTTTGTTTATACATCGCAATCAAACAATCGGGTTAATTTTAAATAAACTGGGTTGTGACA
Source organism: Diogma glabrata (assembly GCA_963693315.1). NCBI lineage: Eukaryota > Metazoa > Arthropoda > Insecta > Diptera > Cylindrotomidae > Diogma > Diogma glabrata. The sequence continues at coordinate 359,898,939 of OY856187.1, read as the reverse complement.
AATAATTCTTGTCCCAATTATTTTTATTACAAATTTAAGTAGTTTCGACATTGAAAGCAGTCGTTTTAATAAATTAAAAATAAGATGTTATATAGCTTTTTTTTCTTCGATGGCACTAGGGGGGGAGTGTTGTGGTGAACATCTAAATTTAAAGTTAAAAAAATTCAATTTAGCAAGCTATGTTTTTACTTTAAAATTATTAAAGAAACAATTCTAGTTTTTGTTTTTTTTGAGTCATTATTGCCAAAAGATTAATTTTAATTTCATAGATTAAAAATTCCTTAGTATAATTCAGATTAACATAAGATTCAGATTAATAAAAGTTATTAATGTATTATCTATTTTGCTCGTTTTAAGTTTAAATCATATGAAATGTAAATGGAATATTAAATAACAAATTTATAATAAAGTGATATTACAATTTGTTGAAACAGCTGGTGATTGTATTTCTTGATCTAAAGTTAATAACAGATTAAGTTGCCATCAATTAAGTTTTTTGTGCAACTTTATTTTGATTTTTTGAAAGAATTTTTATTGCTGAACTGTCAAAAATATTTAACGAAGAATCTCTCATTATTGTATCTCTCTCAACCTATGGATCAAATGTCAAATTAATATTTGGGAAGAAATTCGTTTTATTGGATCTCTCAACCTTTGGATCAAAAGTTCAATTAGGATTTTCTGAATGAAGAAACTTTCATTTCAAATATTTTAAATTGCAATTTGTGAAGGTTAATTTTAACTATTTATTGATATAGCGTGAATCATTTAAAGCTATAGTTAGCCGTTTAGAATTTTGCAGTTGAATTTAAAGAGTTTTGTTTAAAGATTCAAAAAAAAAAGAATTGATCATAATTAGAGTGAGTAGTTAATCAGAATTATAATAATAGTTATTTACTGATAAAAAATCATAAAAAAGTTAGTGTTAATTGAATCGAATTAAATGTATTAATCTATCAGTAGTGAATTAGTTAAAAATAAGTGGTTAAGCCAAACGTATTTAGATGTGATTAGAGTTAAATAAATTAATCCATCAGTTCAGTAGTGAATTATTTATAAAAAAAAGTAATTAAAACCTAGAATTTAGGTAAGCATAATTGTGAGTTTTTACTAGCGAAATCTTCAGAATAAAAATAAATATACATTAAATCTAAAATAAACACTTAACCATTTTGGCATTTCACTTATTTATTACTAACAAATTTTTGATTATGATCACAACCCTCGGATCGCTCGGGTGGTCACGACACGTTTACACAATTTCATTTGCGTGCATGTCGGATTATTTGTACTGAACTGGGGGAAATTACTTCTTGAACTCACTTGACAGACGCTTGTCGGAGCACAACATCGCTTGGTGCGCAGTCCTCCGATTGCTTCCTGAGAACCGGGGTGGTGTTTTGAGGCACGCGGTTCATATGTTTCTATTTTAAATTTCTTGTACAGAGGTTGGTCGAAAGAACCTTAACCCAATCGAGCTAGCGGCAGGGTGTATATTGCGTGCTCGACCAACTAGTGGACCTTTATGGACCACCAGACAAACCTCTTACTACAACATTTTCCCATGTTCCGTTTTGTAAATTATGTAAAAACATCATTCAATTACAATAAATTTTTCCCATGTTCCGTTTTTGTAAATTTCACAAAAACAATCACTGTAAAAATCTTAATAACAATAAATATTAAATTCTAATCAACTTTCATTTAAGTCTGAGATTCAGTTTTCTGATATCAGAGATTTTCTTTTCTGGAATTAATTTTTTTTGCCAACAAATGGCATTTTAAATCGTGGGCAATTTATTTTTCTTGATCAATGTTTGTAAAAACTAAACGAAGATCGTGAACTCGGATTAGAATTGCTGACCAAGTTGGTCACAATTTATCGTGACCTTTTTTGAAATCGAGAAGCGAAATTTTGTTATTTATTGTTTTGTGATATTTGAGAAGAAATGGCCAATGAAGTTTTATTTTTTTTGTTGTTAAATGAGAAAATTAATAAAATTTTGATTGAATTTCAGTACTTACCTATTGGAAATGTTTTTAAATCCTTAGTTATTGGAAAAAACCTTCACTCTATTGAGCTAGCTGCAGGGTGGATTATACGTGCTCCGAACAACTGGTGGACCTTCATGGACCACCAGGAAAGCCTCGTACTACACACCGACCTATGCCAGGCAAAATGCATGTTTTTCGACTCCGGGTTACCAAAGTCATTTTGGACAGAGGCTTTGAACATCACAGTATACGTGTTAAATAGATCATCAACAAAAAATTCTATCCTGATAAAACTCAACAGGACGTTTTATCAGGTACAAAACAAAATATCGGACATTTTAAAGTTTTTGGGTGCAAAGCGATGAGTTATGTATACACAAAGAAAAACGTAAAAAGTCGGATCCCAAATCAGATCAAATAATTTTCGTGGGACACTGAAGAAACGAACTCATCTTCAGTTAAATTCTGATAACGAAATAGTTGGTACGGTGTAGAAATTTAATGCGGAATACCAAATTTTCTGGAGGAATACAAATTAAAAATAGCAAGCATGAACCAAAACCTCCACGATCAAAATATCTAACCTAAAGCTAAATCTAACCATCTTACACGACCAAGTATTAATACCACCCACTAGTCGATGAAATGAAATGAGCACTGACCACTGACTTTCATTGTAGAATCCTGACAACATTCGAGAGTAGAGTTTGAATAAATTATGAAATTACTCAAATCATTGAAGAATGCAATCGCTCAATGGCCTAAACATGCCAAAAAAAATTTTGTTATAAAAAAACAAATCTGTCCATTTTACATAAAATATTGAAGAATCTAAATTATTTTATTTGTTATAAGCTGTTACTGTTAAAATTTTTATGAAAGAGAAAAACTATTTGTTTCAGATAATTCTTCTCTAGGTTTTTTAGGCCAGTTCATTCCATTTGGTCGATAAAAATTTTTATGTTCAAGCACTCGAGCATATTCGCCGGTAGTTTTTTCTACATAATTCGCTGTTCGATGACCATACCATGATTGAGTACATGTTGGAACTTTTTTTTCTTTTTCCTTAAATTAAAATCAAACCATTATGATATAATCAATTTGAAATACAACAGAATTGGATCTTTACTTCTTTACAGATTGCTTCCATGTGAACTTCTATGTTAGTACGATCATCTCGTCGTTTACGAACATCAAATGTATCATCATGAAAAAAATAATTATCATAAGCCCAATTTTGTTTTTTTTCTTTCTTTTTCGAATTAAAATAAGTTTCAGGTGTCTTGGTTTTATCTTCAATCGGACAGACCATTATCTTATTGGCTGGAAACTGTAGCAACAGTGGATCAATAAAATTGAAAGGATTCGACATTTTTTTGTTAAATTTACTATTTAAGATACAATTTTAAAAAAAATCATATACTTGACGTTAGCTTATCAAAAATAAAATACCGGACTCCTAAGTGATATAACAGTTTACTGTTTCAAATATTTCGAAAAATATACTAACAGTATTTGATGAATGGTAAACTACAAATAATTATGGGAGTGCCGGTAATTTTATAGTTCATCAATTTAAGGAAACAGGAAAAAAGTATTTAGTCTATATAATAATGTAAAAATTTCATAAAATCGATAGGTTAAAACTTATTGAGAATTATAAACTATGTTTTACGCTTAATCCAAACAAAAGGAAAAGTTTAACATAAGATCGAAAAAAAGAATGGAATATGTGCGAACCAGGTTATATACAACAGGCACCGATGTCTGCTATGTGTTATGGACCCATTTGTATTTAGTATTGTATCGAGTATTTAGCCAACACACGATGATTATAAGTGTCGCTAGAAAACAGTGCTCCACATGTCGAAATCAGGACCCGCCTGATGACGAATAAAAATAATTATGAAATTATGTCCATTGGAGCTTGAAACGTAGAGTCTGGCGCTTGAATCGACTCTGTTAGTATTAGTACATGAAGAAATAAATATAAATTCGAAGTGATAAAGTTATGTTAATTAAATTTAAAATTATTTTGTGCATTATGATAAAATGTTTAGTGTCGCCAACTCTTAACCGCTTAAAATTTAATTTAACAATCGTTAAAAGATGGCAATGAACATGTATATCAGAGCGCGCAACCGTATGGTTCTACAAATCGAATCAATTATGACATTTACTAAGCAAATTGACAGCAAGACTTCTGAAAATGCAATCCGTTCGCGTTTGGCGGATCTTATCAAACATAGAGAATAAAGATGATTGCAATGAGATAGAAGTATCGCTACAAGAGGATCTATAATATCAGTCGACAATTCTTAAAATTGATGCCACATATTACGAAGCCCGAGCCTTATTAGAAGACGCTTTATTACAGTAAGAACGCATCCTCAACTAAGGATGAGTTAAACGAAACGTTCGTGACACGGTTCGTGTTTTGGAAACGTTCGTGACACAACAAAAAAAATTTTATGAAAGCAATAACGCTACATCGAAGTTTAATTTACCTAAAGTATGTTATGACACAATTCAACGTGTTGTCTAACCAGTAGTATTTATAAGAGACTCTATACCCCCCACTCCAGAACGAGTTCGGGTTCTGTACTAGTGGATTGAAGGAAATGTATGCTTTGGTAGTGAGTAACTTAATAACTAACGAACAGTCAAAGACATATTTCCTTCCGATCGCCACACTGTTGTTTTTCTCCCTTATAGTGTGATTGCTTGGTATTTTTTATATCAACATCTGCAAATACGCGTAACCACAAACATAATATTATCGACAATGCATTACACCTATCCCCGTTTTACACGGTAGATACGTTCCTGATAAAAACGTGTTAATCGAAAATATAAATTTTGTATGGAAAACCGTGTTAAACGAAAAACGTGGGTTTTCGGTCATTTCTTGCAACAAATAGTCTCGGTAAAACATAAAAGTACCAGTTTAATCACATAAGATATCGACATAATAGTTAAATTCATTTTCAAAACGAAACATGTAACATAACCAATAAGAAATTTACAGAAAAATAAAAAGTAATTATGCATGCACATACTAGCATTTTTACCGAAATCAAACCTAACTTAACTTGATTCAGTTCGGTGCGACTTGGAAGTTAAATCTGTAATTAATAATTGTGCTTTCTTTTTAGCTAAATCTTGCAAACATCTTCATATTGACTTAAAAATTCGTTGACGGTTCGCAGAAATCGGAGAGCTAGTTCAATATTCGGATCATGTTGTTGAAAGTAGTTGCATTATTTATTATCTTCTGGTATAATGGTTGCAATAAAGAAGTTTTAATTTTGGGTAATACAATTTATCCATTTGTAAGCTGCAAATTTTGAGGGTGACATGGAGCATTGTCCAGTAAAAGAAGAACCTTAAATATTATTTTGATTAAATACTATGTTACTTGTGTAACGCAAGAGTTATGAGACAAATCAATGAACAATGTGGCTTTTACCCAAGCTTTTGTATTGGCATTCCAATAAATGGAAAGAGTTGTTTATTCGTTTTTACTTGAACGCTTTGCCACTTAAGCCTAAGTGCTCTTTAGTATTGAAAACCTGATCAGCAGCCAAATTCTGTAATTGTGAAGCGGTGAAGTGATAAGTTTTTGAATGAACAGAAACGATGGAATTTTTAACACTTCACCGCTTCACAGTTACAAAATTTGGCTGCAGGACAGTAAGATGTACCGCAATTATTTCAGTCAATTTTAGTGGGTACATACTGTTGTGCTGTATCGAAATCAGTAGATGCGCTTTTCAATTTTAAATTTTTGCAAAAAATGCCCGTGTTTAAATATTTCGAACCAACCATGACTTGCAATAAAACTGCAAAGCCATATCATTAATTTATTTTCCATTGTTTTTATTTTTTTTAAATAAAATGTGTTGTGTAGTAGAAATTACAATATGTGTCAAAACAACAAATAAAAACTTTTAACATCACGGTCACCGCAACAACATGCGTTCAACGATGTTGATGGACGCTAATTTTTATTGTTTGTGTTCTTTAAATTTTTATAGAGTTGGTAACTAAACAATAAATCCAATCATTTAATAAAATATGACAGACCCAATATTTCATTGTAGGATAGAATAAGATCTCACTGCTATTGCCAGTGTTGTATAATATCTCACGTTAACTCGTATGTCAACAGATAGAATTATTTACTTACAAATTAACTATGATCATTGATACACCTACGCATTTTGTATCTAGCTAATAACGATCTATTGCTTAAAATCAACTGATTTGCATAGAGAATCTCTTACATCCCTTTGCTGATATACATCAACATGTTACTTCAAAATTTTGCTTTGAACACTCGCAGGAGTTTTTTGTTACAAGTTTCTTGCTTCCTTGTTTTAATTAAAACCTGTATGTATATGATCATAAGTGGTATACTGGTATACCAGAAGGTTTAATTAAAATAAGGTAGATATAAGTGCGTGTAATACCAAAATTTGTCTTTTTTTTTAATTTTTTTTTTTTGGAAATTTTGATTTCAAAAACCGTGTAAAGTCGAAAACGTGTTAAGTGAGTGCCGTGTAAAGCGGGGGATAGGTGTACTTTGTTCATTTAACAACAATATAAAGAGTCTGTGGTAACCCACCCACCATTTCAGTTTACTTAACTTCGGTTTCACACCGTATGTATCCAGTGTACATTCATACCATACATTGTATTGTTACCCAATATCATATTCTAATTTTTATGTTAGAATAAACAAAATTTAATCGAATGATTTTTTAATTTGTTAAAAGAAAACAAAAGTTTTATTTTACATTGTATGATAGATTTATGTTTCACAAAAAAATGCAAGACAGCGTATTTTGTCACGTAGTTCTTAAATTGAAGAACGATTGTTTTAACGAAAAGCCAGGGAAAAATCAGTTGTTGTGTGGTAATCCAAGTGAGCATAAGCTCCTAATTTTTTTAATATCAGTTTTATAAAAATTAAAGGTTAAATATTAAATTTTCCTATTTGTGTTATAATTTAATTGTGTTATAAGTTATAAATTATAAAAATTATAAAAGGTGGTTACAAATAAAAGAATTTTTACCGAGTTACCGATTCACATCTACATTTGTGTTTTATTGAAATTTTGGGAAAAGCCTGTGATCTCATCACGTCAGTGGATAATAAGGTGACCGGATAATAAGGTGACCAGGAAGGAAGGAGACCAAGCGAGTAGAAGAGTCACTGAAGAGTCTGGGCACAACATATTTGGCGACCTTGCCAGGAGCGAACACGCAACAAGACGGTTACCACACAGCAGCTCACATCAATATTTAACACAACATCAAAAACAAGAACCACAATAACTCGTAATCTGGAAGTATTTAACACATCAAAAACAAGTACCAGAATAACTCGTAATCTGGAAATATTCAACAGCAAAAACAAGTACCAGAATAACTTGGAATCTGGAGGTATTCAACATCAAAAACAAGAACCGCAATAAATCGTAATCTGGAAGTATTTAACACATCAAAAACAAGTACCAGAATAACTCGTAATCTGGAAATATTCAACAGCAAAAACAAGTACCAGAATAACTTGGAATCTGGAGGTATTCAACATCAAAAACAAGAACCGCAATAAATCGTAACTGGAAGTATTTAACACTTCAAAGGCAAATACTTACAAAATTTTGTCTAGAAGAAGGCTTCTGGACTTCAAAACACTCAAAAGGCAGGCTGTAAATTGTCGGGTGAGTCACTTTCAATTTTTTGAATTTTCCTTATTTTAATAAATTTTGAAGAAAATTTTGGAAAAATTTTAATTAATGTGCTAAATAAGAAGTTTTTGAATTTTCTTTATTTGATAAATTTTTGAGAAAAATTTTATTATCAATTTTATATTGTTTTAATTGTGGAAAATTTTAAATTGATGTGCTAAATAATTCTAAATGGAATTTTCCTTACTTTGATAAATTTTAGAAAATGAAATTTTGGAAAATTTTAATTACTTTGCTAAATAATTCTAAATAGAATTTAGATAATACTTTCTTTATTTTAATAAATTTTGAAGAAAATTTTGGAAAAATTTTAATTAATGTGCTAAATAAGAAGTTTTTGAATTTTCTTTATTTGATAAATTTTTGAGAAAAATTTTATTATCAATTTTATATTGTTTTAATTGTGGAAAATTTTAAATTGATGTGCTAAATAATTCTAAATGGAATTTTCCTTACTTTGATAAATTTTAGAAAATGAAATTTTGAAAAATTTTAATTACTTTGCTAAATAATTCTAAATAGAATTTGGATAATACTTTCCTTATTTTAATAAATTTTGAAGAAAATTTTGGAAAAATTTTAATTAATGTGCTAAATAAGAAGTTTTTGAATTTTCTTTATTTGATAAATTTTTGAGAAAAATTTTATTATCAATTTGATATTGTTTTAATTGTGGAAAATTTTAAATTGATGTGCTAAATAATTCTAAATGGAATTTTCCTTACTTTGATAAATTTTAGAAAATGAAATTTTGAAAAATTTTAATTACTTTGCTAAATAATTCTAAATAGAATTTAGATAATACTTTCTTTATTTTAATAAATTTTGAAGAAAATTTTGGAAAAATTTTAATTAATGTGCTAAATAAGAAGTTTTTGAATTTTCTTTATTTTGATAAATTTTTGAGAAAAATTTTATTATCAATTTTATATTGTTTTAATTGTGGAAAATTTTAAATTGATGTGCTAAATAATTCTAAATGGAATTTTCCTTACTTTGATAAATTTTAGAAAATGAAATTTTGAAAAATTTTAATTACTTTGCTAAATAATTCTAAATAGAATTTGGATAATACTTTCCTTATTTTAATAAATTTTGAAGAAAATTTTGGAAAAATTTTAATTAATGTGCTAAATAAGAAGTTTTTGAATTTTCTTTATTCGATAAATTTTTGAGAAAAATTTTATTATCAATTTGATATTGTTTTAATTGTGGAAAATTTTAAATTGATGTGCTAAATAATTCTAAATGGAATTTTCCTTACTTCGATAACTTTGTGGGATTTTTGGGAAGAAAATTTTGGAACAATTTTAATTAATGTGTTAATTGGGTTCGAGTTGAAGTTTTCCTTACAATCGGAAATACAAATAAAGAAGGAAATCGGTCTTCTTAAAAATGAGAGAGTGTCAAAATGAATACGTAGGATTTTGGTAGTTTTGTTATGGTTGATGCTAGCAATCCTAAAGCCCATACGGAAGTTGATACGGTGCCGAGTGCAATCAACAGGCCAATGCGGAGTGAAGGTACTTGTTGAGCGTCAACTAGACAAAATTTTAATGTTTTACGTTAATGGAACCGGTGTTTTGGAGCACTCAGGAGAAGTGAAACCCGGTATTTTTATTTGTTATCTAGCTCTTCGGTAGAGTCTAGAAGCTGAAGTTTATTGGTTATCTAGCTCTTTGGAAGAGTCTAGAAGTTGAAGTTTATTTGTTATCTAGCTCTTTGGTAGAGTCTAGAAGTTGAAGTTTATTGGTTATCTAGCTCTTTGGTAGAGTTTAGGAATTGAAGTTTATTTGTTATCTAGCTCTTTGGTAGAGTCTAGAAGTTGAAGTTTTTTGGTTATTTAGCTCTTTGGTAGAGTTTAGAAGTTGAAGTTTTTTTTTTGGTTATTTAGCTCTTTGGTAGAGTTTAGGAATTGAAGTTTATTTTTTTATCTAGCTCTTTGGTAGAGTTTAGAAGTTGAAGTTTTATTGGTTATCTAGCTCTTTGGTAGAGTCTAGGAGTTGAAGTTTATTTGTTATCTAGCTCTTTGGTAGAGTTTAGGAATTGAAGTTTACTTTTTTATCTAGCTCTTTGGTAGAGTTTAGAAGTTGAAGTTTTATTGGTTATCTAGCTCTTTGGTAGAGCTTAGAAGTTGAAGTTTTATTGGTTATCTAGCTCTTTGGTAGAGTCTAGGAGTTGAAGTTTATTGGTTATTTAGCTCTTTGGTAGAGTTTAGGAATTGAAGTTTATTTTTTTATCTAGCTCTTTGGTAGAGTTTAGAAGTTGAAGTTTTATTGGTTATCTAGCTCTTTGGTAGAGTGTAGAAGTTGAAGTTTTATTGGTCATCTAGCTCTTTGGTAGAGTTGTTTGTCGTATATTAGGATTATGGCATTGGGAAAAATATTTTTATTTTATTATTTGGAAATTTAATCGCACTTACCTTACTTGCACCTTATACTAACAACTCACTTCTTGGGTTATGGGGTCTTGACAATTAGAAAACACGCAAAGCAGTTTAACAATAACCTTTTAATTTCTTTATCCGGAATAGGTACAACAAATCTCGTAGTAAAAGTACTGTTTAAATTTTGGACTGTCCTCTATTGAGAATGGGAAATCAAAGTACAAAGGATAAGGAGGTAATAATCGCACCTCAAGCAGTACAGAGTACACCACTACATCCTACTCCGACAAACGAGAATATTATTGCATACACCCATATAGGAATATTTGTATGCTTGATCTTTCTCGGTTTACTTTATTTTGCCGTTAAATATTGGAAGCAAAAATTTATAAGTGCCTCAATTGTGCAAATGAGAGCCCAGGGGGTGGTCTAGAATTTACAATTACCGTAAGGTATTGTTTTGTTGTTTTACCTTCTTCGGTGCAACAGATGGCAAATTTTCAAATTTTTTTATTATTACTTTCTAAGGTTGAGTTGATATGAAGTTTTAGTATAAACAATTAAGAAAAAAAAAAATTTTTTTTTTTTCGTTCCAATTTTTTTAGGGTTAAATTTGTATGAAGTTTATATAAGAAAATGGAGAAAAACAAAAATTTCTCTCATTTTTGTAAGATTAAATTTTTAATTTTTATTGAGAAATAGAGGAAAACAAAATTTCTCTTATTATGTAAGGTTTGAATTGTTATTTTGTAAACCTACAACAACTGATTCCTTTTGTCTGACTCTGTGAACTAAGAGACATTTCTTAGCAATATGTAAGAAATATCTTTCACTAGCGGGAGGGTAATGTGGTAACCCACCCACCATTTCAGTTTACTTAACTTCGGTTTCACACCGTATGTATCCAGTGTACATTCATACCATACATTGTATTGTTACCCAATATCATATTCTAATTTTTATGTTAGAATAAACAAAATTTAATCGAATGATTTTTTAATTTGTTAAAAGAAAACAAAAGTTTTATTTTACATTGTATGATAGATTTATGTTTCACAAAAAAATGCAAGACAGCGTATTTTGTCACGTAGTTCTTAAATTGAAGAACGATTGTTTTAACGAAAAGCCAGGGAAAAATCAGTTGTTGTGTGGTAATCCAAGTGAGCATAAGCTCCTAATTTTTTTAATATCAGTTTTATAAAAATTAAAGGTTAAATATTAAATTTTCCTATTTGTGTTATAATTTAATTGTGTTATAAGTTATAAATTATAAAAATTATAAAAGGTGGTTACAAATAAAAGAATTTTTACCGAGTTACCGATTCACATCTACATTTGTGTTTTATTGAAATTTTGGGAAAAGCCTGTGATCTCATCACGTCAGTGGATAATAAGGTGACCAGGAAGGAAGGAGACCAAGCGAGTAGAAGAGTCACTGAAGAGTCTGGGCACAACAAGTCTAATAATCGGTCCTACAACACCACAGTTTTCCATCATCGTGTTGTTAAACGTTCGCCTTAGCCTTATCAATTTCTTTTATAATGATTCTGTTGAAACAAACATAAATAAAATTTACATAATTATATTTTTTTACATTTTCGTTAATATTCTCTGTTACGATTTGATATTAAAATGTTTAAAATTGTGATGGTAGTAGTAACCAATCTTGTTCAGCTTGTAAATTATTAACGATTTGTTGTCATTTCATTTTTTTTTCTTATAATATTAATAACTGAAACAAAAACCGAATTGATGGACATTTTTTTTTTGTATAACTAATTCACAATTAAAAATAAATAAAATGAGTTTTTTTCCATGCAATATAAAACTGAAATGCCAATTATTGTGACTTTGTCACAATGTTTGTTTTTGTGTTGAAAACGGAAAATGAAAGTAATAGAGAGAAATATACTTCACTTCACTTCACTTATCAAAATGTTGTTAAAGAGTATAGACGCATTTTATTTTTCTTCGTAAAATTTTACTTTTTTCATTTTGCATAATTAGCATTGAAATTTAAGATTAACATTAAAATTTTGAAGGAAATTAATTCTTTGAGCTTTTTTTTCTTTATAATATTTTGTGAAAATTTAAGTTATGGCTTTAGTGAATATTTAATTTATAAATTATAAACTTTTCTATTATGGATTGTGCTAAGTGTAATAAATCCAAAAAAGATAAACAGTTAGACATTAGTTGTGTTGGTTTTTGCAACAAAAAATTTCACAAAGCATGTGTTCAATTAACGGAATACGATGTGGATTTAATGAGAAAAAATCATTACATAAATTTTATTTGTGAGGATTGCAAAAACAAGTTTGAATGGCTTAAAGATAATTTCAGTGTCATTCATGATAATATTAAAAATGTGGAAACTAAATTGAACATGGTTGTGGACAAAATGCATGATATAACTGATTCAATGACTAAAATAAAAGCAAATGATGATATGAGGAGTTTAAAAGACAATGTCAAGCGAATTTCATATGCAGATTGTTTAAAATTACCGGTTTATATTATACCTAAAAACGAAAAGAAAGAGCAATCAAATGCCATCACAAAAAATGAGATAAAAAAGAGTATTAACCCAGCTGATCTGTCTGTAAAAATTGACAACATCAACGAATTAAAAAACAACATTGGAGTGGTTATAAATTGTTCTAATAAGGAATCAGCGGAGATAGTTAAAAATAAATTAGTTGATGAAATAGGGAATGACTACAATATGCAGATAACAAAATTAAAAAATCCCCAGTTATTAGTTGTTGGATTGGTGGACGAAATTACTACAGAGAGGGTTGAAAAATCAATAAGAGCTCAAAACGATTTTATGTTCAAGGAGTTAAAATGCCACAGAGTGTATGAATCATTTAAAAACAAAAATTTATTTAATGCAATTATTGCAATTGATGGTGATGCATTTAATCAAATCATGGCATGTGGCAAACTTAATGTGGAGTGGTCTAGATGCAAAGTGTATGAACATTTTAATGTAATGAAGTGTCTAAAGGGTTGGGGTTTCAACCATAAAGCACAGCACTGTTCTATTGGGGCGTGTTGCTATAAATGTGGAGATAAAAACCATCTTTCAAATGTTTGTAAAAGTACGGGTTCAAGTTGTTTAAACTGTAAGCGGGCGAATGAAAATTTAAAATGAAATTTGGATGTAAATCATGATACGAAGAGCAACCAATGTCCTACTTATTTAAGAGTATTGAGGCAACAAAAAAACAGGATAATACGCACATTTAGCCATAAATAGATAAGTTTATTATATAATGAGTAATCTTAAAATTAATAATTATGTTTTTCCCTCAGAAAACTCAAAATTTACTTTCGTTGTTCAAAATATTAGAAGCATGAGAACAAATTTTGATCATTTTTTAGCAGAGTTAAGTGCTCTGGAGGATTATCCTCTTTTTATTTTTTTAACAGAAGTATTTATTTTCGACCATGAATTGAAAAGGTATACCATAAGCAATTATGTATCGCATGCCAACTGCAATAATAGTTATAAGTCTGGCGGTGTTATTGTGTTTTCTCGTGCAGGTGTTAAATGTAAATCAACTGCGACTAGTTTTAAATCGGCTGACATAATGAAAATTGATACGATTGTAGATGGCAAGAGTTTTGTTTTTGTTTGTGTTTACCGCTTGCATTGCTGCTCGATTAGTGTTTTTGTAAGCGACATGATGCTCTTTTTGAATAAAATCAAATGTAAAAATCTAGTCATTTTGGGTGACTTAAACATTAATATTTTAGACAGTAGTCATTTATGTGATGAGTATTGGTTTTTAATGTCCTCGTTTGGACTGGAGTCAAATGTAAACTGCGTTACCCGTCCTGCTTCTGGTACATGCTTAGACCATGTTTTTTCATGATATCTGCTGGTTGCAATCTTTCCATGAATGTTCTGAACACTGGAATAACTGACCATTGTACGATTATGGGAACCCTGTATTTTGACACTGGCTTTTCTATTAGAGATACCAAGTCACAGTCTGTCAAAAAAAAGGTAAATTATAGCGCCCTGAATAGAGATTTGGATAGCGAAACGTGGTACGACGTCTACAATGAGTGTAATCCAAACAATGCTTTTGAAATTTTTATGAACATACTTAAAACCTATGTGAATTTGCATACGTGCAACAAAGTTTATGCAAACAAAAGTAAAAGGTTAAAGCCTTGGATTTCTGATATGCTAGTTAAAAAAATTAATCTAAAAAATAGCTTGTCCAAAAAATTTAAACGTTCTCCTCTTAATGCAAATCTCCAGTTATCTCTAAAAGTACTTTGCAAAGAAATTAAAGTGGATACAGCTAAAGAGAAAGAACGGTACTATTTATCTAAGTTTAGAGAAAATGGGAATGATCCGAAGAGAAACTGGAGGTTGGTTAATGATATTATTCAAGGTAATTCCCAGCGAAATGATTTCTTCGGCAGTATACGGTCTGCACATGGTGTACTTCTTACTAATCCACTAGAAATTGCAAATAGTTTTAATTCGCATTTTGTAAACGTAGCAACTACTTTAGAAGGCGAAACTGGTTGCGAACTGGCTAGATTTCCTAGTAACGTGAAACCAATAAATAAAACTTTTTTTTTGACCCCGACTTCACCAATAGAGCTCTGCAATATCGTGAATGGACTCGAAAATAAAACATCTTCTGACATAGATGGCCTAAGTAACTTACTCGTAAAAAAGATTTGTATTTATATTGTTGATGTGCTGGCATACTTGTTCAACTTAAGTTTTAGTTGTGGAATCGTACCTGATCGCTTAAAAACTGCGATAGTAATTCCTCTGTTTAAGAATGGTGATTGTTTATTGGAAAGTAATTACCATCCCATTTCGCTTCTTCCAGTGTTGTCTAAAATTTTAGAAAAATTAATGAAATCCAGAATGCTCAGCTTCTTGAACGATTTGTCATATTTTAGCAATTCACAATTTGGGTTTAGGAATAATTTGAATACCGAATCAGCCTTAATTGAATTTTTAAATGAGGTTTACACATCACTTAATGCAGATTTAAAATGTGCAGGAGTCTTTGTCGATATTAAAAAAGCATTTGACCTAGTTGATCCAGCTTTGTTGCTTGAAATTTTATATTTAACAGGTTTCCGTGGTATTAGTTCTGATTGGCTTAGTTCGTACTTCTCAAATCGACAGCAAAGCGTGAAAGTTAACCAAACATTTAGTAATTTAAAACCTTTAAAAAGAGGCGTTCCGCAGGGGTCTGTTCTTGGACCTTTGTTTTTTCTAATTTTTTTGAATTCAATCTTTAGTGTGAAATTTAATGGTAAAATTGTTGCGTTTGCAGATGATATGGCCTTCGTATATTCCAGCAACGACTTTAGTTCAATTAATGTCCAAATAAATGAAGACTTGGATTTGCTGGCCGTATGGCTTAACTCACATGGTTTGATTGTTAGTGAGAAAACAAAAACTATGGTTTTTCAGATTTCTGGAGCTCATGAAACGGATATAATTAAAATTAAGTATCATGTTGCCGGTTGTAGAAAAATACAATGTTTGGATACATGCTTTGATATTGAATGTGTAAACGAATTTAAATATTTGGGTGTATACATTGATTGCAACCTTAATTGGAAACGTCAGTCAATAAACATGTCTAAGTATCTTTGTGCTGTTTTACGTAAATTTTATTTGGCGAGGAATTTATGTCCTCATAAGGTCTTAAAGAACATTTATTTTTCTCTTGTCCACTCTAAGCTTGAATACGGGATTGCGTGTTGGGGTGGTGCATATGAAAATACAATCAAACCCATTGTGATACTTCAAAAACATTTTTTACGTCTATTAAATTTTAAATCTCGCTTAACATCATCTTGGCCTCTTTTCATCAACAATCGTATTCTTCCTTTACGTCACCTGTACTACTTTAAAGTCCTAAAAATGTTTTTTAATCGTAGCGGCAACAGACTTATCAAAACACTTATTAGCTACAATGCCCGGTCTAATAATCAATTCCTGTGTACTGTACCACGATCTAGAACAGAACATTTTCGTCGATATTATTTATCGGTGGGCCCATTTATTTTCAACCAACTACCATTACATGTTCGACAATGCAATATTTTCAAAGAGTTCCTTAAAAATGTGAAAGATTGGTTGTTTGAACAAAACGATCCTGAAAAGCTTCTGAAATTAATAGTTTAGCTCTATTGTATTGAATTCTTAATATTATGTTTCATCTAGTCCTTTGCATTACCTACTATATTTCCTTTTATTACTCCTCCATGAGTTAGAAAACTCATGCATGCAAATACATAAATGTATCGCTATATCTTTAATTACTGCTTCTGTTCCCACTATATATGCTTTTGCAAAATAGCTTTGTTGTCAAATCGTCCACTACTGTCTCTCTGATCTTGGTCACGGACAAAGGACTAGCATAACAAATGCTATTAAATAAAAGTAATTATAGTGCTTAATAACTTTATATTTGTGTTGCTTCTAATAGATGTTTTATATAGAAATATGTTATTACAAATGTATTTATGTATATATATATATATATCTATATCTAAATGTTAAAATAGTAATAGTGATGATTTGTCAAGGTTAAGTGATAATAATTATAATTATAATAATAATAAAATAATAATAATAATAATATACGAATGCCTTCAGTAATCATCTCCTTCACACCTTTTCGTTTATTTTATTTATAGAATGCGTTTGCACATTTGCCAGTCAGTACGATTTGGATAAGAAATTAAGAATTTCAATTATGACTTTTACAGCATAAAACTTAATAAAATAAAATTAATTGGTGCGCGTTTGGTATCAAGTAAATAAAATTGATAGAGAAGCTTGCGTTTCCATATTTTTTTTCAATGAAACTTACGCAGTACACGTTTCATATTTTATGAAAAAGTGAGATTAAAAATAAGACGAATAGTTCGTGCGCGTTGTTTATAACTTCTCCTCAAAAATAAAGTTAAAACCGATATTTGATTTTCGCATCGAATAGAATTAAAAAAATTGATCCCTGATCAAAACGTGGTCGATTTAATAAAACGACTTTTGTTTTTTTGATATACATGTGCACTCTTAGTATATATGTGCAAACAGTTTTGTGCTATTGTAAAAGAAAAAAATATTTTTTATTAAATATATTTTATTTTCATGAATGTTGAAAACAGAAAATATAACAAAAAAATTATATTGATTTAAAGAAAAAAGGGAATTGCAAACAAAAAAATAGTAGATTGTTTTACTAGTGCGAATGCGTTTTCCAAACAAAAGTTAGTTTGCCTAAGTTAGTTTGCAAATAACTCGCGTTTGGAAAACGCATTCGCACTAGTAATACACACTATTTTTTGTAACAAGTGCGTAAAATTTATAAATATTTATTTAATTGTTCATTTAATCATTTATTTAACAAAGTTATAAACAAATTTAAGCTTTTTAAATAATTAAAGTGCGCCATCTTCGTTGTAATAGTTGTAAATTATACTAGCTCGAAAATATAAACATAAGAATCCAACTAAAACAACACATAGTAATCCAATTAAGCTGTCAAAATTATAAACTTTGAAAACCTAAATAAATTGTTTTTTCTTGCAATTCAAATGATGCAGTGCAAGTTGTTTTTATTATATGGTAAGTTGTTTAAATTATTATTTTGATATTTTAGTTCTATAAAAATATAGATAGATATATTGATAGATTTAACTTCAAATCTCACATGCAGGCGGCGTTACGGGCCAGAGTTACAAAATATTTTGTGGTCATATGTGCGGAAAAGTAATTTTTTCTTTTATTCTATTCTAGTACAAAATTGAATGTTTTTTACGCATGTGTTACAAAAAGAATATTATATGTTGTGATCGTCTAAGAAATTGTTAAACTATAAATTTGGTTTTTTTCACAAATAATTTTTTTATTGTTGTGTCAATACAATTTTACATTCTATAGTGTATGGAAAGAAATATTATTATATTAACTCCAGAGTTATTTCAAATAAAAGAAAAGAAAATTGACGATAATGTTTGTGTTATTACTGAAATGAAAAGAAAGAATGGTGGTAGTAGTTTTTTTATTCTACTTACGGTAAATCCTCAGTGAAGTGGTTTTTTTACGATTAGAATAATTGAGAAGCTTTCTTGAAACAAAAAGAAAAACCTTGGTAATAGAAGGTATCTGCATAACCACGCATAGCTTACACCCTCGCGTTTCGGTTATCTTGGTTAAAAGAAAAGAAAAGGGGGTCTGTGAGGAGAAGGCAATTCATAGAAGGGGGATTATAATTATAATTATTGGAATTAATATATACATAAGTTACATTCAAATCACCTTTCGAATGAATACTTTGTTCATTGACTGCAATTAACAGTTTCTCATTCAACTGTAATTATTATAAATTATCTTTTCCATGAGTATTAGATTTCATTTCATATTTTAAAGTTAATTTAAACAAAGTTTGTTATAGACATAACATAATAAGAATATATAAAATTCTTTATCTTTCTTTGTTTCATTTTCTTATATGTATTAAGAAAATGAGTTTATAATTAATATGATTACGTTAGCGCATTCTTTGTAAAAACGTAGCGAAGATTTATATAGAAATTTATTCTTAAGTTAGATTGAAGTTAACAGTTGTGAGAATAGGTCGTTTGACTTAATGTGAGTTTTTTAATAAATAAATTAAAATAAATTTATTAGTTTTATTTATTAAATATTAATTGGAATAATTTATAAGTGTAGATTATAAATTATATACCAAAATTGGCGCAGTTGATAAACGGGATTAAATATTCAAAAGTGAAAATTTTGAATAACCGCACCGAACCTAAATAGTTAAAAATTGTGAAAAGATTTTTGCTAAAATAATTAAAAATTGTGTAAAATTTTTAATTGAAGTTTTAAATAATAAAAATAAAATTTCGTAGCTAAAGTGAAATTTTAATAAAAATCGAAAATTTTTGCTGAAAAGAATTTTCAACAAACAAGTTTTATTTGTTTTATACGTATACGTATTTAAAAATCACAACTATCGAACCTAACTCATCTCAAACAGCAAATCCAGAATTTAATCAACAATTTAATCATCAATTTTGTCATCAAATTAAATCATCATTTTTATCATCATTTAAATCATCATTTCAATACATCAAATAAACCAACAGTTTAATCATCAATTTTGTCATCAAATTAAATCATCATTTTCATCAGCAATTAATACATCAAATATACCAACAATTTAATCAGGGCTGGAAACCGGTTTTTGAAAAAAAAAAAAACCAAAACCGCAAAACCAGAAAACCACACCAAATCAGAAAAACCAAAACCGAGACCATAACCACATTTAAAAATGATCAAAACCAAAACCAAAACCACGTTTTAAAAATTATCAAAACCAAAACCATAACCGAAACCAAATTTTAAAAATCATCAAACCAAAACCAAACCAAACACCAAATTTTAAAATAAACGATACCAAAATCAAATTTAGTTCAAAACAAAATTTAGTCAAGATCAATAATTTTGTTAAAAAATTAAGACAACAATAAAATGCAACAACAAATACTGCCGTGCTAAACACGGAGGTGGTAACTTACTTTTTTGCCGAAAATCAGTTGCGAATCTAACATGATATAAAAATAGTCGATGGAATTTTTGTCATATGATCAAAACATGTATTTTCTTTTTTCATTAAAAAAATTACTCTATAAAGATGTCGTATCTTAATATTTGTCAATTACATATACCAATAAGCTGTATCTATCAATTCCTAAGCTATTTCAGTCGTTACTTTACTGTCTTATACTGTATTTTACTTATATTATACTGTCTTTCAATAGCTTTCCAACCCAAAATATGACTTCCCTATCAGTTGGACAGTAAAAATGATTTAGTGATTACGTTTTTTAGTGTGATTTTTGTTAAAATTTCATTAATTTGGCTTTGGAAATTATTATTGTTAGAAATAACATTTCGAATATAAATTTAAAGTTCATGTTTTAAACTTATTTTAAATTCTTTTATTTGAATAGCAATGAATAAATTAGTAAACAAACCACGGTAGCAAGTTCGCCTTGTCATATCTTGAAATGCTCTAGGCGCTACGTAGAAATGAAAGACTTTCCCCTGGGCATGTAATGTATCTTAAATTAGCTCAACATTTTTTACTGAGTATTAATCAATTCTCTGATGAATGCTCAAACAAAAATTTTTGAAGCTTTAAACCAAAACCGAAACCAAAACCAAATTTTGATCGTTTCATCGTCAAAGGTCGTTTCGCGAAAGAAACGAATTCCCTAGAAATAATTTTAACAGTAGAAATAACAATTTTACAAACCATAATAGAAATATTTATAAAAATACTAATAATAACTAGGAGGGCCCGGCGTGCTTCGCTACGCTTATAAATAAAGTTTTTGCGTAGACATTTTGTTGACGTAGAAGCAATGATTTCAAAAAGTGGTAATGAGAAATGCTACCATATAATTTTTAATTTTTCTTTTTAAATATATGAATGAAAAATAATCAGAACTCTAGCTGATCAGTTCGGATATATGAAAAATTAGCGAAGCTTACTTGAAAACTTATTTGATCGCTAATTTTTCATATGCTAATTTTTCATACGAAGCTTACTTGAAAACTTATTTGATCGCTAATTTTTCATATATCCGAACTGATCAGCTAGAGTTCTGATTATTTTTCATTCATATATTTAAAAAGAAAAATTAAAAATTATATGGTAGCATTTCTCATTACCACTTTTTGAAATCATTGCTTCTACGTCAACAAAATGTCTACGCAAAAACTTTATTTATAAGCGTAGCGAAGCACGCCGGGCCCTCCTAGTATCTATTATCAAGAGATGCACCACGTACATCAACACTCATACCATTATCACGTCGACGATACAAAGGATAACCATTCACAGATTCTTTAGTATTTTCAGAAAAAGGTTTTGGAAAATTCTTACTACATTTACCATCTCTCATACAAACAGAATTGGGATTTAGAGCACCACATGGTCCATGCATCATATGACGTTTCACATATTCATGTAATTTAGGAAAAAGAATGGGATCAGGGATTTCAGTACATACAAATTTATTAATCATTTCATTTCCATCAATTCTATCTTCATCTGATAAATTTAACAAAATATGGGCATGCGGAAGACCACGTTTTTGAAATTCAATGGTATATATAAGTGCTTTGACAGAACCGAAAATCTTTTTTTTCATTAAACAATCTATGAGCTCTTTAAGTTTCACTTTAAACACACGCACAACAATATCAGGACGAAAATTCGAAGACTCATAATTACTCAAATTATCAACAATTTCTGGCCATTGAGGATTACATGTCATTGTTATAAATAAAGAAGGTTTACCGAAATGTTGTACAATATTGCATCCAAGTAATTTTGATACATGTTACGTGGTGAACCGGTGAAAGAAGATGGCAAAATTACTTTACGACCAACCACTTGCATATTATCATCGCCATTGCGATTTTGATGCAAGAAATCTGTTAAATTATTGTACAAATCAGCACGAAGAGCAGATTGATTTGAACGAATGTAATGAAGCCGTGTATCTTCGATACGAACATACATATCAACAATCCATTGAAGAAATAATTTTTGAGAACGATGCAAAAGACTAAAACCATCACGTATAGCAAGGCGATAAGATGCATATTGCAACATTGTAACTTTTGTACGTGACACATTAGCACGTGAAGTGGGGTGTGTGAAATAGATAAGCTCCTCGTGCTGCACCCTGGGTTACGCAAATAGTCTATTTCAACTTGGTAGCCAAACATTTCATTTCGAACTCTTGGCTGTGATACAAAAAAAAAAAATAAAATATGAACCAAAATCAAAATCACAAAAACAACGGTACTTTTCAGCACCATAAGACAAAAAATATTGGACCTTCAGTCCGTATTTTGCAATTGAACATTGAAGGCATAAGCAAGTCAAAAACTGAACATTTACAAAGATTATTAAAAGATTACGACATCGACGTTATAATTCTGCAAGAAACGCATGCAGCAGATGAAGCGCAACTTACCTCTAGAGGAAACATTGTTGGTTACAAATTAATTAGTGCTATTTACCATCAATCATATGGATCTGCCACGTATGTTAAGTCAGAAATCCTGAACTGCACGCACGTACTTACACAGACGGACAACGATATACATCTTATTGTTGTTGATATATCGGACACGAAAATTGTAAACGTATACAAGCCTCCAAATACAGGATGGCCAGCTGGTACTCTACCATTATTTCATCACCCAGCAATATATGCTGGTGACTTCAATAGCCATCACACTCAGTGGTCCTACTCAAATAATAATACCAATGGCGTGCAACTGACCGACTGGGCGGATGATAACAACTTGTTCCTGGTATATGATGCGAAAGACTTGAAAACCTTTAGATCTGCAAGATGGCGAAGCGATTACAATCCCGACCTCTGTTTTTCCACAAAAAACGAACAACGTAACCCTATTCCAATATCTAGGGCTGTTTTACAAGGTTTTCCACGCTCTCAACATCGTCCAGTAATTCTGGAGGTAGGAATCCAAATTCCACTCGTTAACTCTACTCCTCAACCTAGATGGAATTTTAACAAAGCTGACTGGGATAAATATAGATTGAAGTTGGATGCAGTGATTCGCTGGATCCAACCCATTCCTAAAAATTACGATAGATTTGTTGGAGCCATCATCTCAACTGCAAAGAAATGCATCCCAAGAGGCTTTCGTGAAGAATACATTCCTGGCTGGAGTAAAGAGAGCGATATATTATATGAGGAGTACCTTAGTAGTGGTGAGGCAGACGTGGCTGATGACTTAATATACTCACTGGACGCCGCGAGAAAACAAAAGTGGATTAACGCTGTTGAAAACATTGATTTTTCCCATTCAAGCAGGGAAGCATGGAGTCTCCTTCGGAAACTGGGTGGCTCAAACTCAATTACTCGTGCTAACAATGAAATAAATCCAGAGGACATCGCAAATCACATAGTAAATATGTCTCGTTCTTCTATTAATCGCCTTCATAAGAGAACAATTAAACGCAAATTAAGAGAAATGAAGCGCAATTGCTCGTCTCCATCGAAGTATTCGAACTCTTTTAGTAGCGAAGAACTAGAATCAGCTCTGTCCCAAACAAAAAACGGAAAAGCAGCTGGCTACGATGGCATTTTTCCAGAATTTCTTAAAAATGCTGGAAAAAATGTAAAACAGTGGCTAACTAAATTTTTCTCGAATGTCCTAGAAACCGGCAATCTACCAAAACATTTTAAGACTACGAAAGTGATAGCGATACTTAAGCCAGGTAAACCATCCAATGAACCAGGAAGCTATCGCCCGATTGCCCTTTTGAGCACCTGCTATAAATTGCTAGAACGGCTCATATACAATCGTATCGCACCGATATTGAATGACCAGATCCCAGTCGAACAAGCTGGTTTTCGTCCCAATCGCAGTTGCACTGACCAACTGCTCGCTCTAACATCCTATATCGAAGCTGGGTATCAAAAACAACTAAAAACAGGCGCAGTATTCATCGATCTTACTGCAGCATATGACACGGTCTGGCGAATTGGGATTATATATAAGCTGTTCAATGCAATACCTTGTAGCACCATCTCGCGTTTAATTAACAACATGCTGAGTAATCGTGTATTCAAAGTTCATCTAAATAATTCCTGTAGTAGGTCTAAAATGCTTAACAACGGTTTACCACAGGGTTCCGTCCTGGCGCCATTACTTTTTAATCTGTACATTCATGACATTCCTGACACAACATCAAAGAAATTTGGTTACGCTGATGATTGGACCCTGGCCACTCAAAACAAAGACATGGGTGTTTTGGAGGATTTACTCTCAACTGACCTAGCGATAATGAATGACTATTTTCGAACATGGAGCTTATTTCCCAATCTAAGTAAAACCGAGAGCTCCTGTTTCCACTTAAACAACAAACTGGCAAAACACGAACTATCAGTGTTATTTAACGGCACTGTCATTAAATACAATCAACAGCCAAAGTACCTGGGCATTACTCTCGATAGAACTCTTTCTTTTAAACTCCACCTAGAAAATACGTCACAAAAACTTAAAACGAGAAACAATATATTGCACAAACTGGCAGGCTCTACATGGGGTGCTACTCCAGCTACCCTCCGAACAACTGCTCTAAGTCTGGTTTACTCAGTGGCTGAGTATGGCGCACCAGTCTGGTTGAATAGCACACATACTCAAAAAGTTGACTGTCAGCTGCATGCCACGATGCGTACTATAAGTGGTACTATCAGATCCACCCCTTTACCTTGGCTCCCTGTGTTAAGCAATATCGCTCCACCTGCACTCAGACGCTCGCATGCTCTCATGCGTGAACATAAAAAGGTAACCAACAACATCACGTTACCCTTGCACGAATATTACGGTGACCACACTCGTTGTCGATTGAAGTCAAGAAAGCCTCCACATAAAACTGCCAGCAACCTGCTGGCAACTGATTTTAATATCTTGGATTCCTGGGATACCTCCTGGCAACATTACAACACAACTGGCCTTTCTATTACTAACCCGACTTCTACCCAACCTGGTTTCGATTTGCCACGTCATACCTGGACTACACTAAACCGAATAAGAACAAACCATGGACGTTGTGCTGATTCTTTCTACAAGTGGGGCATTTCAGAGTCCCCTGAGTGTGACTGCGGCGCTCCACAACAAACTATAAAACACATTGCAACTGTGTGTCCAATTCGACGTTACAATGGAAACATCTCAGACATCCATTTGGCAACTCCAGATGTAGTAGCATGGATAGACTCGCTCGATGTAAACATCTAATGTTCAAATGTACTGCCCAATGTTGAAATATTTTACTTTTTAATTTTTACTTAAAAGACGCGCAATCAAATTGATTGTAAGTTCATTTAATGTGTATCCATGTTTTGTTTTAGGTAGATTTCATAGAAGAGTCTACCTATTTTTAAGTTTAATTTTTAATGTGTCACAAAAAAAAACCATACGCTAAATAAATAATAAAGCACGTGAAGTTGAAACTAAATTATGTGGAATATTAACGTGCCACCCAGTATCACCATTTGGAAACAACAAAGGATAAGCTAAAGGATCCAAAGAATCAAGGACAGATACAGAACGAATTTCATTTGCATTTTTTGAAAAAACAATCATATTTCTTTCAAAAGGTGGTTCACCATCATCATTTTTAAAAATAGCAGCCACATCAGTTTGAACAGCATCATTAAAACGACGAATATCACATTCTCTGTTAACTTTTATAACCATTGACACATCAGCAGTAACATTCTCAGGTCTTTCACAAAATTCATGCATTGATTTGAAAGAACGAACAAAAGGATTCACACGATCTAACTCAAAACCTATCTCACGCATAAGAAAAATTTCACATACATTGGTATTTCTATTCATTCTCATATTAGCAGCAGTATCAACATCATAAAAATATAATTGTGCATACATTGGAGGTCGACCATAAGCAGGAATTAAAGCACCAGTACGATGATAAAAAATATTATGAATTTTAAAATGATAAATACCACGTGCAGTAGAATCCGCTATATTACATTCAGAACTGATCATTGCAAATGCCGAATTATAGGAACGAATATTTGAAAGAAAACTTTTAGAACGTTTTTTTATAGCATTATCATTTGAATTCAATCCTTCGAAAATATTAGAGAAAAATGCATTTTCAGAAAGAGGAGGTAAATTGACTTTGCCTTTATGGCAACACAAAGAAAACGCTTCATTATTATTTGAAGTAACTTCTCTTGCAAAATGTTTGGCATGACAAAAATGACAACTCATATCCAAAGCACCACAAACATACGAATCAAAGTTACCTGGAATCACATTCAAAGCACACTTGAACGAATCTCTCAAAATTACAAAGGGAATTTCATCATTCACCACATTCAATTCTAAATCATTCGCAACATTCATGACACCATTCATGACACCGTTCATGACACCATTCATATCATCAACATTCACTTCATCATTCACAACAACATCAGCTTCAGCATTCATTCCATCATTATTACCATTCATTTCATCATTCATAAAATCAAAATTATTACGCATATTACGCATATAATCTCTTTTATTCCGACGACTCGATGTACCACTCACATCCAAACGACGTTTACGACGTAGTCTTGGCATCGAAATAAATAAATATATCAATATATCAAAAATATGAAATAACTCAAATATCAAAATATCTCAAAAATCTTTATATCAATAAAAAACAAAATAATCGAAAAATATCGAAAACCGTCCTTCTTGAAAGATAAAAGACGACTAAAATATATAAAATAAATACGACGACTGAAATGAATATAAAATAAATATAAAAATTTTCGTTTTTGTTATTCGTTGTTCGGTTCGATAGCTATATAAAAAAGAAAAATTTTAAAGCATTGTTTTAAAGCAAAAAGAAAGATGTATGTAAACTTATAATGCATATGTATAGAAAAAGTTTTCCGTATATAATAACTTTTTTATTTATGATCCGATTTGTTTGAATCCGGATCCGACTATAGGTTACACTAATATCAGTTAGCTGTGAAAATTTCAAATGAATCCATCTGCGAATAAAAAAGCCTAATGCTCCACAAAGTTTTAATCTAGCGTATTAATATATATACTAGGAAGGCCCGGCGTGCTTCGCTACGCTTATAAATAAAGTTTTTGCGTAGACATTTTGTTGACGTAGAAGCAATGATTTCAAAAAGTGGTAATGAGAAATGCTACCATATAATTTTTAAATTTCCTTTTTAAATATATGAATGAAAAATAATCAGAACTCTAGCTGATCAGTTCGGATATATGAAAAATTAGCGATCAAATAAGTTTTCAAGTAAGCTTATTTTATCTCTAACTTATTTGATCGCTAATTTTTCATATATCCGAACTGATCAGCTAGAGTTCTGATTATTTTTCATTCATATATTTAAAAAGAAAAATTAAAAATTATATGCTAGCATTTCTCGTTACCACTTTTTGAAATCATTGCTTCTACGTCAACAAAATGTCTACGCAAAAACTTTATTTATAAGCGTAGCGAAGCACGCCGGGCCTTCCTAGTTAATTTTAAAGCATGAATAGAACACATTGAAATTTCATCTATAATAATGATTGATGCATTATTAATATATGTGCCATGTACACTGTTTGGAGTTATATTTGGCATTGAATTCTCTAATAATGGAATTGGTAATTTGAAAACATTATGCAAAGTTCGCCCCCCAATCAAAAGAGTTGATGCAATACCACTGAAGGCAGTTACAATACACGAAAGATTTAGTGAATTAAATTTATGAATGATTGCCGTTTGAACAAAAGTTTTGCCACAACCTGCATGAGCTGTCAAGAAAAAAAGCTAAAGCATTCGGAGGAACATTCAAACCACAGATAAATGCAAATAATTGACGAAACTGTTTTGGTGATTGAATTTCTGAAGCTTCAAGTAAACATTCACGCTATTCATTATCATTTGTTGCAATACCTCGAGCTTCACATGCTGCAACAAAAGTAGGGTAGGGTACACCTTCATACTTACGTAGATCAAAAAAAGATTTTGGACCACGAACATGCAACAGAAGTAAACGCATATGAAACAATTCTATATCTTTTGGAGTAACCATATATAATCGAGCAACAACTTTATCAGCCCCACGTTGTCTTCTTTTCCACGATTTACTTTGGTCATACCAAACATAATTAATTCTGTATACAAAAACTCATTAGCTAAATTATCAATGGAATTCAAATGGAAAAATGCTAACAATTTTGTTCTTGATACATTTGCGACTGTGCCAGCCACATTACCATTCCTGATATAAACATTTTGTCTATTAGGCAAATGACAATCAAGTCGAATAATTGTATGAGATTGAAAATGCATTGGAAATTCAAATATGCGCCAAGCAGCTTCAGTCGAACCAACATACCGTCCATTCAAAAAATCTTGAATTTCATTTCCCACAATCGCATCATCATTATTCACTGCATTCTCTCCATTCACTCTCAATTCAACATTGGCAGAATCATACTCTTTATATACATACTTGTAAACATATTTCACACTTTTAACAGTCGTACATATTTCCACGTTAATATGACAATTGAATTTTGCAAGAAGATAAATATTATACGGAACAACATATCTATTATCAAGAGATGCACCACGTACATCAACACTCATACCATTATCACGTCGACGGTACAAAGGATAACCATTCACATATTCTTTAATATTTTCAGAAAAAGGTTTTGGAAAATTCTTACTACATTTACCATCTCTCATACAAACAGAATTGGGATTTAGAGCACCACATGGTTCATGCATCATATGACGTTTCACATATTCATGTAATTTAGGAAAAAGAATGTGATCAGCGATTTCAGTTCATACAAATTTATTAATCATTTCATTTCCATCAATTCTATCTTCATCTGACAAATTTAACAAAATTCATCATTTTTAAAAATAGCAACCACATCAGTTTGAACAGCATCATTAAAACGACGAATATCACATTCTCTGTTAACTTTTATAACCATTGACACATCAGCAGTAACATTCTCAGGTCTTTCACAAAATTCATGCATTGATTTAAAAGAACGAACAAAAGGATTCACACGATCTAACTCAAAACCTATCTTACGCATAAGAAAAAATTCGAAATGAA
The DNA here is from genome assembly GCA_963693315.1 of Diogma glabrata. Lineage (NCBI taxonomy): Eukaryota > Metazoa > Arthropoda > Insecta > Diptera > Cylindrotomidae > Diogma > Diogma glabrata. The sequence continues at coordinate 359,870,040 of OY856187.1, read as the reverse complement.
ATTTAAAACATAGAAAAACAATATGTACGTTTATTCACATTCAAAGAAATAAATATACTAACAGCTGAGAAAAAATTAAATATAAAAAAGAATAACAAAATAAAGTTTTAAGTTTCGTTTTTGTTGTTCGTTGTTCGATAGCAAATATATTTTTATATGTATGTAAACTTATAATGCATATGTATAGAAAAAGTTTTCCGTATATAATAACTTTTTTATTTATGATCCGATTTGTTTGAATCCGGATCCCAATATAGGTTACACTAATATCAGTTAGCTGTGAAAATTTGAATTGAATCCATCTGCGAATAAAAAAGCCTTATGCTCCACAAAGTTTTAATCTAGCGTATTAATATATAAAAAAAAGAAGATAAGAAGATGAAACAAATAAAAGATTTTTTAATAACAATTGAATCGGTCATTTCAAAAACCTCGTAAGTCACTCAATTAGAATTTTTCAGAAATCAATAAAAACTGTTTCATACACGAACAAATGAGTTTTAAAGGACTTTTTTATGTTTAATTTAGTATTTGAGTGGTAAAAAATTAAAATAGCGAATAACCTTTACAATTTATTAATAGAAATAATGAAAAAAAACCTGAAAAACAGTTCTTGACTTATGTTGTTTTAGCGATAAATAGGGTTAGTGGTATAAAAGTTAACCAAAAAAATCGTAGTAATCATATTTTTTATTGCTTATTATTGAGAATTACACTTAATCGTGTTAACATAATCGTATTAACATTTTACATGTATTAATTTGTCATGTTTTAATATCTTTATGGTACATAGTCATATTCTCCATCATTCTTAATTATGAGTTAATTCATATATAATAGTATAATACGTATATAATTCATATATAATACGAATCCTCGAAAAGAGGACGAGTGTCATGGGTCCGTACCTGCGGTTCCTCTCGTCCTACGCAGGAATGCAGGAATGCTATCGCTATCGACTTACGTGGTTTTTACCCAGAATACGCATCTCCCTTTAAGGAACCATTTTCTGCAATAAAGGCATGTTGGTAAAAAAAGTGACTTAAGAGGTTTTTGAAATGACCGATTCAATTATATTAAACAAAAATCGGGTGTATTTCAGAAAAGAAATGAAAATTTTGGAAATAATTTTAATAGACAAAATAATAGTTTTATCAATAGGAGGGTTGAACCAATGGACGTTGATAATCCGGCATTAAATAGAAGAGCATTCCTAACAGAACAAGACGATAAGCTAGTAGAAAATTTTCGTTTAGCTGCCTCGGACGAAACGCCTTACCCTATTTAGTGCGCCGGTTCGAAAATTAAGATTTTTAGTGGATACTGCGGTTTAATAAAAAATTATAGTATTATTTATACTAGTTAGTTAAGATTAAAAAATTTTTTTTTAAATGAATAAATTAATAAATAAATTTTTTATAAATAAATAAAGATAATTTAATAAAATTTAATAAATTTAATATATGAATAATCATAAATAAATGAAAAATAATAATAATAAATGAATAATATTATATGAAAGAAATTTTGAGTATAAATATATGAATGGTATTATATTAAAACAATATTAAAGAAAATTTTCATTATAAATAAATATTTTAGATTTTTTTTTTTTTTTTAATTTTTTGATGATAACTAACAGGCTGATTCTGAGTTAAGAGGTCTTAGCTATGATTATTTTTGTTATGAGAATTTTTTTAAGAGGAATATCTTAATTGCGATTCTGTGAACGTTGTCATAAAAACCCTCATAATAACTCTACAAATATATTTTGGAGATCTTTCAAACGGCTATTTTTATAAACAAAAGTATTATAAAATGTCATATTTTCTTTTTAAATAATTTAAATACAAATTAAAATACCATATAAATTATTTTTAAGAATTATGGTATATTATATAATAATTTTTTATAAAAATCAAGCTTATGTTTATTAAAATTTTTTAAGATATCAATAATTTTTGTTTGTGAAAATACCAAACGCCATTTTCAATAATCAAAAATGTATTTTATTTTATAATAATTTATATACAATTAATATAAAATTATACCATATATTAATTATTTTGCAATAAATTTGTGAGAAAAGAATTATTGTTTTTCCTTAGTTTATATAAAATTTGCAAAATTTTCATAAAACAACATGAGACGTAAAAGTTTGATATTGCAAATATGAAATTTTCAATCGCCATTTTATTTAAAATCAATATATATCCATATATATATTTTGTTTTATATTTTTGATTCAAACTAAAATAAAATATAGATAATTATTATATATTTTATAATAATTACATAAATAATTCATAATTAATATTTTATCCTTTATTAATATAATTTTTCATACAAGAATTCCAATAAAAAATATGAAACTTTAAGTTATGATGCTTAAGATGACCATGTTTTATGGTCTTACGTTAAGAGGTTTTTTTTGACATCTCACAGTTGTGACTACATACAGAATCGCATTTAAGAGGTTTTAGTCTTAGCTAAGAGAAAAGTCTTTGCTATGACTATTTTTACATCTGTGAGGGTATGTCAGAATAGCCTGTAAGACGGACTAAAAATCTTTAAAATTAAATATCTCAAGAAAACGAATTAACATCTCTTTGTAATTAATTCAGTAAATTATTTGTGATATAACATCACCCCGATGGAAAATCTCCCATCAAGAATAATATAAGAACTGAATCTAAAAAATTATGGTGCAAATTATGAAACTTTTTGCAATCCATACAATTTTAGAGCGATCTAGTTTCGAACCAATGAGAAAATTTTTAAACTTTAAAAAAAGTTTATCATTCTCATCAGGGCTAGCCGACTAGATAAACTCTACCAAAAAATGTTAACGCTAATGATTATAAACCAAAAATTGGGCTACAACTCTAGCGAAGTGTAAAAACAAAAAATTTACATAAACATACATTTAATAAATTCAGGTTTAGTCAATTAATTTCTCTGGTGATCACTGTTTTGTTATACTCTAGATTTTCTAGTATTGAATAACAAAATTGTATCTGTGAGAAGAAGATGACTAGTCTTCACTTGTGTCTATTGACACATGATCAACAATTAATTCAGTAAATTATTTGTGATATAACATCACCCCGATGGAAAATCTCCCATCAAGAATAATATAAGAACTGAATCTAAAAAATTATGGTGCAAATTATGAAACTTTTTGCAATCCATACAATTTTAGAGCGATCTAGTTTCGAACCAATGAGAAAATTTTTAAACTTTAAAAAAAGTTTATCATTCTCATCAGGGCTAGCCGACTAGATAAACTCTACCAAAAAATGTTAACGCTAATGATTATAAACCAAAAATTGGGCTACAACTCTAGCGAAGTGTAAAAACAAAAAATTTACATAAACATACATTTAATAAATTCAGGTTTAGTCAATTAATTTCTCTGGTGATCACTGTTTTGTTATACTCTAGATTTTCTAGTATTGAATAACAAAATTGTATCTGTGAGAAGAAGATGACTAGTCTTCACTTGTGTCTATTGACACAGGATCAACAATTAATTCAGTAAATTATTTGTGATATAACATCACCCCGATGGAAAATCTCCCATCAAGAATAATATAAGAACTGAATCTAAAAAATTATGGTGCAAATTATGAAACTTTTTGCAATCCATACAATTTTAGAGCGATCTAGTTTCGAACCAATGAGAAAATTTTTAAACTTTAAAAAAAGTTTATCATTCTCATCAGGGCTAGCCGACTAGATAAACTCTACCAAAAAATGTTAACGCTAATGATTATAAACCAAAAATTGGGCTACAACTCTAGCGAAGTGTAAAAACAAAAAATTTACATAAACATACATTTAATAAATTCAGGTTTAGTCAATTAATTTCTCTGGTGATCACTGTTTTGTTATACTCTAGATTTTCTAGTATTGAATAACAAAATTGTATCTGTGAGAAGAAGATGACTAGTCTTCACTTGTGTCTATTGACACATGATCAACAATTAATTCAGTAAATTATTTGTGATATAACATCACCCCGATGGAAAATCTCCCATCAAGAATAATATAAGAACTGAATCTAAAAAATTATGGTGCAAATTATGAAACTTTTTGCAATCCATACAATTTTAGAGCGATCTAGTTTCGAACCAATGAGAAAATTTTTAAACTTTAAAAAAAGTTTATCATTCTCATCAGGGCTAGCCGACTAGATAAACTCTACCAAAAAATGTTAACGCTAATGATTATAAACCAAAAATTGGGCTACAACTCTAGCGAAGTGTAAAAACAAAAAATTTACATAAACATACATTTAATAAATTCAGGTTTAGTCAATTAATTTCTCTGGTGATCACTGTTTTGTTATACTCTAGATTTTCTAGTATTGAATAACAAAATTGTATCTGTGAGAAGAAGATGACTAGTCTTCACTTGTGTCTATTGACACATGATCAACAATTAATTCAGTAAATTATTTGTGATATAACATCACCCCGATGGAAAATCTCCCATCAAGAATAATATAAGAACTGAATCTAAAAAATTATGGTGCAAATTATGAAACTTTTTGCAATCCATACAATTTTAGAGCGATCTAGTTTCGAACCAATGAGAAATTTTTAAACTTTAAAAAAAATTTATCATTCTCATCAGGGCTAGCCGACTAGATAAACTCTACCAAAAAATGTTAACGCTAATGATTATAAACCAAAAATTGGGCTACAACTCTAGCGAAGTGTAAAAACAAAAAATTTACATAAACATACATTTAATAAATTCAGGTTTAGTCAATTAATTTCTCTGGTGATCACTGTTTTGTTATACTCTAGATTTTCTAGTATTGAATAACAAAATTGTATCTGTGAGAAGAAGATGACTAGTCTTCACTTGTGTCTATTGACACATGATCAACAATTAATTCAGTAAATTATTTGTGATATAACATCACCCCGATGGAAAATCTCCCATCAAGAATAATATAAGAACTGAATCTAAAAAATTATGGTGCAAATTATGAAACTTTTTGCAATCCATACAATTTTAGAGCGATCTAGTTTCGAACCAATGAGAAAATTTTTAAACTTTAAAAAAAGTTTATCATTCTCATCAGGGCTAGCCGACTAGATGAACTCTACCAAAAAATGTTAACGCTAATGATTATAAACCAAAAATTGGGCTACAACTCTAGCGAAGTGTAAAAACAAAAAATTTACATAAACATACATTTAATAAATTCAGGTTTAGTCAATTAATTTCTCTGGTGATCACTGTTTTGTTATACTCTAGATTTTCTAGTATTGAATAACAAAATTGTATCTGTGAGAAGAAGATGACTAGTCTTCACTTGTGTCTATTGACACATGATCAACAATTAATTCAGTAAATTATTTGTGATATAACATCACCCCGATGGAAAATCTCCCATCAAGAATAATATAAGAACTGAATCTAAAAAATTATGGTGCAAATTATGAAACTTTTTGCAATCCATACAATTTTAGAGCGATCTAGTTTCGAACCAATGAGAAAATTTTTAAACTTTAAAAAAAGTTTATCATTCTCATCAGGGCTAGCCGACTAGATAAACTCTACCAAAAAATGTTAACGCTAATGATTATAAACCAAAAATTGGGCTACAACTCTAGCGAAGTGTAAAAACAAAAAATTTACATAAACATACATTTAATAAATTCAGGTTTAGTCAATTAATTTCTCTGGTGATCACTGTTTTGTTATACTCTAGATTTTCTAGTATTGAATAACAAAATTGTATCTGTGAGAAGAAGATGACTAGTCTTCACTTGTGTCTATTGACACATGATCAACAATTAATTCAGTAAATTATTTGTGATATAACATCACCCCGATGGAAAATCTCCCATCAAGAATAATATAAGAACTGAATCTAAAAAATTATGGTGCAAATTATGAAACTTTTTGCAATCCATACAATTTTAGAGCGATCTAGTTTCGAACCAATGAGAAAATTTTTAAACTTTAAAAAAAGTTTATCATTCTCATCAGGGCTAGCCGACTAGATAAACTCTACCAAAAAATGTTAACGCTAATGATTATAAACCAAAAATTGGGCTACAACTCTAGCGAAGTGTAAAAACAAAAAATTTACATAAACATACATTTAATAAATTCAGGTTTAGTCAATTAATTTCTCTGGTGATCACTGTTTTGTTATACTCTAGATTTTCTAGTATTGAATAACAAAATTGTATCTGTGAGAAGAAGATGACTAGTCTTCACTTGTGTCTATTGACACATGATCAACAATTAATTCAGTAAATTATTTGTGATATAACATCACCCCGATGGAAAATCTCCCATCAAGAATAATATAAGAACTGAATCTAAAAAATTATGGTGCAAATTATGAAACTTTTTGCAATCCATACAATTTTAGAGCGATCTAGTAGAGAAACTAGAGAGAACTAGAAAATCTAGAGTATAACAAAACAGTGATCACCAGAGAAATTAATTGACTAAACCTGAATTTATTAAATGTATGTTTATGTAAATTTTTTGTTTTTACACTTCGCTAGAGTTGTAGCCCAATTTTTGGTTTATAATCATTAGCGTTAACATTTTTTGGTAGAGTTTATCTAGTCGGCTAGCCCTGATGAGAATGATAAACTTTTTTTAAAGTTTAAAAATTTTCTCATTGGTTCGAAACTAGATCGCTCTAAAATTGTATGGATTGCAAAAAGTTTCATAATTTGCACCATAATTTTTTAGATTCAGTTCTTATATTATTCTTGATGGGAGATTTTCCATCGGGGTGATGTTATATCACAAATAATTTACTGAATTAATTGTTGATCATGTGTCAATAGACACAAGTGAAGACTAGTCATCTTCTTCTCACAGATACAATTTTGTTATTCAATACTAGAAAATCTAGAGTATAACAAAACAGTGATCACCAGAGAAATTAATTGACTAAACCTGAATTTATTAAATGTATGTTTATGTAAATTTTTTGTTTTTACACTTCGCTAGAGTTGTAGCCCAATTTTTGGTTTATAATCATTAGCGTTAACATTTTTTGGTAGAGTTTATCTAGTCGGCTAGCTCTGATGAGAATGATAAACTTTTTTTAAAGTTTAAAAATTTTCTCATTGGTTCGAAACTAGATCGCTCTAAAATTGTATGGATTGCAAAAAGTTTCATAATTTGCACCATAATTTTTTAGATTCAGTTCTTATATTATTCTTGATGGGAGATTTTCCATCGGGGTGATGTTATATCACAAATAATTTACTGAATTAATTGTTGATCATGTGTCAATAGACACAAGTGAAGACTAGTCATCTTCTTCTCACAGATACAATTTTGTTATTCAATACTAGAAAATCTAGAGTATAACAAAACAGTGATCACCAGAGAAATTAATTGACTAAACCTGAATTTATTAAATGTATGTTTATGTAAATTTTTTGTTTTTACACTTCGCTAGAGTTGTAGCCCAATTTTTGGTTTATAATCATTAGCGTTAACATTTTTTGGTAGAGTTTATCTAGTCGGCTAGCCCTGATGAGAATGATAAACTTTTTTTAAAGTTTAAAAATTTTCTCATTGGTTCGAAACTAGATCGCTCTAAAATTGTATGGATTGCAAAAAGTTTCATAATTTGCACCATAATTTTTTAGATTCAGTTCTTATATTATTCTTGATGGGAGATTTTCCATCGGGGTGATGTTATATCACAAATAATTTACTGAATTAATTGTTGATCATGTGTCAATAGACACAAGTGAAGACTAGTCATCTTCTTCTCACAGATACAATTTTGTTATTCAATACTAGAAAATCTAGAGTATAACAAAACAGTGATCACCAGAGAAATTAATTGACTAAACCTGAATTTATTAAATGTATGTTTATGTAAATTTTTTGTTTTTACACTTCGCTAGAGTTGTAGCCCAATTTTTGGTTTATAATCATTAGCGTTAACATTTTTTGGTAGAGTTTATCTAGTCGGCTAGCCCTGATGAGAATGATAAACTTTTTTTAAAGTTTAAAAATTTTCTCATTGGTTCGAAACTAGATCGCTCTAAAATTGTATGGATTGCAAAAAGTTTCATAATTTGCACCATAATTTTTTAGATTCAGTTCTTATATTATTCTTGATGGGAGATTTTCCATCGGGGTGATGTTATATCACAAATAATTTACTGAATTAATTGTTGATCATGTGTCAATAGACACAAGTGAAGACTAGTCATCTTCTTCTCACAGATACAATTTTGTATTGTATTTTGATACAATACTAGAAAATCTAGAGTATAACAAAACAGTGATCACCAGAGAAATTAATTGACTAAACCTGAATTTATTAAATGTATGTTTATGTAAATTTTTTGTTTTTACACTTCGCTAGAGTTGTAGCCCAATTTTTGGTTTATAATCATTAGCGTTAACATTTTTTGGTAGAGTTTATCTAGTCGGCTAGCCCTGATGAGAATGATAAACTTTTTTTAAAGTTTAAAAATTTTCTCATTGGTTCGAAACTAGATCGCTCTAAAATTGTATGGATTGCAAAAAGTTTCATAATTTGCACCATAATTTTTTAGATTCAGTTCTTATATTATTCTTGATGGGAGATTTTCCATCGGGGTGATGTTATATCACAAATAATTTACTGAATTAATTGTTGATCATGTGTCAATAGACACAAGTGAAGACTAGTCATCTTCTTCTCACAGATACAATTTTGTTATTCAATACTAGAAAATCTAGAGTATAACAAAACAGTGATCACCAGAGAAATTAATTGACTAAACCTGAATTTATTAAATGTATGTTTATGTAAATTTTTTGTTTTTACACTTCGCTAGAGTTGTAGCCCAATTTTTGGTTTATAATCATTAGCGTTAACATTTTTTGGTAGAGTTTATCTAGTCGGCTAGCCCTGATGAGAATGATAAACTTTTTTTAAAGTTTAAAAATTTTCTCATTGGTTCGAAACTAGATCGCTCTAAAATTGTATGGATTGCAAAAAGTTTCATAATTTGCACCATAATTTTTTAGATTCAGTTCTTATATTATTCTTGATGGGAGATTTTCCATCGGGGTGATGTTATATCACAAATAATTTACTGAATTAATTGTTGATCATGTGTCAATAGACACAAGTGAAGACTAGTCATCTTCTTCTCACAGATACAATTTTGTTATTCAATACTAGAAAATCTAGAGTATAACAAAACAGTGATCACCAGAGAAATTAATTGACTAAACCTGAATTTATTAAATGTATGTTTATGTAAATTTTTTGTTTTTACACTTCGCTAGAGTTGTAGCCCAATTTTTGGTTTATAATCATTAGCGTTAACATTTTTTGGTAGAGTTTATCTAGTCGGCTAGCCCTGATGAGAATGATAAACTTTTTTTAAAGTTTAAAAATTTTCTCATTGGTTCGAAACTAGATCGCTCTAAAATTGTATGGATTGCAAAAAGTTTCATAATTTGCACCATAATTTTTTAGATTCAGTTCTTATATTATTCTTGATGGGAGATTTTCCATCGGGGTGATGTTATATCACAAATAATTTACTGAATTAATTGTTGATCATGTGTCAATAGACACAAGTGAAGACTAGTCATCTTCTTCTCACAGATACAATTTTGTTATTCAATACTAGAAAATCTAGAGTATAACAAAACAGTGATCACCAGAGAAATTAATTGACTAAACCTGAATTTATTAAATGTATGTTTATGTAAATTTTTTGTTTTTACACTTCGCTAGAGTTGTAGCCCAATTTTTGGTTTATAATCATTAGCGTTAACATTTTTTGGTAGAGTTTATCTAGTCGGCTAGCCCTGATGAGAATGATAAACTTTTTTTAAAGTTTAAAAATTTTCTCATTGGTTCGAAACTAGATCGCTCTAAAATTGTATGGATTGCAAAAAGTTTCATAATTTGCACCATAATTTTTTAGATTCAGTTCTTATATTATTCTTGATGGGAGATTTTCCATCGGGGTGATGTTATATCACAAATAATTTACTGAATTAATTGTTGATCATGTGTCAATAGACACAAGTGAAGACTAGTCATCTTCTTCTCACAGATACAATTTTGTTATTCAATACTAGAAAATCTAGAGTATAACAAAACAGTGATCACCAGAGAAATTAATTGACTAAACCTGAATTTATTAAATGTATGTTTATGTAAATTTTTTGTTTTTACACTTCGCTAGAGTTGTAGCCCAATTTTTGGTTTATAATCATTAGCGTTAACATTTTTTGGTAGAGTTTATCTAGTCGGCTAGCCCTGATGAGAATGATAAACTTTTTTTAAAGTTTAAAAATTTTCTCATTGGTTCGAAACTAGATCGCTCTAAAATTGTATGGATTGCAAAAAGTTTCATAATTTGCACCATAATTTTTTAGATTCAGTTCTTATATCTCTTTGTAAATTTGATATATTTTAAAGTAAGGTTAGAGCTATATTTAAAAAAAAAAAGTTAAAATTTAATTGATTTTAAAACTTTTTGTTAATGGAAGTTGTTTGAAAAAATGAAGAAAAATTCGAATTTCAGTCGTACTAAAAATCTTTAAAATTTAATATCTCAAGAACAAAAATTAACGCCTCTGAGTCAATTTTATATATTTTAGAGTAAGGATAGAACTATTGTCAGAAAAAAAATTAATTTAATCCCAATTGATCTTCGACCCTAGCGCCATCTTTAAAAAAATTTTTTTAATATTTTTATTTAAAAATTAATTATAAAAAAATTATTTCAAGAGGCCCGGCATGTTCAGTATCTCATCTTATATTACAAATAGATAAACTAGGACAGAATGCCGCAATCAACATTTAAAGGTAAGTTTCTTTTTGTTTTATTATTTTATTATTATTCCAAAATTTTCTGTAAGTTTGTAACTTGGCGGGCTAAAGTGTAAATATTAGGGGGGAGTTGTGACATGGCAGGTCTCGTTTCTGGAAATCCTGGGTGGTGTATTGAGGCACGCTTATTTTTTTTTGTTATTTTAAATTTTCTTGTGTGTAGAGGGTGGTCACCAGAATTCACGCCAGCTTGAGCTAGCGGTTATTTTCGTGCATGACAAACTGGTAGACCTGTACGGTAGACCTCCTAGTACAAAGTCAAAATAAATTGGAAGGAAAAGCAGCAGAATGAACGCCACAGCGTTATATTCTTTCGTTAAGAAAAATTAACATACAATTTTATTTGTAATTTTATTAACTTTTTTTTCAAAATTTAACATTTTTGTTTCAAGTTACTTCGGTCTGAAAGACCTAAGTATTACATTCATGAGCTCAAAGTAAAATTCTTACCCCCACTTTTTTTGACATTTCTCGACGTTTTAGGACCTCCTGATTCTAAAAAAGCAAAAGTTAATGTATGTCTGTCTGCCGGCCGGCCGTCATTACCTACGCTGCAGGGAAAACCGCTGGAGGGATTTCAAATTTTTTTTTTTCTAAAAATAGGTATTCACAAGGGACAGGTCCGAAAGGACGCTGTGTTAGATAATTGCACCGGAAGTGTGTCAAAAAAATCATTATGTGTATCAAAAATAGCAAATTTTCATATTTTTGGCTTAAAAAACGTTCATTTTAAGTGATTACGAGTAGGAACATTAAATTTGGAGAAATCTTGATGGTCGGGATTGGTATGTAAGATCAAAAACTAGATTATTGCATTATAAGTTTGTCAAAAAAATGTTGTCAAGTGTGTCAAAAGAAAGATTTTTATTTATTTTTTTACCTAATTTTTTGGAAAAAAAAAATAAAATTAATTGTTTGTTTGAAATGAAGTTTTATTATTAATATTGAGAATTATGGCATTATGAGGTTGTCAAAAAAATGTTGTCAAGTGTGTCAAAAGATTTTTATTTAGTTTTTTACCCTTTTTTTTTGGAAAAAAATAAAATTGTTTTTTTGAAATGAAATTTTATTATTATTATTGAGAATTATGGATTATAAGTTTGTCAAAAAAATGTTGTCAAGTGTGTCAAAAGAAAGATTTTTATTTATTTTTTTACCTAATTTTTTGGAAAAAAAAAAATAAAATTAATTGTTTGTTTGAAATGAAGTTTTATTATTATTATTGAGAATTATGGCATTATAAGGTTGTCAAAAAAATGTTGTCAAGTGTGTCAAAAGATTTTTATTTAGTTTTTTACCCTTTTTTTGGAAAAAAATAAAATTGTTTCTTTGAAATGAAATTTTATTATTATTATTGAGAATTATGGATTATAAGTTTGTCAAAAAATGTTGTCAAGTGTGTCAAAAGAAAGGTTTTTATTTATTTTTTACCCATTTTTTTTAGAAAACAATAAAATTAATAGTTTGTATGACATGATATTTTATTATTATTATAGAGAATTATGGCATTATAAGTTTGTCAAAAAATGATTTCATTTATTTTTTAGCCAATTTTTTGGGAAAAAAATGTAGCTGTTTTTATGACGTAAATGTAATCTAAAATGAAATTAGACATGGAAGTTTTTGAATTTGTTATAGTTTTTGAAATATTTTTGGAATTTTGAAAAAGTTTGTATTTTTGATTTTGTAATAATTTTTGCAATATTTTTAGAATATCGGTAAAAGTTTTAATTTTTGAATTTGTAAGAATTTTTGAAATATTTTTAGAATTTGGAAAAATTTTAAATTTTTGATATTATTATAATTTTTGGAATTTTGAAAAAATTTTCAATTTTTGATTTTGTAATAATTTTTGCAATATTTTTAGAATTTTGGAAAAAGTTTGAATTTTTAAGAATTTTTGAAATGTTGGAATTTAGAAAAAATTTAAATATTTGATTTTATTCTAATTTTTGGAATATTTTTGGAATTTTGAAAAAGTTTGACTTTATTTAATTTTTACAATATTTTTGGAATTTTGATTATAATTTTCTGGCAACGTATTGATGTTTCGTGTTAGTTGTGTAGTAAATTTTTAAACTGAGTTAAAAAAAGGCTTGTACTTTAACAAAGAGTTATGTTTGATATACATCGCTGCCCAAAACTAAAAACCATGTCCTCATAAAAGTTTTTTACCGAAAACTATATCAAAATCTTTAACCCAGACCGAAGTCTTGATATCTCAGAGCTGTGAGATTTCAGCCCCTCCATATTTTAATTATTCGTTTGAAGGAAAAAAAGGTATATAGAGATAGATTCGTTTCAGAATGTTTCGAGGATCATTTTTATTTTGATTTGATTTTAAATCAAATCTCGATTAGTGTGAAGTAAAATAAAAAATTGGATTTCAGTTTTGAAGTTAATTAATGATAAGATTACAATTAACTAGTTAGTTGAATAATAAATAAATTTTGGAATACAACTTATCGTCGCTTTAATAATGAAACAACGTATTCGCAAAAGTGTAGTTTCGAGATAATTGGGTTTAAAGATTTTTCGATTTTCTGATTTTCGTAAACTCGGCAGCACTAATGAATGAATAAAGATATTGGGAAAAAAAATTTCTACCAATTAATTTTGACTAATTTCTCCACAGCATATTAAAATTTCACATTGGTACCTGCTGGCTTTTCTACCTAAAAAGAGGTGAAAAGTCAATCAGGTACCTTATACGTTATTTCATATTTCATATACGTTATTTCATTTTGCATGGAAGTACGATTAAGTCTAAAACTAATTCCTCGCTTTAATAATGAAACAACGTATTCGCAAAAGTGTAGTTTCGAGATAATTGGGTTTAAAGATTTTTCGATTTTCTGATTTTCGTAAACTCGGCAGCACTATTGAATGAATAAAGATATTGGAAAAAAAATTTCTGCCAATTAATCTTGACTAATTTCCCCATAGCATATTAAAATTTCACATTGGTACCTGCTGGCTTTTCTACCTAAAAAGAGGTGAAAAGTCAATCAGGTACCTTATACGTTATTTCATATTTCATATACGTTATTTCATTTTGCATGGAAGTACGATTAACCTAAAACTAATCATTATTGAATTAACGCATAATATTCTTACAATTTTTTATTTATATGAACCGGCATATCATGTAGTAATGAATGATGCTTCTACAATATTTTAGATTTACCATTTCGTGTGGCGATCGTAATGTATGCAAAGTATACGACACTGATTTTACCCAAGTTATTATTCTGTAGGAATTGAAATATCGTACATGCATTTACGCTGTTTCAATATTTAACCCTATTCAAATTTGCATGTACGTTAATTAACAATATATTAATTTTCACCCCCAGTTATAAAAAAATTGGAAAATGTTAAAATGCCACTTTATAGACATCCTTATGGGGAATGCAGTGCACCCATTATATAATAACAACGTATATATGGCATACGTTATTTCATTATTAAAGCGACGTTATAAGGATTAATTGAATGGAAAAAACGGCAGATTTATTACATGGAAAATAGACAATACAGACTACAAAATAGATATATGTAATTGTTATTAAGGCTGTATTATGTGGATATACAGTGCAAATTCCATCAGCCACGTTCTGCTACATCACAAAAAAAAACGTTAATGGTAGTGCGTGTATAGTATTAGTGTTTCACATTAAAGTTTGAAGAAAAAATATATGACAGATATACAAATATTTAAAAAAAAAATTGTTTGAACTACGTTCATGGACGTCATCTAAAGATTTTTACAGTTATTATCACGAGAAAATTATTTTGGGTAATCACATATGCATTGATGAGGAGGAAATGGTGGATTATATAATTGAGGGTATGAATAACATACGTTTGTAAAGTCAAACGAACATATGCAATGTTTTAACTCAAAAGAAGATTCATAAATATTACGAATTGCAAACGAGGATTGAAATTTGATAAATATTAAAGAAAAAAAAAATGTTAGTAAAAATAATAATGTTATTAAACCTATTGCAGTAAAACTAAGTTTTGTTAACAAGAGTTCGAGAAGGTGTAAGTGTTTTGAATTGGGACATTTGTTAACGAATTGTTCGAAATCAAAACGTCTACACATTTAATTTAATTGAATTCATAGATTGGGCAGAACTATAAGCTAACTCTGCAGTTGAATCAACACACTTCCGTTCGTTAGTAGAGATTGTAAAATTATCAAAAAATTGTAAAATTGAATTGTAAATTGTAAAATTATCAAACTTCCACAAATTTGAATGCAATTAAACCTTAGAAATTATGTTAGAGCTATTGTTTTTTAATTATGTCCGAAAATGTGGAATCTTTCTCAAAAGTCGTTTGTTGATTGATGTTAACCCTGTTAAGTTTTATTGATGTGTTCTACCTTTACCTGTCGATTGATTCATGTTGACTTTTATTTCTTCTTTAGTCGCAGTCCTACTTGCATTCACGGATCTAAATTTATATTGATATTTGCGCTGATTTGGTCGAAAATCGAGGTTTGTAGAATTTCGAATCGATTTATAGATTTGCGGATTCCGCTACATGAATATTCTCTCTCTGACCTGCAATCATTTCATCTTTTAATGACCTTGAAGTAGCTTTCTAGATCTTTTCCGTCGGCTATTTGTTCTAGCTCTTTGTTTGGAACTGGAACTTTAAACTCACTTAACAAAACTAGCACTCGCACCGCTGTCACCTATGTCGCGAATTGGTTTCTATCCAAATTTCAGTAAACGGTAAATTCGATCACTTAGTTGTAGGTGACTAGACAGAGATCATTAAGTGAACAACTTTATTGAATCTTTATACCAGCTCTAAAATCTCCAATAGTTAATTGTCTATTTAACAAAAACTAAAACTTGTATACTTTCACTTCACTTCACCTATTCACAATTATCTGCCAAATTTAAGATGCATTTCTCTTTTGTTTTAGAATTTATTAGCCGCAATTTCATGTTATTATATTTTATATTGATCTGTTCAAATTATGTTTTTTTATTCCACTCACTATCTAAAAAGGAAAACTACAATTTTAATGCTGTTAACTGTCAACAAATTACACGATTCTATAATAAAAAAACTATACAAGTCGGATCCCTTAAAAAAAATTGTACTTCGTTTAAATTTTAATGGAATCTGCATTTAAAAATATTCTTATTAACATATTGTTTTAAAACGAGAATTTTCACATATTTTTATCATTCTTCTTCTTCTTTTTTATCGTCTGTTTATCTTGCATTTGGTTGTATTCAATGTCAATAGTTAAAGATAAAGCTTTTCGTTTTTTTGTTTTTTTCTCACGTTCCAAAGTAGTGCTTTCTTCATTGGTATATTCAGTACTCTGTTCCTCTAGTTTACCGTTGCTCTTTTTTGATTTTTTTTTGGATATAGCATCGAGATCAGAAATACCCCCATTTTGACTTTTACAAACTTCTTTTTCAACATTGTTCTTCGATTTTTTCGATTTATGTTTTTTCGCTGTCACATCTTCAAAGATTTGTTCAACGTTATCTGAGCATGTTTTACTTGTCTTCTTTTTAGATTTCTTTTGACCCGTTTCACTCGTACCACTAGTTTCAATTTGACGGTCTGTTTCATTTTCATTATCATGCCCATTTTCAACTTCTGTTGATCTCTTTTTCTTTTTCTTCGCTTTAGTATGACTGTCTTCGTTAGATTCAGTTAAAATGTCAGTTTGAATTTCAAAGTTTTGATTTTCATTTTCCTCATCTTTTGATGATTTCTTCTTTTTCTTTTTCGATGTTTTTACTTTTTTATCGTTAGTATCATTCAGAGATGTTTCTGTAGTTTTAAAGTTATCACTTTCTATGATAATTTCTGTTTCTTCGTTTTTTACATTAACTAAATTATTTTCTTCTTCCTTATTTAAATTTTTGTTAACAAACACAGCACAAAAGAAACCATTGGTTAAATCTGTATCTTCGTAACAATACAGGCAGTTTTTAGCAACATCCTCATATTTTTCACTCCCGAAATTTATCCACGAATCGCCCACGATCGAACGAGGATCTAATAATTCAAATTGGGGACATCGATGCAACGCTTTTTGTACAACATGCTCGTTTTCATCGGTAAGTATTGAACATGTTGAATATACAACACGTTTAGCGTTTGTGAAAGTTTGCATTGTATGAACCAATAATTTGGTTTGTAAACGAGATAAATTTAGAATTCTTTCTTTATCTTTATGAGTATCACCGCACCGAGAAACCATTCCTGAACCAGAACATGATGGATCGATTAAAATGTATTCCACATTGGGATATTCTTCTGAATCTGAAATAATTTAAAAAAAAAAAAAATTATTATTTGGATTTAAAATTAAATAATTTAAATATAGTTAATAAATAGAAAATAATTTATTTGCAAATATTTTTGACTCAAGAACATTAACTTATAAACAGGATCATGGCAGGTTCGTTCGTTGATGGTCAGTTAAAAACGACGAAATTGACGATCAACGAGAATTTTCATTTATCAACTTCAATGAAAGTTCAACAAAACAGGGTGGTTATTTTGTAGCGTTATCTCACTAGGTGAGATAAAAAGTGAGATAAAATATTTGTCTTTGATCGATTATATTAGATAAAAGAAATCATTTAAACATAATTTTTTTATCTCACTATTTATCTCACCTAGTGAGATAACGCTACAAAATAACCACCCTGGTCCTAATAGATGCTGCTGCGTGGACTTGGACGAAAGACTTGATGTTTCGAATCACATAAATCAAACATGTATATGAAACATCTAAACAAGGATAGTAGAAAAAAGTAATTTTTTTTTTTTTTTTTTTTATTATAAGTTAGGCATGTTTAGTGTTAATCATAATAAATTATTAATTTACGTCTCTGAATATCCAAAGATACCATGCCAACTAGGAAGTGTGGTTAAGTTTGAATAAATTAAGTTTCTTTTAGAAATTTATGGACGTTAACTTTAAAACTTTGAGGATTAAAGCTATCAGGAAAAACCCATGAAGGTAAGGCGTTCCAGAGATGAGAGACTCTGTTGAAAAAATCACGCTGAAAGGCAACAGTTCTGCACCTTTTTATATGAACCGTAAAAGGATGGGCTATAACATTTGCTCTGGTGTTACGCAATGGAATTGCTAGTTCAGGTAAAATTGATTTAATCTCTTCAGAAGCTCGTTCATCCATAATGTATTTGTAGAAAATTGTCAAATCCGCAACATTTCGTCTGTGCTGTAAAGAATCAAGCTCATCAGTAAGAGTTGAGTTGCCAATCAGTTTAACAGCTCTGCGCTGAACAGAATCAAGGCACTTCAAACTACTATAATAAGCTCCACCCCATATGTGAGAACAGTACTCCATGCAGGGACGTATAAATGATTTGTAAATTAAAAGAAGCTGTTCGCTATTAAAAAACTTACG
The DNA here is from genome assembly GCA_963693315.1 of Diogma glabrata. Taxonomy (NCBI): domain Eukaryota; kingdom Metazoa; phylum Arthropoda; class Insecta; order Diptera; family Cylindrotomidae; genus Diogma; species Diogma glabrata. The sequence continues at coordinate 359,851,758 of OY856187.1, read as the reverse complement.
ACATCGTCCCAAAAAGCCCAATTTTTGAACAGCGTTCTTAGCTAGGTTAAAAATATGAGAATTCCATTTCAAATTATTTTCAACTTCTACTCCTAAAAGCCTAACAGATCCTTTGTCTACAAGATCTTTAGAGCCGAACTTCAATGGAAACGGATTAGGTGTGGATAATCTAGAAAAATAACAAGCCTGTGTTTTGCTCGTATTGAATTCAACACTATTAGCGAGCCCCCAATCCAAAATAGTTTTAAGGTCATGGTTTAAAGAATCTATTAAATTTGATCTACAGTTGTTAAGCGCTAACTGTGAATATAATTTAGGGTTCTCATGAGACGCATGAAGAGTGCTATCATCAGCAAAACTATGGATAGGACTAATCGTTGAATCTAACAAATCATTAATATAAATAAGAAAAAGAGTTGGTGACAAAGCAGAACCCTGAGGAACTCCTGCATTAGTTGAAAAGACATCCGATGAAATACCATCAACATTGACCCGAAATTTCCGCTCGGAAATAAAACTTTGTATCCAAGATATAAGTTGCTCATCCAAACCATTACATCTTAATTTGCAAATAAGATTGTTGTGCCAAACTTTATCAAATGCTTTGGATATATCAAGAGCAATACCGAAAGTCTCACCATGATTTTCAAGCGATTTGTTCCATATATGAGTGACAAAGGAAAGGATTACAAGACAAAGGCTGCGCCAAACAAATTTCAACGAATGACAGGAATGCTGGAGAGTCTTAGATATGGCATGGAAAATGTCTCTTTTTCTGCCTAATGAAGCAAAACCACCAGTTTTTTTTGTTTTCAATAATAGGAAAACAATACAGTAAACAAAGTTCTTTATCTAGAATATTCTTTCAATAGCTTCAGAAACTGCAACAGTTGATTGTTTTTGCAGCAAAAACACAGCATCGAAAATAATAAAACAAGTGTCTCTAATGAGTGTGAGTTCCAATTCCGGCACGAAACACACAAAGTAGTTTTTTTAAGAGGAAATGAAAAATTATTTCAAATTGCAAAATTCAAGTGATTTCCAATATATACTTAAGCTAATTGCTCACAAAAACCTCTCCAAATTAAAATTCCTAACAAAAATATAGCAATAAATTGACCATGCGTCAGATATAAGTTTCGGATTGATTGACAACAATTTATCATTAATGACTCTACACTCGTGACTTAGGATGTTGATTAGAATGTTGACTTAAGATATTGACGAAATATTCTCTCATCCTATGAATTCATACATAGTAATGTCTAGAAATTTAATACAAAAAATCCCAAAGTAATAAACAAAATATTTCTAACACTTAATCTTTTTTTACAATTCAAAATCACTACTTCTATTTACACGAGTCAATGTTCATTATACACCGTTCCACTTACAATTAATTTATTCTGCCTAAAAATTCGTGTTTAAATAGTATTCCGTCCGTATATAAAGATCAATCGGTTTCTAAAATTCTTTTATTCGGAATGTTCCTTAAAACAAAATATCAAATCATTTTTTTTTCTTCAATATATCTTTTCTAGAAGAAGAGGGCGTTGGAGATAGGCATTGTTTAGTGTGCATTTCATTATGTTCACGGACTGGTAAAATGTTACATTTCTCGTGCAGATGATCTCGGAGAGCCATCAAATTACAACCGATTGCGGTTATCAAGGCTGTGTTTTATGTTATTTGCAACTTATTCCTCAGTGAGTGTCAGCGACTTGGGGTGTCTGTATGGGTGTAGAGTAATCTATAATAGGTTTGCCTAGTGCTTTGTATTTTGTGATAATTTGATTTTTATCTTTGTGCCTTGAACTAGCAGGTAGTTCTGTTTTTTAGTCTAGAGTTTACATGTTGTGCATGAGCAATGAATTTAAGTAATGTGTCAATGTTATCCCTAATAGTTGCGGTTTTTACCTTCTTCAGCCGTGTGGTCAAAGTGTACTGCAAGTTCTGGATTTTTGGTTATAAACCATTCTTCGAAGATGTTTAGGGTAGTATTCAGTATATCGGTGAGTAGTTCCAGATCGTTTCCTGTTGCAAAGATCATGCAGTCGTTTGCATATGACGTTATGGCTATTCCTTATGGTGAAGCAGATAAGACTGCTTAGGTAGAGATTGAATAATGAAGAGGAAAGAACTCCACCTTGCGGAAACTATTTGTCTTAGCACTTCCATCTTGGATTTGCAATTAAGGAACCCAGCGTAGGACACCATTTTCACCATTAAAATGTTTTTGCATATTGCACAATGTCACGTTTTTGTTGGTCCAGAATACCAGCCATGACGAGGAGAGTTTGAAGCAGTGAGGCCAGGGACAGTGACTTTTTTGCCCAAAAACAGAGCGACGGTTTTAAATTATCCGTTGAAATTGTTTAGTTGTGATGGTCTTTGGTCGAAACTGGGTTCCGCGTAGACTCGCTAACCGTCCCGACTTAAACGGGGCAGACTAGTTTTATGATTGAACGTGGTGTTCCGACGTTACTATAAACGGAATGCGGTTTGTCCCGATTTTCCGTCTCTTCAAATCTAACCGATTGAACTTTAAGTCAGATTATTTTATGTTTCGGTCTAATAATTATAATATTTGTTTAACACTAAAACTATAACAGTTTACAATTTATCTACTGGCAATGCCGAAATTTTTATTACAATATTTTCTTATATGGAATGTCCAACTTAGACGACAGATCACCATCTCAACACGGTGGGACAACTAATAACTATGTATAGGAAAAAATTAGGAGAATTTAATTTAGATTGTCTAAAAAAAACTGAATGTGTTGTTGAAATTCACTTGTTCGTATGGTAAAATTAAAACTATAATACTTTTGTTAAACGAAAATAATGATAAAACTTTGAATCACGCTTACCGTTCTATAGCATCATGATAAAAATTATTTTCGGGCATATTTTACTTATCTAGTTTGTTTTGTGTGGTTTGTTTAAGAAATTTGAAATATATTCGATGTTTGCATTCCATAACGTCAAAATCTTATTCAAATAGGCGGAGTTTATTATAAATTTTGAGTTGATAATACCGTTTTAAAGTCAGGTATGTTGACACATTCGACTGTTCATGCTCAATAGTCGTCGGATTAGTGGTCGTCAGTATCAGTCAAGTCCAGTACCCACAGATATGATTTTTGAAGGTGATTGAAACTGATTTATGTTGGACAACTCTATAAGTTGATAGTTAAAGTTTAAAAGTTGATGTTGGGTAAGTTAAAAGAACAGATTAAATTTTATAAAGTTTAAATCTGAATTGAATGATATTGACTGATTTTAAGTATTCTTCTCCATATCCACATTTCGAAACTTTCTATTTTCTTAATCGTTCACAATCGTATAAGAAAACAGTTCACACAAAACACTATAATTTTTTTCTTTAGAGTCTAATTTACTTCTCAACAACATCCTCTGCTATAAAGGCTTGCTTTGCCATAGCAATTTTCCTTAAATCTCTCTTTCACCTGTTCCTCTGTTCCCCTGTTCCTAGATATTTAAACCTCTTTGCCATGTTTAAACTTTACTCTTGCCGTTCTCTACAAATAACATCATATCGTCTGCGAATCGAACACTAATATGTTCCTTCCGCCTATGTTCCATCCCTTTATGTTCCATCTAACATTCATGCATCATCTCGTCCATATATATGTTAAAAAGTGTTGGAGATAAACATCATTCTTGTTTAACACCTTTTCCCGAATTGAAAACAATCCGTCTTGATTGTACCAACCCTTAGAGCCACTCTCTGGTTCACTGTTGATTAGTTTCCTTTCTCTCCAGTTGACACCTTTTCGTTTCAAAATCTCCAACAGTTTCTCAATTAAAAGAAAGTCGGAAGCTTTTTTCAAGTCTAAAAAACAGGTATACTTTCTTGTCTCTTTCCATATATCTCTCCACAACAGATTTAATCACACCGAACGGTTGCCTTGTACCAATTCCTTTTCTAAAGCCCAACTGTTCCTCGACGACGTTCTCTTCCATCACTTTTCTCATTCGCTTGTTTAGAACTCTCATTGGAATTTATGCTGTATGAACTCCTATATTCACACTTTGTCGTTCGTTTTCGAATCATTTCGATTCTAAAAAACTTCATCGGTTATTCTCTACTTGCATGTATGTCATTACTCAGTGATGTTAATTCTCTCATGCCAGCCTCCTGCAAACACCGCAGCAGTTCTACTGGTAATTCGTTTATATCCGCTGTTTTACCATTTTTCATTTCTTTCATTGCGAGGCACACTTCCCACGAGTAAGATGCTAGATCTCAGTTCATCGTTTGAACTATTTTCTTCTACGTATACATTTAAGCCTTTGGCTTATCCTTATTTTTATATAGTTCCTGCATGTATTCTTTCCACACTGAAAGAAAAAATTCGGTCACGATAACCTATTTTGCACCAACTGAATTTCTCCTGTCACAATAACCTCAAATTCGGTTGTCTTATCTGCAAAAACAAACTTTGAAGATACAACAACCGAATTGAAGAAACAACAACCGAATGTGATTTCATCGTGACCGATTAATCACTGTGCCACCGAATGATCTAATTTTTTCTTTCAGAGCATCTTTCCAGGATCTTCTGTAATCTTTTTTTTCTTGTTCAGTTTTCGTTGTTTTTTTAATTTTTGCCTTTCTTCCATTTTCTCTATCATGATTTGTGATCGTACTTGTGTCTTGAACCGCATCCTATTTTTACACACTAGTTTTAGGTTTAGTTTTTAGTTTTAATTCTAACTCTGCCATTAGTAATACATGATCACTGTGTATATCTGTTCCAGGTAAGGTATGGACTTTTTCACCATATTTCTATATCGCTTGTTAGTCATTATAAAAGCAATTTGCTTTCTATAAATATCAGGTGGTGACTGCCAAGTGTATAACCGTCTTTTATGGTTTTTAAGCTACGTGTTGATGATTTACAAAACGTAAATTAGTCTTTCACCTCTTTCGTTTCTCAATTCTAACCCAAATTTTCCAACAACTACTTCTAACGCTTCTGCTCCTACAATGGTATTCCAGTCCCCATCACTATGTGACAACAACTTTTTCCATCCTTCTTCAGAAATCCCTCAATTTTTTATAAACTCTAACCTCCTCGTTTTTATAACCACAGGTAGGCATGTAGACTTGTATGACAAGAAGCATATTGGTACTGCATTTATTTTTATAGCTACGATTTTATCACAGTTATATATTACCTTGCTTATACACATCTTTAATCTCTTATTTACAATAAATCCAACTCCATTTTTTCTTAACTCCACTTAAGTAAAACACAGCATTATCAACATCTTCTTCCCATCTCACTTCACTTATTCCAATTATTTCCATGTTGTTCCTGTCAATTTCCCTTTTTAAGTTTACTAGCTTTTTGGCCTTTGGCATACTTCTCACATTCCATGTTCCAAATCTAATCCACACCTTATCTTGAAATACCCGAAAAATTTTAAATGGGGTGGTTTTCCTTTGTCTTCAAAATCCTGATGGCGTTGGACCCGCAGGACTCATCTGCCTTTGGGAGTAATTTTGACCCCCAGGACAACAGAGTGCACTATCCTCTCCATACTCACCCGCCGCCTGAAGAGACCGTTGGTACTTGAGAGGTTGACTTCTAATAGCGGAAGTCCCTCGGACTATATTTACTTTATTTAAAATTAAAAATTTTTTTAGAGAAAATTTTCCAAAAAAAAATTTACGATTGGTAATATTTTTAAACAATGTCAACCTTTTATATAAAACCGTACTCGAGTGGCTCCAAAAAAAAAATCACTTTCCAATTGGCATTCAAAACACAAGGTAGTTAGATACAGGTAGGAAATTTTTTACTTTTTTATACGCAGGTCACTTTAATGGGCAATTTGAAATTTCACCATTCCGGACAGACATCAAACTCTCATCGTTTCCTCGATTTACCTACTCTGAGTACGGTCCTTTTTTAAAATGAATTTTACGTGATCTATTTGCTCGTCTTTCTGTTCCTAGTTGAAACTTTTACAAAGGTTGCCATGTGCCACGAACCGGCTAATACCTAAGACGAAGATGTAGATATGGTTTTATCTCCTCGAATTATGCGTAGCAACATATTCTTAGAGCGCCAAATAACTGTTGAACATGATTAATATTGGTCCGATCGCATGAACCAGGCGAAAAGTATGTCAGATTCGATTCCACTACAATTCTATATAAGTTATAGCGTGTCAATCAAGACTCCATCGCTCATGTGATAACCTTGTGTAGTTGTGGAAGAGAGACTTTGATTTGTCGCATATTCGGGTAATGTGAACTGTCACTACGAGTCGCTCGTCCAAGCTATCTGCGAGTGCTTACCATTTTAATTGATACTCCGGTAAGTCATATCTTTAGGTGCTCGTTGTCCTCGTTCTTGTAATTATATCATGGAGTTGACGGTTATTACAATTACCACATTTATCAGGGTACACAACCTCCAGAACTTCGTTCATCATGACCACATTTGAAGAACATTTTCCATAAAGATGGGCGGAGAATAAAGCCTTGCGGGGCATTTCTCGTTATGATCTCTCTACTGAGCCTAGGTTAGCCTTGATTAAGTTTATGTAAATAATTTATTTATTTAAAGAATGGTGTCATACAGGCCGAGGCTCAATTCTAGCCCGGAAAGTATACAAGGTGATAATAAAAATCTTAAATTATTAAAATACACTTAAAAATGTATATATAAACATATTGTTACGGTTTTATCAAAATCATAACGACATGCAACGTAGAACTCAGGAAAAATCTGCAACCCCAATCAGAAACAATCATTTGGGAAAAATTTCTGGGTCATCCAGAAGGAGGTTCTGGGAGGCGGAAAGAGGTTCTGGGTCATCCAGGTTGTGGGTTGTGGACGCCAACAAAGAAGATCAAAATTATAAAGAAGTCGTTATTGGGAAAACCTTATTTAAAATCAGATGCTGAATACAAAATACCAGTTAGGGTTTTAAATCTGTCAGATACACAGAAAACAATTAAGAAGGGATCAATCATAGGACAATGCGAAGAGGTAGCTAAAATAATGAAATGCGAGCTGAAAAACATCAACAGCTCGGTCAACACAAAAGGCAGAAATGGAACAACTTGTGCGGAAATGGACAGAAGGGCTTTCAGAAGAGCAGAAGAAAGCAGTACGTCAATTGTTGCACCGACACAAGTCTGTATTCTGCAGTTCACCTGAAGGAAATGACAGAACCAATATGGTGAAAAATTTTATTTACACCGGAGCAGAAAAGCCGATACGTCAGGCACCAAGACGATTACCATGGCTAAAAGAGAGGAAGCTGATTAAATGGATAAGGGATATGAAAGGAGCTGGTGTAATCGAGCCTTCTCAGACAGCCCCTAGAACTCACCTGTGGTGTTAGTTGTGGCAAGAAAGATGGGAGTTTAAGATTTTGTGTAAGAAGGATAGAACTAAGGATAGCTACCCATTGTCTAGGATTGACTCAAAAGCGCCGGGTTTTATCGGACCGATCCGGGAAAGTTGCCCAGCTTATGCTAAGACCATGTTTATGAAGAGACAAAGGGCAGTTGAAGAGTATAGCTTGAGATTTAAGAGGGTTAAGAACGAGTTTGTTGCATTCGGCCCAATCAGAAATCTTAGCAAGGTCATCGTTCATTTGACTAAAACAGCGATGGAGGTCAGGGATAGGAAGAGTATGGATAATTTTGACGTCGTCAGCAAAGAGGTGAAGAAGAGAGTGAATGATCACTGAAGTAAAAACGTTAATATAGATGGAGAATAGAAGAGGTCCAAGTATGGAACCTTGCGGAACATCTTTAAAGATGGGTATAGCATCAGACAACGAATTTCCGGAAACCATGACACTGAGATCAACCCGATAAGTAAAAGAAAATAAGGTTGCACGTACAGGTTGAGAAACGGAATTTTGATCTCGAATCGAATGGAAGGCCTTACTAAAATCGAGCAATACGAGTATGGATATTAATTTCTTATTCTTGTTCCTAAGGAAAACATCAGTGATGTCGATTAGAGTGTGATTGGTGCTAAAGTTATTGAGAACGCCAGATTGTTTATCGGAAAGAAGATTGTTGGTTGAAGTATGTTCAGTGATCTGGTTTTTAATAATTTTCTCTGGGCGAAACCCTTTACTACCCTTCTTGGAAATGGACGGACAGGGGCAAATTTCCATGAATATGGGAAAGAAGAGGTCGTGATAATACGGTTAATGAGATGAAGAATATGGTAGAGAATAGAATGGAATATCATTTGTAGGAATTTAATAGGAATGCCATCGGATTCAACTGCATTGGAGATTATAGACAAGAAGGTAAATTAATTTTCTGAGGAGGCTGAGCGAAAGGAAAAGTAATGACGGTGTTCAGGAAGAGCTGCATCATTGCGATGAAGAGGAGGGAAATAGCTAGATGAAACAAAGGAATGGTTGAGGAGGTTAAGTTCTGGAAGGCTAAGGGAAGGAGAGTCCATTGAGGAAGTAATGGAACCTACGGAAGAAAGCTTAGACCACAAATCAAGATCAAGTTTAACTTTGCGTACCAAAGATCTAAAGCGATTGCGATGGATACAGTCTACAGAACACTTTCCAGCTATCGGAAGAAGGGTAAGCCTTATAAGCTTTAAAAGACAGGTCATGAAGATTGCGGATATTAACCATCTCAAGAGTTAGGGTGATTGAGTTAGGAGGAGAAGGTAGGAAAGAGCGGAAAGAAGCAGGCTTATCATGAAGAGTACGAACAAGGTTATAAAGAAACGTGGGTTCGGATTTGGACTCCTTTGAGGAGAAGTCGAACAGCAGGACATCATCGCAGAGAAGATCCGTGTTTCTGTTCTTATAGTCATCAAAAGATGACGGGAGTAGGAATACAGAATATGGTTAAGGGAGGTGACTATAAATGCATGGGCAGAAATCCCAGGTACCCAGAACTGGTGACTAAATAAGGGAAGAGATGGATTATTAACCAGAGAGAAGTCAATGCAGGAACCTGAAGAAGATTTATGGGCATGATAGGTAGGAGAACTATTGTGCACAATGTGGAGGCTAAGACGAGAACAGATACGCATGGAGGGATCAGTTTTTGTATTAATTTGTTAATTTGATTTTTTATTTTTGATCTACGGGTGTGACAAGCCCTCGTACTCCAGTCCTTGCTATTGGCATATGAGTTAACGTGAGATATCACATACCACTAGCAATAACAGTGATATAACTAGCCAAGGTGATATCTTAGGGGTGCTGGCGGATGAACTGTATTTAGTCAACGGTAGCACCCTCAATCTTAGCTAATGAATATTCCTTGATGATGGCACACTGTAGCTTGCTCGAAGATTTGAGCCTTCATATAAAAATATATCTGAGCTTTAATCATTGAGGAAGGTAGTACGTTACATAATAAAGGATTATTCCATTAGCTGGACTATTGGCAAACCTATTTTAGTTTTGTTCCTGCAAATTTTTAAAACAAATTTGCTTTTTATTTCTTATTTTATTTTTATTTTCACTATCCTATCACGAAATATTGGCCTATGTCATATTTGTTTGTTTATCCATTATTTAACAAAAAAAAAAACAAAAACAAATGTACGTCCATTAACATCCTTAGCACGCATGTTGTTGTTGGACCTTGGTCTTAAAAGGTTTTTATGTGTTGTTGTGACACATATTGTAATGCCTACTACTACAACACATTTTATTAAAAAAAAAAGATATCAGTTGGATTGGATTGGATAAAGTGGAAGGATTAAGGATATTGGTGTTGAAGTCGCCGAGGAGGATAATATATGGGAACTGATGAGAATACGGGGCAATAATGTCTACAATAAGAGCAAAGTTGCCTTTGTAAAGGAAGGTAACAACAACCAAAACACTTAAACCCACAAGCCTGACCTGAACAAATACCGCTTCGGCGTCAGAATCATTCTAAGTCAAAAATGTTCACGTATATAGTAACCCCAGCACCCCTTTTTACGGAACAATCATAACGATGGATACTATAGCCTGCTACTTAAACGACAGCATTCGTAACATAAGATTTAAGCAAAATCTTAGAGACGCTAACCAAATCACGGAAGGAACCAAAAGGATCGATCTAACTTTTTCAAGCTTGGAGGAAGAGGCAGAAGGTTTAAGGCTTTGTGCATTAAAGTGTCCTAAATTAAGAGAACTACGAAATTTGTTAAGGGTTTTGGATAGGTAAGTGTTGCCACTAACCACCCTTGAAAAATCATTACATGACATAAAGAAGGGAAGTAGAGAGTTATATAGAATAGCGAGGTAAAGGAGAGGGATACGCAATTAGGGAGAAGACAGAATAATAAGATTATTGGGGAAGGAGGATAGCAGGCGGAAAAGTAGGGGGCGACGAGAGGTAATGGGAAAACGTGTTAAGAAAAAACAAATGAATTTTAAATGGAATATTCCATGAGGGGGAAAGAGTGGAGTTGAGGAAGAAAAGTGAGAAAGTAGAACTATAACGGGAATTTACACGCAAGAGTAGTGGGACAATCAAAATCGAGTGGGGACCCGCCCAATGCAAAGATTACGATACCCGAAGGCCGAATATTGAAACCAGAAATGATTTTGGACTTTTTTAGAAATCGGGCATATTTAGCCAAAAACGATAGAACTGGAGGAAGATTGTCGTTGAAATGTGTACGATTAGTAAAATTCAGAGAAGGGAAAATCTCAGCAATAGAAATAACCTTTTTGTTGAACTAGGCGTTCATGACAGAATCACGAACTTTAATGGATGAGAATTGACTTCAAGAATAATGTATTTATTCTTGGTGAACCACAAACAAACAGATAGGGTTGTGAGATCAAAATTTGGCAGAAGAAATAAAAGCAGTGAAAGCATAGATGGTAGAAGATCGGTAAGCGGAGACTAATATGTCAACGCCTGTGTTTCCGAAGTAATCTTGCATTTTAAAGCTTAATGTCATGAAGTTCCTTACACAAAAGATCAAGGTTTTGGTTGATCAGAGGTTTGATGGCCGGGCTGATTTTCTAATAATCTGTAAAGATTTCCTGAAAAATTTATCGTTTTAAGGTAACTCATATCCATACTGCTTATCAGACAGCCCAGCATTTAAACCGATGCATTTTTGTAGCCTAATATTTTTATATTTCTAACTTTTTCAAAAATGTCTGTTCCGCTTCGGAACTAAGTTTAATATAAAAAAATACTTGTACTTACTTAATTGAAGTGCATCACGATTAATGGTTGTGACGCATTTAGCATTTTTGTTTTTTACGGTTAAACAAAGAGCTTCATAACGATTTTTATCATAATCGTTTGCATAAATTACACCTTTATTTTTCATAATTGCAGCCATTTGAGTTGTTTTCATTCCAGGAGCTGCACACATATCGAGTACACAAGATTTTTTTTTCAACTCCAATAACATGGGAGCGATGCAACTGGCCTAAATAAAAGAAAATTATTCGTCGATATACATCAAAAATAAAAGTATTATTGTACCTTATCTTGCAATATAAATTTATGTTCACTAACTAATTGACTGCCGGCCCAGTAGCTTCTGGTTTTTGATGAAAAAACAAGTAATTGTTTTACATGAAAATCAACAAGAAATTCATACTCATCTAAAGTTTTAACAGCATTTATAAAATCTGGATAATTTTCATATATATCAGATTTTTTACGAAATCCTTCTCGTATGCATTCTTCGATTGCATCGTCAAAAGTAATTTTTAATAAGTTTATACGAACATATCTTGGTATAGGAACTAAAATTGTAAATAAATTATCCTTAATATATAAAATAAAAAGAAATGTAAATCGTAATTATAATTTTAAAACAATTTTCTTTTCTTAAAATACATTTTTATTAATAATACAAAGAATGAACTGGACATATTGTTTAATTCTGTTTTTTATTCGTTATGTTCGGTTGTGTTGTTTCATTTTGTTGGATTAGATTTCCTTCATCATCATATTCTGGTTCGTGGTATGCTTTATATGCATACAAACCAATTATAATATTAACCATTATCACTGAACATATAACCGAAACTGAGGTAACTTGGAAATAATCCAAATTTGTGTGCTGAGTGAGTAAATCACGAACAACATAGAACGTTCCAAAAGGTAAGGTAAACATTAAAATACTAAAAAACAATAAATATACAAGAGCTGTTGCTTCTTGCTTTCTATGAACTGGAAGCATTGGTCGTGGTTGATAGGAATTTCGATCTACTTCTTCCTCAATTTCAACATCGCTTTCATCATTATCACTGAATGCCAGACTATTTTTGGTCAATGAATTTTTATTTGTAATCACCGACATTCCTGAAATTAGTTAAGAAAACAATAAAAAAAATAACTCACCATTTAATTTTGTTATAAATTTGCTTTCAGAATCTTTAAAAAGTTCCAATAACTTTTCTTTATGATTGAGAACAGTTTGAATTGGCTTCGCTTCACTTTTAAGTCCGTTTTCATGTCCTAACAATAGTTCGGTTACTATTATACGACACGCATAAGGATCTAATCGCGGCTCATTGATTAGAATTTCACTTTTTTCGATTACATTCTCAATTAATTCTCGATTTCTCAGAAATTTATCAAGTAATGCATTTAAACGATTTGTTCTCTGTAATTAATTTTGTTTATTAGAATAACATTTTTGCCCTATTTCATCAGAAGGAATATATGATTGTTCGGCGAAGCATTTCTTTCAAGAGGTTCGACCTAATAACGACGATCTTGGCTCTTAGTAAATTAAAGCTTCGCTTTAACAATGATATCCTTTTACTAAAGGTATGCATTTTATTTACCGCATGTTTTTGATTGAACAGCAAAGTTCTATATGATTCTTTATTAACCATAACATTCCTTAAAATTTTTATAGCTGCACGATATTGTGTGGATAATTTAACCGAATGTTTAAAATCCATTATTGAATAAATCCATAAAACTGAATCGGTATACAACACAAACTACACGTGAACTTTACAGAAGTTGACACTTGTGTCACTTTGCATATTTGACAAATAGGGAGGGGAATGCAATATTTATCATCTTTGTTTATATATTTTTAATTTTAACAAAACCTTTACAACATATATATGAACTAATTTTTAAATAATATAAAAAGTTAAATACATACCAATTATTCTTTTATGTTTAATTTTATTATAATTTAAATTTCCTTGTCAACTCCAAATTATCAAAACAAATCTTATGATCAATAATGAGCAATTCCGTGGAATGGTGGGGATTTTTTTTATCCATATTATTTGCTCAAAACACCAAACGAACGCACCCTAAACATAAAAGTATAAAGTACCAACCATAACGCAACAAAATTTGAATTTGTATTTTCATGTTGTTGCAAATGTTTTCGCTCAAATATTATGTCTGTCATTTTTATTTGTTGTGTCTGACAGTGAAAATCAAACAATTATTAGTTATTTCATTAATAAATAAGTTAAAAATTAATATCTAAGCTCAATTTTAATGAAAACTAAAAATATTTCAAAATAATAATTAAGTAAAAAAATGTGATAAGTCAAAAGTTAAAGAAATCTATAGTTATATCCCATTAAATATTTAGGAAAAAAATAAATAATAAAAAAAGTTGAATTAAGTTTTTTTTCTTAGAATAAAATTAATCAGAATTTATAGAAATAATAAGTTAAAAAAGTGTGTAAGAAGTGAATGTTTTGTGATGTTTAAAAAAAATTAAAATAATAGATTTAATTATATAAATAGAAACTAAACAATGCTAACAGTTTAACCATAATATAAATATAACTATTTAAAGTGAGTTTTTATTTTGAAGTAGCATATTAATTTTTCTTTCAAAATATTTATTTGTGTTCTCTTCAACAGATTCCCCCTTAATCAAAAATAATAAGAAGTCAAACAATCAGTATGGTGCCTTCGCCCGAAAGTTGTTGTGCCTATGATTTTTGGCAATCAGATCCACCCGAGGCCGTTGAACTTACATGTTTAATGCCAACTGGAGTTTCAATTTCTATGATGACATTCAGAAATTCAACACTCCAAGAAATAAAAGAGGTACAGATTTTTTGTTTGTTTTTAATTATATTTGTTGTTCGTATATTCGAGTTTGCTATAATTTCGAATATCTGTTTGTTTATGAAATTATTTTTATGAAAAATAGATTTAATTTTTCTGTTTATTTATGATTTGGATTTGGATAAGTTCCAAAAAGGTCAAGTTTGATTCATTTTCATTATACATAAATTGATTGTGATTTTTAAAGTCTGTTGTGTTAGATTTGGAAGTTAAATTTAAGGCTAAATACAGTTTTGGGATTTCTTGAGTCGTGCGAAAATTGTATCTTATTACCATAATTAAAGTCAAGTTCTACCATTAAATCCATTATTGGTTATATTTGGAAAATTAAATTTGTTCTTTCAAAATTTCCTCACAAATAGATTCTCACAATGAACGGCTTTACTCACCACGTCGATTATTATTATTGTTATGGCTCGCTATACTAGATGGTTTGGACAACTAGAACAATTATACTAAAACCACATTTATATAATTTAAATACTGAAAATATTGGTACAATCCTAGTTTATCCCCCCAAATAGATTTGCGTTTTTTTTTTAGATAAATAGAAAAATTAGGTCCTCTGCATCCTAATTATAAAGGTTTATAATAATTAGATAGTTATAAAGGATCAAACTTTCAATTTTACCTTGGTCCCCCCTTTGGTTTTTTTTTTAGTTTTTTTTTTCTTTTTTTTTATTTATTATTTATTTATATTTTATCACACACTAAAATTTTAAAATTTAAAAAATATCTTCATGATTAAAGTTTAATTCAACTAAACGTTCTTCGTCATTTTCTTCTTTTGTCGGTTTTATTGGTGAATAAAGGTCACTTTTTTTTCCTAATTATGAAAAAGAAATTTTACGGAAATGAGGAAAATGTTGAATCCTCCGTTATATTTAAACTTCCCCAAATGTTAAATCGCCAAAATGTTGGAGATGTTCAGATGAGTTGTAGATGTAATTAATAACACTCAGAAACTTAATCTTCCATAAAATCATTTATTGAATATTCAAAGATTTCACAATTTGATTTTAGTCATTACTTGAATAACAAATTTCTTAAATTCCTGTTACAACTTTTAATAATAAAAACCAAAAATTAGAGCTTCTTAGCTCACACAAAACCACACCACAACTGACTCCGATTAGCTTCAGCAAAATCAATTTTAAATGTTTGACCAATCAGCGGTCAGGTGAACTCATATTTCGTTTTATAAAATAAGTTGATTACGTGCTTAAAATTGCAACTAAGCATTTTTGAACTACTAAGAAATTGAATTCTTGTTTATTATTTGAATTAAGAAATCTTAAATATGAAATTGTTTAATTAACGAAATTTGATTTAGGTGAATACCTTATACAATGTATGTTTATACACCGGGTGTATAATGTGTAAAGAACTTTAGAATTGTACATGACTAAGGGACTGGTGTGGTGGACCACAACATTACCCCGTTATTATAAAAAGATATTCCTTACAATTATGCTAAGGAATATCTTATAGATAGCACTATTTCATTTTAGACATTTTAATTGCTGGTTGGTCAGTTGTAGCGTTTACAAAATTCTTTTGCCTCCCTTGAATTTACATAAAAATTTCACAGGGATTAATATTAAAATTCAGTATCATAAAATATTACCTTAAAATACAATGTTTATTCTTAAATCTAAGTACAATAAGATTTTATGTAATTATCAAATATTATTATTTAATTATTCATTTCAGATAATAGTAAGTCAAATAACAACAATAAAACCATCAATTAAGCAAAAGGTTCTTTCATTTATTCATCTTATTCCCTTTTCTTCACTGAGACCACTATAATCTATACTATATTTTGAGCTTTCAAATGGGTTACAGTGGCTTTAACAAATCTTTGTTTTAAATATTTTATAAAAAAATAAGCGAGTCCTAAGAACATCAAACATAGGAATATCCCCATTAGAGTGTATGCAGTGAAACGTCCTCCTTCGACGGGACTATTTGTTAACTGATTATTGCTCACCGACTGAGGTGCAATGATTACCTCCTTGTCTTTAGTACTTTGGTTTCCCATAATGAATCCCAATTTAAAATAAATGCTCCGGAATACCTATGTAAGATAAATAAATTCTGGTAATTACACGAAATTTTAAAGTGACACAAGCTTTAGCACGTGTATAAGCAAGAGGTAGGTTAGTGAGTTTAAGTAAAGTATGGTTTCAACCTGTTGTTGTGGATTGTTTTCCTTTTGCCCCTAATCCACAATGTAGAAGTAACTTCTGTGGGGACTTGTATTACTTCGAATGGTCCGGAGTATAAGGAATCTAATTTAGATTTTTCCGGATTTAGCAACAACACCTTATCTCCAACAGAGAAATTTTTTTGATTAGTGTAACGATCAAAATAAGTTTTCGAATTCACCTTGTTTCCAATCAACGTATCTCTTGCTGCCCTTTGCGCTTCCGCTAATTTATTTTTGATTTCCATTGCATAATTGTCGTAATTGTACACTGGTTCCGGCGTCCTTTTGATGCCGGAGGGTAGCTCAGGTTCTCTCCCGTATAGTAGATAATAAGGAGAATAATTTGTAGAGGTATGAGGGGTGGTGTTGTAACTAAAAGTGTAGTATTTCAACCACGTATCCCAGTCTTCCTTATGTTCTTGAATATACATCCGAAGGTATTCAGATAGCACCCGGTGACTTCTTTCCAAGCTACCATTGGATTGTGGGTGATATGCTGAGCAAACTATTTTCCTTATATTGAGAATTTTACACACCTCCTTGAAAAGATTACTTAGAAATTCTGTTCCTTGGTCTGTCTTAATTTTTAATGGTATACCATGGGTTAATATTACATTTTCTATCAGTGCCCTAGCTACAGTAGAGGCCTCGTGATTTGCTAAGGGCACGGCCACTACAAATTTTGACAAATCATCTTGGCAGGTAAGTACAAACCTCGATCCGTGTTCTGATACCAAGATGGGTCCCACTATATCTATCGCTACCATCTCCCAGGCATGCCTTGCAGTAGTTGTTATTTTCATCGGACACCTAGTGTGTTTTGCACTTTTATTCCTCTGACATTTGTCACATTTCTTTACGTAGCTGGTCACTGTTTCCTTTAAATTCGGCCAATTATATTTCAGTTTTAATTTTTGTAACATTTTTTTGATTCCTACGTGTCCCCCAATTGCAGAGTCATGGTATTCCCTTAATATATTTTCCCTTTCAGTTATGTCGCTTACGGTTTCTATCCAGTCCATGAGGACCACTTCTTTGTTTAAACCGCTGAAACATTCGGTTACTATACCTTTAAATTCCATTGTACTCAACAATAATATATCATTCACGTCCTTTTTGTTCACCACTAGGGTACTGAATCCTTGTTTTTCAGCAAAACTTGTTATATCTCTAAACATGTTGACTACTTCACTAACTGTTAATCTATGATTAGGTATTTTAACCCATAGAATGTTCGATTTATTGTCATAAATTAAGGATCTATCAGCATTTGCAATGTGTTTCTCACCCATACAACTTAAATTATTTTTAAAAAGGAGTTTAATACCTTCCTTAGGTATATTTTTCGATTCCTTAAATGGTAATTTACTCGCATAGAATTCGTTGTGTGACTTATCCTTACAAGTTTGCGTATTAGTGATATTACCCAAAGATTCACCTCCCTTTGTCTTACTGCGCGTTGTTACTGTAAGAATTTCAGTCGTATTGCCATGCTCGTCCGTGTTAGACATCTTATCAGGGGTTTTTAGATGTTCCGAGGTTAGGGTGTCGTTATCAGGTATCAGTATTCTGCTTAGTGCGTCGGCGTTAGTATTTAGTTTACCCGGCTTGTGAATAACTACAAAATCATACTCAGCTAAATTTATCCTCATTCGGGTCAGCCTAGAAGACGGGTTAGTCATACCAAATAGGTATACTAGTGGTCTATGGTCCGTCACTATGGTAAACCTTCGACCATAAAGGTAAGGTCGGAAATGCTTTATACACCATTCGATAGCTCTTAATTCTTTTTCTATCGTGCTGTAATTTAATTCTGCCTTCCCCAAAGCTCTGCTGGCGTACGCTATGGGCCTATCTGAACCTATTACTCCCTGACTCAATACTCCTCCGATTGCGACACCTGAACCGTCTGTAGTTAAAATAAACATTTGATTAAAGTCTGGGTAGGCTAATACTTCCGAGCTACATAGCGCCCTTTTCAACAAATCGAATGCGCCTTGGCATTCTGTTGTCCAATTGAACTCTGAATTTTTCTTTAACAGAGCATTAAGTGGTCTAGCATATAGGCTAAAATTTCTTATAAATCGGCGATAATAATTTGCGAAGGCAACGAATCTTCTCACTTCATCTGCATCCTTACACACTGGATAATTTTTCACCACCTCTATTTTTGCAGGGTCCGGTAGTATACCCCTTGCCGTAATCAGATGTCCCAAATATCCAACTTCTTTTCTAAGGAACATACATTTTTTTGGCTGCAACTTTAGATTATGCATTCGTAGCTGTTCGAATATCTGCCTGATTCTTAGATTGTGGTCTTCAAGGTTTTTTGAGTAAAAGCAGATATCATCCATGTAGATTAGA
The DNA here is from genome assembly GCA_963693315.1 of Diogma glabrata. Lineage (NCBI taxonomy): Eukaryota > Metazoa > Arthropoda > Insecta > Diptera > Cylindrotomidae > Diogma > Diogma glabrata. Next base: position 359,833,111 of record OY856187.1, on the reverse strand, counting down.
CAAGACTGACCTCTTAAACCTGTGAGAGCGATGTTCATCATTCTTTGGAATGCTGTAGGTGACGTTTTTAACCCAAACGGCAGCCTCTTAAATTGGTAGTGTGCATCCGGGGTGCTGAAAGCGGTATACTGCTTGCTCCTCTCTTCTAATTTTATTTGATGAAAACCTGACGCTAGATCTAAGGTCGAAAAATATTGCGAATTACCCAGCTGGTCTAGTATCTCCGTAATATTCGGTAAAGGGTATACCTCCCCCACAATGACGTTGTTTAGTTTCCTATAGTCGATAACCAGCCGCCATTTTTTATCAGTGGTGTCACTTTTCTTTGGCACAACTAACAATGCAGAATTCCAAGGACTGCGGGAATGCTCAATTAGGTCTTCCTTTATGAGCTTCTCTACCTGTCTGCTGATTTCACTCCTTTGCGCATAAGGTAACCTATAATTCTTCACGTGTATAGGCGTAGTTCCTGCCGCTAGTTCTATTTTATGCGTGTAAACATCTGTGTATGTCAAAGTGTCCCCCGGACAGTGGAATAAGTCTACGTAGTCCGTGCATAATTCTTTTAATTGTGATCTCTCTTCCTCATTTAACCCCTCAATATTCAGTTCTGACAGTATTAGCGCAATACGCTCATTAATCATTTTCAAGTTCCCAGTGCTACTGTCGTATTTCACCATCTCTTCTTCCTCAACGGCCAAACTAGATACCGAGCGATGTTGCTGAATTTCGCCGGTTATACTGATCCCCATGGTACTTTTTACTTTACTATCATCAATACCTTCACCATTCTCACCATTAACCTCCCCGTTGCTTATCATTGTTTCTCTATTTCCGTTACCACCTAACACTTCAAACTCATCTAACGCTACTAGTGTGGGTGTACAATTCTTTATCAGTACATCATGCTCATTAGCATTAATTAAATTTACTACAATGTTTCCTTCGTTCTCTTCTGCCATTGAATTGGCTAAATAAACACCCGGTTGTACTTCCTGGGAGTGCACTAAAAAACTTCCTCTCCTGTTACCACATTTCAACAACACATTCTTGCTGGATCTTCCAGGGACCATTACCTCCTGGCTTTCCTTTATATTCATCCTAATTTCCTTTCCTAACTTCCTCAGATATAGTACGTCATTATTAAAATCGATCTCCGCTCCAAAATCTTCCAAGAAGTTCTGACCTATTATTCCGTCAGCGTGTATACACAACTTGTCCATGACATGAAATTCAAAATTTACTCCTAATTCCTCAATAAAAGGTTTAACAGTACCCAAAGTTTGATTTAATCCACTAGTCACTCCCGATACTGAAACTATTTCCTTTGTGGAAATGGGACTACCTTTCCTTATAACCTGTTTCTTTAATACGCTGATCTCGGCTCCTGTGTCTACCAATAATTCTACCGGCTCGTGTGTTGCGTTTAAAGTTAAGTAGATCACCTTTGTTGCTTTAGTTATAAGGATTTGTTTTATAAGTTCATGTGGTGTTACGCTTGTGGACCTTCCGATACCACTTGATCGGGGTCCACATACTCGTTTCCCTGATTCTCCACTATATTTATGGTCGTGTTGCTCAACACCTCGCGATCGCGATCGTTTGCAGTGGGTCTATTTCTATTATCTACAATAGGACTGGAAGATCTAAGTTCATTAGTCTGGTTATAATCCCGTCCATAAGGTGATCTATTCCTATCGTACCACCCGTCATAATTGCCATCACGTCTATAGGGTGAACTATTTCTACCATAACCTGACTGTGGGTTTCTTCTTTGTTCACAGAAACGACTGATGTGTCCTTCCCTGTTACAATTAAAACATCTGATAGGGCTCATCTCCCTGCGCCCTACTGGAAAGGGATTAGACCCAGGCCGGCTATCCGATTTAGGCTTCATGTTGCCCGAAAATCGACGATTAACTCCTTGACCTGAGTTGCCTCGATTGTTTCTCATTGGCTCACGGTTATAACCATCGTACGTGTTTCTATTGAAATTGTTCCCCTGCCTAACCATTCGATGATTTCCAGTACGGAATTCCTCTTCATTGTAAGTTCTTCTGCAGCTGGCGCAACTTCCCTTGTCGGTTGCGGTATTGTGCCCCTCTAAGAAGCCTACTTCCTTTTTTAAAACTCCCCCATGGAGAGGTACCGATTGTTGCTCTTCATCAACGGCTGCTTCGATGGCATCCTTTAAGTTTTTGAAACGACCTGTTTTGATATACAGCCGGGTGGGCTCTCTCAGTCCTTCAATGAAAACCTTGAGAGCAGTTTTTTCATTAATGGTTTCGATGAATTTTCTGTACTCTTCGCCTTGGCTCATTACCATAGTAGAGTTCAATTCCTCAACTATCAACTCCAAATTAGTTGCAAATTCTCTTACTGTTCGGTTATTCTGCCTTTGTCTAAATAATTCCATTTGGAGCTGTTCCGAAGATCTTGCAGGTTTGCACAATTGTTTTAGCTCTTGTCCTAGTGCAGCTATATCTTTGAACTTTTTCCCTTTAATACTGTCGGCAACCGTACCAGTTATCTTCACAATCTGCACAAACGATAGACAGCTTTCACGCTGAGGTACCGGTGTCAAGTCATACAAAAATTTCGCGCATCCTAGAAAGTGATCTAAGTCCTTCGGATTTCCACTAAAAATAGGGATAACGGTTGACGCAAGTTTAATATCGAAGGTAGACATGTCTGTGCTATCGTCAAAACCCAAAAATCCAGAACCAGACCAGTCTTCGTTGACAGAGGATTCTAGGACTGATTCGTTACTAGTATCTGTAAGAATTGAATTCTCAGCACGTTCATTCATAAAGTGGGTCTGAGCGGTTGTTTTTCGGGTGTAATGTCACGGCAGTGATTGCAATTAACGTACCATACGCAAGAGAAACCCAGCAACTATAATTATTCCATACAGATACCCTTATTACCGATTTCTCAAATGAACCCAAATTCTGAATCAATTATAATAATTATTATCAACCCCAAACCCTTTTTTTTCCAAAATGAACCCAAAACTGAATGTAATATTTATTTACTAACTCAACTCTTTTAATGGAACAAATTCTTAAAAATTTTTCCACTTTCACCAATGAAACCGACAATTGACAACCAATTCTTAAGCCATTATTTATAATAAAACAAATTAAATTAATTTTCACCAATTTGATTATTGTTATTTGATTATTAATGACGATTATTTGATTATTAAAGACTATTAATATTTCACCAAATTGATAATTTAAAAAAAAAATTTTCCAATCTAATTCATGAAACTTTACTTAAAAGCTTGCTACCTTATACATGACATTAAATATTTAAACTTTTCAAAATTCCAAAAAAAATTATAACAGATCAAAAATTCAAACTTCCTTTCCCAATTCCAAAATATTGCAACGCTTATTACAGAAAAATTTCCAATTCCCTTCCACCAATTCGATAGTTAAAAAGTTTTAATTAACTAATTTAAGACACATCGAATTATTTATTATTTACTTAAAACCCCAAAAATTTTTGATTAATTAATGAAATATTTTTAATTAATTATTATTCCTTATTATTATCATTATCATTATTCATTATTTATAATAAAAATCCTGTAAAAATTTATTTATAATAAAAATCCTTTCTTCTTTCTTTTCTAACTATTAAATTATTTCCACCAATTTGACAATTGAAAATTACCATTATAAAACTTTCCAACTAATAATTTTCCAAATTTTCCAATCTAATTCATGAACTTTACTTAAAAGCTTGCCACCGTATACATGCCATTAAATATTTAAACTTTTCAAAATTCCAAAAAAAAAGATTATAATTAATCAAAAATTCAAACTTCCTTTCCAAATTCCAAAATATTGCAACGCTTATTACAGAAAAATTTCCAATTCCCTTCCACCAATTCGATAGTTAAAAAGTTTTAATTAACTAATTTAAGACACATCGAATTATTTATTATTTACTTAAACCCCAAAATTTTTGATTAATTCATGAACTACTTTTAATTAATTATTATTCATTATTATTATCATTATCATTATTCATTATTCATAATAAAAATTTTCTTTCTTCTTTCTTTCCAAACTATTAAATTATTTTTCACCAATTTGACAATGGGAAATTACCATTATAAAACTTTCTAACTAATAATTTCTCACTAAATAGACAATAAAAAAAATTTTTTCAATCTAATTCATGAAACTTTACTTAAAAGCTTACCACTTTATAGATGACATTAAATATTTAAACTTTTCAAATTCCAAAAAAAAAATTATAATAAAATCAAAAACTCGAACTTCCTTTCCAAATTCCAAAATGTTGCAAAGCTTATTACAAAAAAAAATTTCCAATTCCCTTCCACCAATTCGATAGTTAAAAAGTTTTAATTAACTAATTTAAGACACATCGAATTATTTATTATTTACTTAAAACCCCAAAATTTTTTGATTAATTCATGAACTACTTTTAATTAATTATTATTCATTATTATTATCATTATCATTATTCATTATTTATAATAAAAATTTTCTTTCTTCTTTCTTTTCAAACTATTAAATTATTTTTCACCAATTTGACAATGGGAAATTACCATTATAAAACTTTCTAACTAATAATTTCTCACTAAATAGACAATTAAAAAAAATTTTTTCAATCTAATTCATGAAACTTTACTTAAAAGCTTACCACTTTATAGATGACATTAAATATTTAAACTTTTCAAATTCCAAAAAAAAAATTATAATAAAATCAAAAACTCGAACTTCCTTTCCAAATTCCAAAATGTTGCAAAGCTTATTACAAAAAAAAAATTCCAATTCCCTTCCACCAATTCGATAGTTAAAAAGTTTTAATTAACTAATTTACGACACGTTGAATTATTTTTTTATTTACTTAAAACCCGAAAAATTTTTGATTAATTCATGAAAAATTTTTAATTAATTTTATTCATTATTATTATCATTATCATTATTCGTTATTTATACCAAAAATTTTCTTTCTTCTTTCTTTTCTAACTATTAAATTATTTTTCACTAATTTGACAATTAAAAATTACCATTACAAAACTTCACTAAATTGATAATTAAAATTTTCCAATTCAATTTATGAACTTTACTTTATTATTATTTAAGCTCCAACCCTCAACAAATTCTCATGGAATTTTTGGTGATTGGTTGGTTACCTTATATTACTTCCTTGTTAGTCTGGCAACCACCCAGTCCAATTGTTGAGTTGCGGTGCGGTTTTATACTGCGGTCCTGTCACGGTCGCCAAAAATGTTGAATCCTCCGTTATATTTAAACTTCCCCAAATGTTAAATCGCCAAAATGTTGGAGATGTTCAGATGAGTTGTAGATGTAATTAATAACACTCAGAAACTTAATCTTCCATAAAATCATTTATTGAATATTCAAAGATTTCACAATTTGATTTTAGTCATTACTTGAATAACAAATTTCTTAAATTCCTGTTACAACTTTTAATAATAAAAACCAAAAATTAGAGCTTCTTAGCTCACACAAAACCACACCACAACTGACTCCGATTAGCTTCAGCAAAATCAATTTTAAATGTTTGACCAATCAGCGGTCAGGTGAACTCATATTTCGTTTTATAAAATAAGTTGATTACGTGCTTAAAATTGCAACTAAGCATTTTTGAACTACTAAGAAATTGAATTCTTGTTTATTATTTGAATTAAGAAATCTTAAATATGAAATTGTTTAATTAACGAAATTTGATTTAGGTGAATACCTTATACAATGTATGTTTATACACCGGGTGTATAATGTGTAAAGAACTTTAGAATTGTACATGACTAAGGGACTGGTGTGGTGGACCACAACAGAATCAAAAGTTATAAAGGATCAAACTTTCAATTTTACCTTGGTCCCACCTCTTGATTTTTTAGAAGTAACATGATTTGATTTTTAATTTTTTTTAACTCAATTCTGCGACCTTGCACAACTTCGATCAAAGATAGCACCGCCCCCCCACCCCGCGTGCTCCCCTCCCACCCGTTCCCCCTTCGCGTCCCCTGCGTCGTCCGCTTTCTTTTATAGAAAACTTTTGGGGCGTTAGGGCGACGTGGGGGGAGGGGGGGGGGGGGGGTCGGTGCTATCTTTGATCGAAGTTGTGCAAGATCGCAGAATTGAGTCAAAAAATATCAAATCATGTTACTTCTAAAAAATCAAAGGGGGGACCAAGGTAAAATTGAAAGTTTGATCCTTTATAACTTTTGATTTCCTCATTTCCGTAATTTTTTTTTCATAATTAGGATGCAGAGGACCTAATCTATCTATTGATCTGAAAAAAAAACGCAAATCTATTTGGGGGGATAAACTAGGAATGTTCCAAAATATTGAAGCAAGTTCGCCACATCACCCCCTCTTTAGTGAACTGAAGATTTATGTTGTCTTTGATGTCATATACGTTTTTGTGTCATACTCTCCTTGTCAGTGCAATGTGCATTTTATAATATCAGAATTAGTAGAGAGAGCGATATATTATTTGAGGAGTACATTAGTAGTGGTGAGTCAGACGTGGTTGATGACTTAATATACTCACTGGACGTCACGATAAAACAAAAGTGGAGTAACGCTATTGAAAACAACGATTTTTCCTATTGAAGCAGGGAAGCTTGGAGTCTCCTTCGGAAGCTGGGTGGCTCATACTCGTGCTAAAAATAAAATAAATCCAGAGGGCATTGCAAATCATATCATAAACATGTCTCGTTCTTCTATTAATCGCCTTCATAAGAGAACCATTAAACATAAATTAAGAGAAAGGAAGCGCAAGTTTTGTTTTAGGTGGATTTCACAGCAAAATCTACCTATTTCAAGTTTTATTGGTTTTAATTTGTTGTGTTTATAAGTGTCAAAAAAACCATACGTTAAATAAAAAATAAAACATCTTCAGGAATCGCACTTCGGCTAACATTCATAATGGCAGCATCCAATTTCTAATGTAGTGGTAATTCAGACGCAGTCGATATATTTGGATCTGTCATAACCGATGTTCCAGCCCCAACATTAATACAGTCTAATTCTTCAATATCCGCGAAAGTACCGGCAACATCCTCAACAAATAGTTGTCATTTATTTTCTATTTTCATAATTTTGAACGAAATTAGTTAGTAGAAAGGGAAAAAGAATAAAAAACTACTCTATTTTCGAGTGAGAATACTATCTTTAAAAAGAGTAAAAAAATGTTAATAAAAATTAACGGGATACCCGGGAAATTTGATTGAAATCCCGGGATAACGGGATCAATATTTACCGCCGGGATCCCATTTGAAAAGCCCTAGTTTATACCTGGGTAAAAGAGGGACGAACCGTCAGCAAACAGTAAGAGAATACCTTTGAGTGGGAGTTTAGCCATATCATTAATATATGTCAGGAACAGCAAGGGACCTAATACACTACCCTGGGGCACTCCTATGTTTATATTTTGGAGTTCACTTTTGATACCGTATATTTCAACACACTGAGTTCTATCACTCAAATTACATTCAAAAAGCTTTAGTCTGTTTCCATGGATGCCCACATATTCCAACTATTTTAACAGGATTTGCCTATGGAATGTAATTTTTAGATCTAGAAATATGCGTTAGCGCGAAAGATGCTATTTGCATATTTAATTTAATACATTTATTTGTTATTCCGTCGTAGCCAACACTTTTGCTTAGATTAGATTAGATTAAAATTTGGTGGTTATATTTTGTATTGCCACCTCCAGCCTCCTTGAGGAACTTCAGGATATGGAGAGGGTTAAGTTTATGCAGGTCATGTCCGTTAATGTACCACTCTCCCAGATGAAACCTTCTCGTGTATATCAAGGCTACACAATCTTTGAGAAGATGGGCTGGGGTCTCTTCTTCCAAAAAACAAAATCTATATTCGTCTCCCTGCTCCACTCCAATGTTATTTAGGTGTTTTCTGCCTTGGATCCTCGGTGTTATTCCTGGTTTTGGACCAATCCGTCATAATTGTTTCCCTCGTCCTTTGGTGGATGGCTTTAGTTCCCAGTCCACAAAAGGGCTCCGACCCGACAAACGATGTTAACGCACCTCGTCTTGCTAATTTGTCGACTTTCTCATTACCAGCGATACCCGCATGACCAGGTTTCCAGTAAACTGTTACTTTGCTACCCAGACGGTACGTATTGTATGCTTAATTATTCCGTCTTTAGGAAACTCAAGCAAGGGATTATCCCTTGAAAGACTATCCCGATATTTAGACTTTACAATCTTTCCCTTACCCATACCCTGCATGCTAAATCTCATTATGATTTCCCTAGTTACGCTCTTAATCTGCAAGTAGAGCTGAGCCAGTCCTAACAGCATCTCCATTGACGCGGTAGGACATGTCTTCATTATCCCCGTTATGCAGATACAGGCCAGCCTCTGCACCTTTTCCAGTTCAGTTTTACCAGCATTAGGCTCTTTTGCTCCATGCAACCGCTCCGTAAGTGATGGCTATCTCACTATAATGGTATACATCCACCTTAGGATACCTGGGCTGCACTCCAATGTTTTACCCGCAAGGTTTTTGTATACCATTAGAGCTCTTACGGCTTTGCTTACCACTGTTTTCATGTGGCTTCTCCACAGGAGTTTACTATCAAGAATTCAATTATGGAGCCCCTAATTATGATGGGTTTCATGTTAAGTTTTCTTTTTATGGTGAACGGGACCATCGTTGTTTTGCTCAGATTGAGTTTTAGTCCCACAGATGTGCACCAAGTATCTACCAGATTCAGACCCCTCTGTATTATATCACAAAGTGTTTCACTTTTTAGTTAGCACTAACTCGTTTTCCATGGTATTATTGCTCTCATTGTCTTACCGATTTTGGAAAAGTACTCGTTTAATTCAGAGGCGATTTCAAGTGGCTGAGTTAAGATTTCTCCTGCTGCATTTTCGATTTATCTACTATTTGTAATTTTTGTGTAAATAATATTCCGTTGATTTCTCTCCATACTGCTTTTGAATTCGTGCCCATGTCCCTAAATCTATTTCCATAAAAATTATTTCTTGCTTCTTGAAACCACTTAGAAGTCAGTATCTCCGTTCTTTCCATTCTCTATCGCAGGTTTGTATTATTTGGGTTTATTTTGAGTTTTTTTCTTAAATTTTGTTTATGTTTAAGTAGTTTTTCCATATTTTCGTTAACCCAAGGGCATAATAGAAATTTTTGTTTTGTTCTAACCGTGTTTTCTTTAGTTAATCGAGTCACACTAGCATTGATTGTATTAACTAGGTAATCACATAGCTCATCAGGGTCATTATACGCATCAATAATGGGCTTTTCGAGTTTCTGATTCAGATCTTCTTTTATAGCATCGTATCGTAGTTTAAACATTTCTTTGTTATGAGTACATGATTGGTGATATTTACATTTAATTTAATTTTTATTAAGAAAAAGTTGTGATCACTTATATTTTTGCCTACCTTCATAGTATTTACTTGAATTTCAACATCATTTTGCAACATTTTATTTAAAAAAGAATAATCTTAAATAAGAACTTTCTGAAATAGTTCGTTAAATCCAAAAACTGTTGAAACTGACGAACTTTGTTTGTCATCATGAATCTCGAGATGAACTTTCGTTTCTCTCTGTAAATGGAATAAATTTTCTTTGTTCAGTTATGTACCCCAGACGATAATGTTTTTAGCAATAAGACCGTTGTAGTTAAACTCTGTGCAACTTTGTTTTTCAACCCAATTTTCTTCCGAAATACTTGGAACGATAATATTTTGGGTAAATTGCATAATCTGAATGGTGGTATGAAACTCGCATTAACCGAACGAAGTCACTAAGGACGTGAACTTAATAGTCTATTTCGCGACCAACATATAGAAAATCCCATTTCGCAGATCTTATTTGCCTTTCGCTTTCGCATCTGGCAATTGATCAATTTGACAGTCTCGTCGCTCAACGATAAGGAAAAAACCGATCCCAAATTATCAAGGTATTCAGATTTACAAATCGACGCAACAGTTCTAATGGATTTTTCTATCGTATTCTTATATTCTCCACCGTAAGATGTCTTCATCTCCATACACTAAATTGGTTTTTGTATTTCGCTTTAACAACGTCATTCGCCTGTGTGGAAATGAATCGGTTTGTTAGCCGGGCTTCTTAAAAATTAACATATCGGAAAAATACGTCTTTATTCCAACTTGGCAAAAACTTTTCAATCTACCTCTCTTTTATATTTGCTTTTTACTTGACAACAGGGTTCAATTGATTTAAATCATTTGATTTAAATTAGTGATTTAAATCAGATTTAAATCAACTTGATTGTTTAAAAACATCATTGATTAAAATCAATTGAAAAAATCTGTAAAAATTTTAAACAAATGCAAAAAAGAAAAGGTGTAAATACTAAATATAAGAAATAGTGAAAGATATTGCCTGCAGACTTTGAATCAAAATAAAAAGATTTTATCGAACAGTTTTACTACACCAATACCAATAGAAAACCGCAACATTTACTTAAATTAAATTTAATTTAATAAAAGCATATTTTCAATCTGAAATGAGAGTACCTAGACAATGATGGTCAAAACGTGTGATACGGGATACCATTTTTATTAAACCTATAACTGAGTTCCTACACCTCACCAACGGCATCTCTATCACGTCATACTGAGACAATTGCATAGTGCTTGCGACTGAAAAAAGTCTGAGAATAACTAAGAAGTTAGCTTACCACAATTGAAAACATTGATAGCCATATAAAATACACGAAAAGATACAAGAAATTCGTTCTAAAAACAATAAAATATCAAATCGAGTATTAAACGGCCATCCAACCCTGACAAAAAAATTTTTCTACAAAAAATAGTTGCTCTTAAATTATAAGATAAGATGGTATGAAATCCACAAGAACTACCTGAAACAAATTTAGTATCGAATTCTTAACAGTAACGTGATAGAAATTATTTACAAGAGTTCCTATGAGTCGCCACACCGTATAATGCTAAGTTATCTACATGTCCGAGTAATTTTTCGAGAAATTAACGAGTTCCTTGTCAAACTTCGTTTCCAAATTGATGTCGTTGTTGTTGTTGTAGCGACGGTTTAGGTGCTAATCCTCCGGCTCCATGTCCAGGTTCAGGAACTCCGCTACTGCTTTTGGGCAGTACCATAAATCTTCCTTTCTCAGGTTAGTTGCATTTTTAGGACATCTGAATAGGTGATCTACATCATGCGGCGTGCCCTCACATGTGGGACACTTGTCAACAATTTCAGGATCAATTCTACACATGTCGTTGTTTAGGATGTGACACCATCCGGATCTTAGTTGAGCTAGGATGGATCTGGTGCTACGGGGCAATTGAGACTCTTCAGCAGCGACTTTTGGTGGCTTTTTATTTAGAACTCTATTTGGCGCGTAGTTCCTTAGAGCGTCCTCAACAGCTTTTGTAAGAAGTGCTTTTAAGCTTGTTCTGTAAGTAACCTCATCGATGTTACCTGTTACTTGATGGTCTCTCACCTCATGCAGAAAGCATCTTGCTGTCTTCCTTATGTCTCGGTGGTTCAATTTTCGATATCGTATCATTACAGGGATGCCGCTCTTTATGACAGGCCAATAGATATTGTTTAGTTAGCATCTCATTATGTTCACGGACTGGAAGTATGTTACATTCCTCGTGCAGGTGATCTCGATGGGACATCAGATGACATCCGGTCGCAGTTCGCAGGGCAGCGTTTTGTGTTGTTTGTAGCTTCTTCCAGTGCGTGTCCGCAACTTGGGGTGTCCATATGGGTGCAGCATAGTTTATAATAGGCCGACCTATTGTTTTATACTCGTTTCCAAATTAAAATACTTCGCCTCAGAGAGGGGGTGTTAGAATTATCCTTTTCTTCAGGTTCATAAAGTTCCTTGGAACTTCACATTTCTTACGGCGCTAGAAAAACAATCAGCATTTCAGTGTAAAAATCTAAGAACTAGAAACCACAGACATAGTGTAGCACCACTTTATTTATTTCTCTCTTACCTTTTCCGTCAAATTGATATAAATAAATCGAAACTTCAAAACAATTCTGAAGATATTTTAGAATTTAAAAACTGAATTAAAATGCTTTTTCTAAAACTGTTTACTGGACCACTTCTTCAGAAATTAAATTAATTAATATAAATTTATTTTAAAAATAAAAAAAAAAAACGATTTAAAAAAATCAGATATTTATGCAACCCTGTTTAACAGTATGCTGTTTAGTAATTTCCCTCAGATCTCCGATTTGCGTCATCTTAATTTTCAGTGCGATGCCATGGTAGCGATAAATGGCGTCAACATCTGAAATTCAAATTTGGTAGGATTTTAATATTCCTAGAATGACCGAACAAAATTATAAAATAACCACGTTGTTCACAGAAAACAACGGTTTAACTCACACTCAGCTAATTGAAAATGCCTGCATGAACTCCTGTAAAGAAATGTCAACTAAGAAAATAAGATCTGCGCCACGATGTTTTATATACAATTTACATAAAAGCCTAATAAATATGGGAGATCCAGATCAGCGTACCCCGACTAGCAATTTGTTCAGGTATGCCCTATTATGTTCCGGGCCGGAAACGGCCTTTTTAAAAACGTTCAAAAACGTGCGTGCATTTGTTGAGATCTTTGGGAATGAAGATGTTGGTCTGATTAGGTTGCCTAGAAGAAGTAGGAATAAGGGTCCCCATATTACCTCGCAATCTCTTAATGAACTTATAGAAGTATCGGAATTGTTCGCTGTAGGAGAGTCGACAAAGAATTCGACGGGGGCTTTAAGAGTTTAACCATACTCTGCAAGTGTGCAGTCGAGGTCTTCTTTGAATGATGTTCTAATGCCAAGTAAAACCAGTGAGAGTTCAGTGCTCCAATGAACAGTATTGCACCTCGTTTTAAAAGATGTTTTAAGTTGACGATAGAAACGTTCAACAAGACCGTTTGCTTTTAGATTGTAAGCAGTTGTGCGGATTCGATGGGACCCTAGAAGCTTCGTGAGCTCGGTGAACAGATTGGATTCGAATTGTCCGCCACGATCGGTTGTTATGTCCAAATCTAGAGATATATTCTTGTAACAGTGTTGATGCAATGGTGCTTGTTGTCATATCTTATATAGGGTATGATTCTGGCCAATGTGTGAAGCAGTCTACGGTTGTAAGTATGTAGCTGTACCCGTTTGATTGCGGCAGTAGTCCAATGATATCGATATGGTCGAATCTGCAATTCGGTAATTCAAATTTACCAATCGCAGATTTTGTGTATCTATGATTTTTGATCGTTGATTTAGTTCGTAACCCTGTGTCAGCATTCATTCGTGGCCAAAAGTACTTGGATATAATTAATGTTCGCGTTGCATGTATGCCAGGATGTGTAAACTGTAAACCATGTAGGTTATCGAAAATCGTTTTTCTTTTGCTGTTTGGGACGTATGGTCGATTATAACCAGTACCAGATGTTGTATTTACTTCCTGAGAAAAATGCAGGTGGCTTCCAACAATCATTGTTGTACTGTTGTAGTACATGTACGACTGCTGTGTTCGAAGCTTCTGATGTGATGTTGAACTGTGTGCTGTTTAACGGATATGCTAAAAGAGTAGCGGTGGCAAGAGATTCTTTGACCTTGATGAAAAACCCGTTACAATCCTCTGGCCAAGAAAAATTGAATTTGTTCTTTGCCTTTTTTAATCAATGATGCCAAATGCCTGTGAATAAACGCTAACAATTCGGCTAATCGTGATATGAAGCGGTGATAATATTTCACAATGCCTACGAATTTAGTGGATTGATATTGGATCTGGAAAGTTGTGGATGTCAGCGACCCCATCTTCCTCAAAAAATCAAGTGATTTTTATCCTAAGATGCATTTTGAAGATTTAATTTTTGTGTTCTCGAACAATCCAAAAGGTGTAGTTATAGCTGTTTTGCGGATATCCTCATCTGCCGTTGGGATCTGGTGATAAGCTCTTACCAGATCTATTTTTCAAAAAAATTGCACCCTGCTAGATGCCACTTAAAAATTTTGTATGTTGGGAATATGATATCTATTTGGAACAGTGCCAGCATTAAGCTGTCTATAGTCTCCACAAGGTCGCCAGTCCTTGTCCTTGAACCATGTGTCAAGATGAGGAGACTGGGGAATTAGAAGGACGATAAATACCTAGTTCCGCCACATTTTCAAAATATGGTCTTCGCAGTTTTGAGTTTTGTCGGGTCCAAGCGTCTTCTAGGATTAATAGATGGGAGTCTTCCATTAGTCACAATGTGACTTTACGTTGTGCATAATTGGGAGACAAAAGTTTGGTGCCTCGGTAAGTGATGAAAATTTTTTGAGGAGAGTGGCGAATTGATTGTCGGCGCTGAAATGTTTAGGAGTATGCGTGTTACAGTTGTTTATAATTGCATTCACATGCAGAGACGTTTTTCAATCGATTAACTTCGATTTTAAAGGTCGACCAAAATGTCATACTTCGAAAGGAAATCTTCATCTATTATAGCTCTGTTAACATCTGCCAGTATGAAAGTGTGTGTGAATGTACGTCGAAGTCCAATGTTGAGTGTGGACTGTGGACTTACTAGTTTCCCGAGTTCTGAAATGGCGAAACTGTTCCGTCTTGTTTTTTATAACTGCGCGGTTGTAAACATTTACGTGTTTTCTTGCCAAATTTTCTGTGATAGTATCACTGATTTCTCGATCTAGAAGAAGATCGGTAACGAGATCTGGAAGAGCGTCTGAAATTGTAATTCGCTCTTGAAGTTGATGACCGACTTTTGTAACCTATTTATTGACGAGACAATCTACAGAGATCGATATAGTGAGCTGATGTTCTAGTCGAGCATCGATATTATCAAGGCCGTTATCCCTATCACTTAGCGTTGCCTTGCTTTGGGATGTTGACTGCGATGTTGCAGCAATCGAGGCAAACTGGGTTGAGCAACTGTCCAGATTTTATCGGCAATTGTAAGGATTTCTGTAATATTTTTTTTCTGCCTAGGGAGCTACAGAAGATCTTAAGTGTTGGCCAGCGCTTAAAGCAAAGCTGTTTAAGAATACTAAATTTGACCAATGATGAATCGCCTGCTTCCGATTCCAACTTGCGATAAAATTCCGATGGGGTATTGTCTCCCATTTCTTGACCACGCCAGACAAAATTATATCCCAGCGCAACCCTGCACTAAAAGAGTGTCGCTCTAAAAGTGCCCTTTTGAGGAAATAATATTAATTTGTGCTTGTGCGGGTGCTTTTATGAC
Source organism: Diogma glabrata (assembly GCA_963693315.1). Classification (NCBI taxonomy): domain Eukaryota; kingdom Metazoa; phylum Arthropoda; class Insecta; order Diptera; family Cylindrotomidae; genus Diogma; species Diogma glabrata. The sequence continues at coordinate 359,817,864 of OY856187.1, read as the reverse complement.
GTCTTGATTTGTGGCTGGGGACGACGCTTTTATGAACTTTATTTTATGTGGGAAAAGGTACAATTTCTTTTTCAAAATACACTGAGGTGGCTGTTAGCAAGCTGCAATTTTATATATCATCTCCTCATTGAACCACACTCTGGAAAACATGCACTGAAAAAAAAATTGAAGTTCACGAAAACCTCATCTCGAAGTTGGCAGTTTATTATTCATGCAAAGAAAAATTATTTGCAAACAATTTCACTGTGATTGGGACAACTACACGATAACATTTTCCTAACAACAGAATGAGGTTTATTTAAAATATAAAGTGTTATATCCAATATAACAGTAGTTGAATAAAGATAATAACTATTTCCCTGAAAAAATTTTCTTTGGCCTTATATCATGAATTTTTCATTTTAAAGTTTAGGTATTTGAGATTAATTGAACTATATTTTATTTTCACATAAATATTTCGTTTGATTGTCTCAACTTCATCGGTTTATAATTGTAGAGTTGTTGAAGCAATTTTGTAGTTTGATTCGCCATATGTGACCGCACGGTGAGGTTGAGACAAATGCAATTCGATTGGAAATAGGACATGTTTTTTCAGTGTGATTATTATTTTCAACCGTTATGCCAGTTCAAGGTCTGCCTGTACTTCCTAAATCTCCTACAGTCACAAATGTAGCTAAATTATCCTCCAACAAACGAATAGTTGGAATAGTTTGTTGGTGGATAATCAATGTGTTCCAAAAGTTGATCATTATTTTGTCCAATTTTGAAATAAATCCAGATATTCCATTTTCAAGTTAATATGGAAGTTTTGTCCAATTTGAAAATGAATCCAGATATTCCATTTTCAAGTTAACATGGAAGTTTGGTCCAATTTGGAAATGAATCCAGATATTACATTTTTAAGTTAACCTGGATCATATACCAGAGTTTCATCAACATCCCATGCGTTAATGTCGCCCACCCACGCAAAGATATCGTAAGAAACAGCCAATGTGGTCTAATGGTTTGGCCTTGTTCCAGATGTTCGTTTGGTCGTGTAGATAGTTCTGAGCTTCGAATAGGAATCAATAAAACTATGATGGGCTTAAGTATAGACGGACGATTATGTCTCCTTTTATCACTTTCTTTAAAAATGATTGTGTTGTTGGCTGTGATATGTATTTTTTAGTTAGGTTTCGTTCACTGTAGTTTGAAAATTGTGTTTTCCAGAAAGCTCCATTTTCTATAAGTTTTACAGTCTTAGGCTTATTAATTCCGCAGCGTTAATTAGTTTAGATCTAAATTCTAAACCACCCTAAGCATTAAGATTTTTTTAAATAAAAGATCTTAAATAAGATCTTAAATAAGTAATTAGTAGTAGATATTACATATCTAGAGTTGTAAATAGCATTTTACATGCGAGGGAAAATTTTGCGCACGAGACGCGTAGCGTCGAGTGCAGTATCTTCACGAGCATGGAAAATGCTTTACAACTCGAGATTTGTTATATACTTTTTTCTACTCCTATCAATCACAGTAAATTATAAATTACATCACACTATCCATAACATGTAAATTGATTATTTCAAATAGCGTGCGGTAAGTAAAAAAAGCGTGCGGTAATGGATTTTCATATATATATATATATATATATATATATATATATATATATATATATATATATATATATATATATATATATATATATATATATATATATATATATATATATATATATATATATATATATATATATATTACCGCACGCTTTTAATAAAAAGAAAAATTTTTATTTAAAGAAAAATTTGATTTTTAAAAATTAAATATTTCAATTCATTTTGACACAGAATAATGCAAGGCCTACCACAATTTGTAAACTATTTGCTTTTAATTTATAATTAGTAGTTCATTTTTTCAATAATTATATGCGTTTGGGCATTAAAACAAAGTCGTAGAAACAGTATATAACAAATCTCGAGTTGTAAAGCATTTTCCATGCTCGTGAAGATATACTGCACTCGACGCTACGCGTCTCGTGCTCAAAATTTTCCCTCGCATGTAAAATGCTATTTACAACTCTAGATATGTAATATACTAATATATATATATGAAAATCCATTACCGCACGCTTTTTTTTACTTACCGCACGCTATTTGAAATAATCAATTTACATGTCATGAATACTGTGATATAATTTATAATTTACTGTGATACGAGTAGAAAAAAAAATTTGTCTATTTTCATACAAATATTGTTTATTTGAAATATAGTCAAAGTGAAAAGATTTATAAATTTTTTATGATTGAAAGTAAATTTACATTCCTATTTACGAAACGGTTCATCATAAGAAGTCATACTCATAATTGCGTATTCTGTAAAATTTGATGTCATCGACCTGCGAACAAAATAACAAATCGAATGAACTTTGGAAACAGAAATTAGAGTTTTTATTTATTACGTGTTGAAATGTTAACATATATCACTAATGGACTTAAATTTATTTCAGTAAATCGTAATAATAATTTGTTTACTATAATAAATGTTATTGTTTGTTTTTATTTTAATATTCACATGTTATTACTAATTTTTATTTAACGAATTTTAAGACCATAACAAAAACTTTAATCTAGAGCATCATGACAACTCATGTTTTTTTGTTTTGTTTCATGAGTTGATTTTATGTTATGTGTGTTAAATAGTTCTTAATATATGCTAGTTTTTATCAAGGCACTTTTTGTAAAGTAACAGGGAAATTAGTCCGGCGTTAAAAATGAACAATATGATATTTTTATTTTGGACTGTCATCAACCTAATGTTTGCTAAAATTGCAAAATACCCAAATCATATATTTCCATCTTGTGAGCAACTTGTGGAAAATGTGTCTTGGGTATTTAGGACATTTGACAGTGACGTAGGTCGAAACATAATATTTCCTTTAAAACCAATTGTCGTCTTGTGACCTGTTAACCAAATCGTTCCCAACATTTGCGCTATATGTTATGTCGTATTCGAAACAGTTCTAAATATACGCCTCCAAGGAGTATCGCCAATTGTTCGAAGGCGTAACAAAAAAATTTTATAAATGCTTTCCAATGTCAAAATATTCTTGAGAAATAAAAAAAAATAATTTGCCATTTTTAATTTAAGACAACATTTATGTGTTTTGGTTGTGTAATTTGTTTGAGGTTAAAAACTATTAAACCCAATTGATGCATTCCTTTTGAATATAAGATTTTTATTGCGAATGTTTTTTTATGAGATAAACCGACGATGGAAAACTTTAAATTGTGTTTTCTCAATGTCTGAACCAACCGACATGAACATTTAAAAAAATCCATTTTTAGTTTTATGAGTTAGTTGATGTACCGAGCAGTAATAAATTTTAAGTTTTATTTTTAGTTTATAATACAAAATTATAGAATGAAATCATAAAGGGAAAAATTTATGTTACCATGGTTAATTTTTTAACATTAAGAGCGTCGGCATACAATGTCTTACATTCGATTAAGAGTTTTAAATTATTTTAACGTAATAATTTTGATTTTTGATCTACGGGTATGACAACCCGGTATACTGCAGTCTCTGCTATGTATATACAAGTTAATGTGAGATATCACACACCACTAGCATTAGCAGTGAGATATCACTACTTAAGGTAATATTGTATAGTTAATATAGTCTACACGTCGGTGGTCGGCAAATTAGGCCAAAACAAAACTCCACCCATTTGTTGAAAATTTGACATTTTTGATTTTCGCCGTTTTATTGATTTTAAGTGAATTTTATTTTGGAATAAATTTGACTTAATATTTCTAATTTTTGCATTTTATTTTGTATTGTGTGAAAAATACAACTATACAAACATTGAAAGTTAAGGAGTTCGGGGCAGTCAGAGGTATTTTAAATAATTTTTTTTTAGTAATTTAATTTATTTTATAAAACCAATATTATTATATTATGTTTTAACTTGATTTGCCCAAATTTGAACAAGAAATATAAATTATATATGAATTCATTGCTATACTTGTTGAACCCTGTTCCTTTAGTGGTGCTTTGCAGTGACCACTATAACTTCTTATAGGTTCATCTCTAAAATCATTCAAATAAAAACAAAATGTTATTTAAATAGTTAATCCAGAGAGGGATCGAAGTTTTGTTTTTGAAAATAAGCAAAATGACAGCCTATGATAATTTATATTCGGATTTTCAAGGAAAAACGCCTAAGTTAATTGTTTATAAAAAAAATAGAAATTTTTAAAGAGAAAAAAATTCTTCGATCAGGTACTAGTTTTTTATGCTTTCAAAAGCTTGCATAAATTCTGCAAACAAAAATTCTTTAACAAGAATATACAATGGCTTCAAAAACTTCTACGGTTGATTGTAGAAATATTCAGTGTAACACGGCGTCCAAAATAATATATGTACAATATTTCTATTAAAAAACAGTTAAAACTTTTCTCACAATTAAAAAATAGCTGTACCTCTAGGTATACGGTTTTATGTTCACGATACATCGTTTCGTTTACGATCAATATCACTTAACATTCTAGTCTAGTTTAAATTAATTCTTATTTTCCAAGAGGAGAAATTCCTTAAATATAATTCTGCTTAATTTCTTGATAGTTCAAGGTCAATTTCTTCACAAAGAAACCTTGAGTAATTAATTCTAAGAATATTCGATGTCATTATTTTGCAATTATTTTATATCATGTTTTTGTTTTCATCGATCCTTCTTGGAATTTATTACATAAGTTTAGTTCAAACAATAGGATGAAATTTAGTACAATTGTATAGGATGAAATTGAGGTCGAATACAATTTTGTTTGTATTCCTTTGCGATTTTATGTAGAATAGAACAATATTATAGATGCACGTATTCCTGTATGTTCAATACAATTTTAATAAATCCATTACAATAGGATTAGGAGGACTCAAGACACAGGCTATTTGCATTTGCCGCTACCTGGGTGGCTCTTGAGGTTCAGAGAGCCATGCAATAATTGTAGAATAACTCGAAAAGTATTTATTGGATTCATTTAAATTTTTCAGATATTTTCAATACATTATTTACATAGTTTGAATAAATGCAAAAAAAATCGATTTTTTGAAAATGCTGACTGTACTAACCCTTTAAAACATTTAAAAAAATGACACGCTTCAAATACGATTTTGTTGTTGGTTTTATCCAAGCCTCAATCCAAATCATTTCTGATTGCTTAGGCAGTAGAGCCTCAGTCTGTCAGAAATAATGTGTATATCTGTGTTGGTGTATTTCCCGTCACAACGGAAATAAGCACAGTAGTAACTGGCGATAGTTTCGACTTTTAATACTGTTTCAGATGTGGCTACCGTCTGTGTAATTATATTAAAATTCGGCCACTACAACCTTATGTTGTATTAACCCTAAGGGACAAATAAGGTACCAAAAGGGACAAATTTTTTCAGGGTAGTAACCTTAAGTAGATGACAATACCATTACTAGGTAGCCACTATTTTGCCAGCGATATATCTGGGTAGATTAATTTTTTTCTGTCATACAGTCTAAAATATTGTAATTCTGCATTACGTTCTGTAATACAGAGAGAGGGGATCCATAAATGCCGGGTTAATTTGCGGGCGGAGTACTTCAACGAGTTGCAGTTGAAATTTGTGAGCGTTTTACTTGACTACATATCTGACGTGTACGTGGTGCAATGAAAGGTATTTCAATGGTATTTTTTATAAGCCCTATCTGACCAGACTACCCTCGCTTCTGTTCATATTTGAGAAATATACGCATACTTAGAGCTTGCGAGAAAACCAGAAAATTTTTCGCTTTGTATATTGGACCGGTTCGGCGTGAATGATCTCCGCAGTTTAGGTAAGTTTAGGTAAGATTGCACTCGCAACTTGTTGTACGGGATCACCTAACACAGAACGTAGTCGCTGACGGATCGGATCCTCTTGCTAACTTTAAAGCCTCTGTCTTTATCTCTAATTTTGACCGTTAGAGCAAGCTGATTTGGTAAGCAATCTCTGACAAGTGGTTTCTATAGAAAAACCAATGTGAACTAACGACTTATTCCGTTTCTGATTTGTGGAAAGGATTCCGTTTTTTAGGGTTCCGTCCACAGATGATGACAGATACAAAATAAAACTAAAGTTGCTTTCGTTTGGTTTACAGAGTTACGAGACCTTTGAGAAAATACATTTTTTTTATAGATTCAAGTAGGGTATTTCATATGGAAAGGACTTCATTTCAGTATTCCTTAAAAATTTATTTTGGAATTTTACACCTCACTATTTTATTTTTTGTATAATTTTGAATAATGACGTTTTCTTTGTGTTTTCTTACCTCGATTAGCTCCGAACCTAACTAATCGAAAATCTTCAAATGTATTTGGAATGATGGAAAAATTAATAAGTTTTTAATAAGAAATTTATAAAGGAGTCACATATTCATAATTATATTTATTAAGGTGGTGCAAATGAGAAGGTGTAAAAACACTATTTAAAACCAGGTCAAGTGGGGTTATTTGAAAGAGCAACTAATTTAGAAAACATTGCAATTTTTCTAGAATTTTGCACAGTTTTTGAGTTATTGTCAAAAAAGTGCGATTTTCAGACCGTCCCTTCCTTCCCCCCTACGTTTCGACACTGATTGACAGAAACATTTGCAAAAATTCACAGAGTTAGGAAGTTTGGTAAATTTTGAATGAAAGTTAAAGCGAAGTCTCAAATAATTATATTTCTGGGTGCTTAGGGGACGGAGGTGGAGAGGGTAAAATAAAATCGTTTTTGACCCAAGTGAGGTGTCATTTGAAAGAGCATTTAATTTAAAAATCATTGCAATTTTTTTTAGAATTTGGCGTTGCACAGTTTTTGTGTTATTGCAAAAAAAATATTTTTAGTATGTAGCCTCTCCACCCTCCTAAATTTTGAGTTATTGTAAAAAAAGTGCAACTTTCAGACCGTTCTGCCCCCTACGTTTCGACGATGATTGACAGAAAAATTTTAGGAGTCAGGAAGATTGGTATATTTTGAATGAAAATCATAGCGAAGTTTCAAATAATTATATTTTTGTGTGTTTAGGGGATGGGTGTGGGGAGAGTAAAAAAAAACATTTTTGACCCAAATGAGTTTGAACCAATTTTATTTAGAATTTTGCAATGCACAGTTTTTGTGTTATTGCAAAAAAAAAATATTTTTAGTATGTAGCCTCTCCACCCTCCTAAATTTTGACACTTGATTGACCGATAAAAAAATGAAATTGAAACCATTTACAAGCTGATGTAATTGAATCTTTCTTGAGTTACCATAAACAGCTATGCTGTAACATATTTTGTGTCACTTTTTATCAATATTGATGTGATTGTAATTTATTATTGACATTTACGATGAAAATTTTATTTTGTTATGCGTCTATGGTGTGGCAATATAAAGACTTTACAACATAAAGACTTTACAATAAAAAGACTTTACATTTTTTGATATTGTGTTCTTTTACATTCACGAAACCCTTGGCGAGCGAATTTTATTCGCACTTGTCTGACTTTTTTTAAATTTGTTTTATCCAAATTTATTTTCAATAGTGAATAACAAGGTACGCCACAGTACAAGCCTGTACTGCAATAAAGCTTGATTGAAGGCGGAGGGTGAACGGTAGCCAGAGTTCCGTGCTAGTGTCCAAGAATTCCTTCGAAAACGAAGTCCTCAGCGCATGTGTCTCGGGTTTAGCCTGCGATTGGTTTTTAATTTGGGTTTAAGTCTAGACTCCCACCTTGCTTGTTTGGGTAACCATACCGTTATAGAATCTAGTATCATTGAGTCTATATCACGGCATAGGTTCTGAGTCCATGCGAATGGAACAAAATTAAAAAATGTAACAGCAATAATTTTGAAAAGCTCTTATTTCAACAGCACATTTTGAATATTTCTACCGAATAATTTTCATATCACATTCTTCAATATGAAACATTAATCCAAGTTGATCAACTTTGTTCATTTGTCACTTGGCATTTTTCTTTGCAAGTGTTTGACTCCATCTGTATGTGGTGCCCACAATACTATAAATCTTAACATCTACATGTTTAACAATTTAAGCTCTTTGTATCACTGAAAATTTCTTCATTGCTAAGTTTGGGTATTTCTGTTAAAGAAACTTTTATTTCTGCTAAGGAACTTTTTATGACTGGACCTGTGACTTTTTATGCGTGGACCATTTTTAAATGTGGTAATAAATATTTCTTACATAACGATGATTCATAATGATTAACTCGTTTGTACTACTGTTTGTTAATAGAGTTTTCCTTTTTGTTTTTAACCGTTGGAAAGTGTGTTTGAATGAATTCGATTGAATCAAAAACCGAACAGTATTTGTCTGACTTCTGCATATTTATTCTCGTAAGAAGTTAAAAGGCCATCCTTGTGACACTCCTAGAATTTAAAATTCCATGTAATCATATTCACGTTTCTTAACGATTTTTGTTTGTTTTGTTTTATTTGAAAAATTATGTAATGTTTTTAACGTATGAAAATAGGAAAATTTATTTACTAGACAGCACATAAATTATTTGGTGACATAGACATTAATAGTGTTTTTTCAAAAGTATGGTGACTATTGTTGAAAGAAAACAAATATTTTTGTGTTGAAATTGATAAATATATGCGTATTATCAAATAATTATTTTAAATAAACTCAGACTATTTATAATTATGTGACTTTGTATGATAGCTATATATACTTGTTTGTTTTCAATTTTTTGATTTTTATTTTCAGGTAAGGCTCTAATGAACGTTTAAACAAATTATGTGTGAGAGGTAAGTTGCAATTTTAAAAAACTCAAAAATATTTTCCTATGTTCATAAATTGATGTCAACACATTCTTCGTGCATGTACAATGTACGTATATGTATATATATAAACCAATCGAATCCAACTTTACAATAATAATTAGTTTTGAATCATTTTTATTGCATAAATAAAGTTATAAAAAAAGTCGTAAATTCTACAAAATTCATGCTATTTATGCATGTTTTTATGTCTCTACATATATTAAAATAATTTGTAAAATCTAACTGATGCGTTATTTAATTGTGTAATACGTTTGTTTTTATACAGAATTCTACTAAACTGGTTAAATTATAAACAAATAATATTGACAACAACTGTATTTCCTTTTATTGCAATACCTAAGGTAGGTAATTCTTCATAATGCAAAGTTAAAACAACTTTAATTTCTAAAAAGAGAAAAAAGTTAAAACGTATAAATTAATAAAAGGTATATGCATTAATTATTGTTTATGGTAAAAAAATGTTTGCCAAATTCCTTTTTTATGTTATTTTTTTATTATTTATAAATTTAAAAAAAACAACATTTATTACTACAAAATTGGTATTGTTTGTAAAGGTTATCAATTGAATTTAAATGTTAAAAATTGTGCATATAGGATTGGCACTTTAATTAAAGTTTTTTTTTAATTTTTTTAAATTCAACTAAATTTTCTTAAAATATGTTAAATTTAGAGTGCGAAAAATTGAAGTATAGTGACAGGTTGCTAAGTAGTATAAAATCTTGTGGTAGCGGTAATCTAAACCGCTTTATTTAACTAAACAACCATCATTCAAAGCAAAGCAAAATAATTGTTGGCTAGCAGTTGACCTGTACACCCAGCAACTTTTTAAAATTAAACATAAATATTTCCAATATTATTACTAAGAGTTTTTTTCAAACTTGACTTAACTTAAATATTTCTTGTCTATGGTGGTGATGATGATGATTTCAATGTTGAAGTATTCGTTCTAAATTTAAAATGATATGTTTGCAAACGTTAGCAAACGTTCGACGCATTTGACGGAGACCAACCTAGGTATTCCTCATTATTAAAGCGGCACACCGTTCTATTTATGTGGTATTCGCATTTTTTCTGCGTTATATAAAACTATATTGTATAACAATAACGAACACAGAAAGACACTAATGTTTGGCGAAAGTTGTATGAAAGTTTTAATCACGTTTGTTTTTAAATTCATCCGTGTAGACACTAGAATTCTGTAAATTTTACAATATATATATATATATATATATATATATATATATATATATATATATATATATATATATATATATATATATATATATATATATATATATATATATATATATATATATATATATATATATATATATATATATATATATATATATATATATATATATATACATATATATATATATATATATATATATATATATATATATATATATATATATATATATATATATATATATATATATATATATATATATATATAGGGAAAGTCATGGAAAATCATGAAAATTTATTACTTTTCTGGAAAAAATTGATTTGAACAAACTTTTATTAAAATTATTTTTCGTATGTCCTTAAATAATTTTGCGCGCTGCGCAACATATAATACAATTTTTAACATAAATTTCCATACTTAGAAATTTTATGATAATCAAAAACTTTATTTAAACGTTCAACATAATGTTTTTTCGTTTAGGTACAAAGAAGCCTTTTTTTACATTATCGCTATGACAGTATGTGATCTCAACAGCTTGCCTGTTTCCACTAACCGACTGACAAGAGTAAAAGAATATGCTTGAAGCAATGATTCACATAGAGTTTGTATTTTCCGGCCGTTTTTTAAATCCCGAGGTACGGGAATTAGAAAGCACTCAATTCCGGAATTCCCGGGAAATATTTTAAATTTTAAATCTATTAGTTGATAATTTGTAAATAAATCAAAAGCTGAATTTAAACCGCATTCGCAAATAAATTTTACTGCATTCACCATTATACAGTAAGGGTTTCAAATTGAACCTTTATGTAATATAGTTTGTAAATGTGTTTTGATGCACTATATTCACGGCCGTATCCAAACTACTACCTTGACCTCAGCGGAGGAAGACAATAATGCCGTTTACCGACAACAAATAAAAAAACTTGTGCATAAGTCTATACGATAAACAGTTTACAAGAAATGTGTACTTTTAAAGGTAAAATGTACAATAAGCGATTTCGATAATAGGAATAATATACTTAGTTTTTAATATTGGTTTTATTTCACACCTCAAACTGCGTTCCATTTGCTGTCAAATTTTTCATAACCTGTTAAAAACCCAATGTATTCAACTATACTTATTTAACTAAATTAGTATCTTTTTTTAAAATAATAAATAAATGTATGCTTTTAACATAATCTGAAAATCATATTTATTAATTTAAATTAACATTGGGCGATCTTGTAAATTAAAATTGCGCGATCTTGTCTTTTGGCTGTCTAGCGGAAACTCGAAAACTTGTTGGAAATTCTTGATGAAATTGATAGAAATTCGGCCTTCTGCTGATGCTAATCCCGTAAAGATTTCGTCAAGAGATTTCTGTTGTAAAAAATTGAATACTTTGAAATAGTGATGCAAAAATTACATCGACATATTAATATATCTATAATTGTTGAAAAAATATCGACATTAAATTTGAAGTTACTTAAACCACTTTTATATATTTATATTATATTTTTGTTTACATATTCAATATACATATCCGAATTATTGATTGTTTGGAATCAAGCAACGATAGAAAGCTTTGGCTTATGAATCATGCTACCATAGAAAGCTTTTGTTCCCTAATTTATTATGAAATATGTTTCAACCCTTCCTTCATTGTTAGACACGAAAGAATAGTAGTGTGCAGTCGTGCAATATGATCAAAAATATCGCGATATTTTGCATGTTACGTCAAACCGGACTGGAAAAAATAATTGATTGAAAATTGCCAAATTTGTATGCACCATCAAATCTTAATATCGCTTGATCAAACTTGATAGAGTCATTAAATATTGATTTAAAAACCATCTTAGATTGGGGAGTTGCTAACAGTGTTGAATTCAACACAAACAAAACTCAAGTTTGCCATTTTTCTAGGTTATCAACACCTAATCCATTTTTATTAAAGTTTGATTCAAATAATCTTGAAGAGAAAGAATCTATTAGACTTCTAGGAGTTGAGATTAAAAATAGTATGAAATGGAATTCTCATATTTTTAGCCTAGCAAAGAACGCTGTTCAAAAATTAGGATTTTTGGGTCGTTGTCGTAAGGTGTTTAATAGCGAGCAGCTTCTTTTAATATATAAATCATTTATTCGTCCCTGTATGGAGTATTGTTCACACATATGAGGAGGAGCCTACATAAGTAGTTTGAAATATCTTGATTCTATACAGCTGTTAAATTGATCGGCAACTCGACTCTTACTAACGAGCTTGATTCCTTGCAACATAGAAGAGACGTCGCTGACTTGACGGTGTTTTACAAGTATATTATGGACGAACGGACGTCTGCGGAGATCAAATCGATTTTGCCTGAACCAGTAAACTTCGCGCGTTTCACTAGAGCATCAATATCAGCCCATCCTTTTACGGTTCGAGTGACTAGGTGTAGAACTGTCGCTTTTCAACGCGATTTTTTTAACAGAGTTTCTCATCTCTGGAATGCCTTACCGGCGTGGGTCTTTCCTGATAATTTTAATCCTCAAAACTTTAAGATCAGCATTAATAAATTCCTCAAAGAAAATTGAATAATACTTTCAAGCCCTAGTTCCTTAGTTAGCATGGTATCTTCGGATATTCAGAGACGTTGATCTATATTGGTTAACACTAAACATGCCTAACATAGAATTAAAAAAAAAAAAAAAATTGATTATACGCCAAACTTTATAGGTCACTTTTATTGAATTCTAATAAAACTATACGGAAAATCCCGGGAAATTAACAAAAATCCCGGGAATCGGGATTAGATAAAAAAGTTAATTTCCCGGGAAAGCCCGGGATACAAACTTTAGATGCACCCCATTCCCGAAATCTTCCGACTGCTCTTGTTGACTATATTTATAAAAAACAACGAGATCAGCAACAGTGCGACGATGTTGTAAAAAGGCAGAATCTGATGTTAAATTTCTATCACCCTAAATGATGTTAAATTTCGATCAGCACAGTTTTGAACAAATTCCAAGACAGATATAATGGAAACAGATACAGCGTCCAAACTTGACCACAGTACTCAATTGATATGTGGTGAAATATTTTTTTAGATCTATTGAGGAGGATTTTTCTAGACGCGCTTTTTGCCATCGATATTATATGAAAATGTATAAATAAACCCATGATTTCACCTTCGCCTATTTGCACCTCACCCATACTAATTGAAATATCGTTGGAGAACTCAATTTTCGATCTGGAAAAAATCAATATACTTAGCTGTGTTTGTTTTGCAATTTAAATTGAACAAATTTTGACTCCCCCCAATCGTCAACTGTTTTAGGTCCTGATTTACATTTATCGCAGCTCCGAGCGGGATTTAATCGTTTATGTATTTTACCTTTGAAGATAGAGGACGAATGATTTGTGGAGTGTAATAGTGGTTTTCAACAGCTCTTTGATATAGAGTTAACAGAATTAAGATTGGGATAACAAACTGATCCTTGGGTGCACCAGCGTTCATTAATTTAGACTCAACAAAAATCCATCTACGTTGAAAAGCTGCAGATTTGCCAATATTTTCCAAACACAATTTAGTTGCGTAATCTTCTAAGGAGGTCAAATCAATGCCCACTCTTTTCGCTGTTCATCTAAATAATTCTAGAACAATGGCATTTCAGCGTGACTTTTTTAAGAGTTTCGCTTCTTTGGATTTCTTTACCATTTTGGGGTTTTTATGACAATTTGTATTTCCAGATTAAGGTCAATTTCCATAAATTTCTTAAAACATATATAAATCGTTTACAAAAACCTCAGTTAGCATGGATATCCAAAGATACCATGCTAACTGAGGTTTTTGTAAACGATTTATATGTTTTAAGAAATTTATGGAAATTGACCTGATTTTGGAAATACAAATTGAAATAAAAATCCCAAAATGGTAAAGATGGATATTCTTTCAGAGACGTTAATTTATAAATTATAATTTATTGTTCCATAAACATGACACTTTATACAAAGTTATATAAAGAAATCAAATGGAAAGGAAACCGAATTATATCGGTCAGAAAACTTTGAGTTAACTTATCGATTGCTGAATTAAAAATAGGCCAATATTTATTTCATTATAGGATAGAAGCAATAAAATTAAATAAGAGACAAAACGTTTTTTTTAATTTGGCGGAACAAAACTAAGATGGAATTCCCAATAATCCAGTTAGTGGCATATTACTTGATCATGTGACACACTGTCTCCCAACAATGATTTAAACCAACACCATATAGAGTAATTTTAGGGCTCGTTTCTTCGAGCAATCAATAATGTGTCCATCATCAAGGAATATTCGTTATAGATAGAATTGATTATGCTATTATTGATTGAATATAGTTCATCCGCCAGTCCAGTACCCTCTAAGATACTCCCTTCGGTAGTGATATTTCACTGCTTTTGCCAAAGGTATGTGATATATAAGGTTAACTTATACGTCAATCAGGCCAGGCCTTTTTACAAAATTCTTTGTTTTATTTTTTTAAAAAAACGTCAAGGAAAATTCAGGTTTTTATTCTGGAAAGTATTTTTGTTTTGGGAAATAAGTGGACACCATGTTATTTGTTTATTTAATCAATCTATTTATCTGTTCAATCTATTTATCAATCTATTTATCAATCTATTTATCTATTTATCTGTCAATTATCTGTTTATTTAAAAACAATCAGAAAAACTGTAAAAACTTAGAAAATCATATGTTTATAGTAAATAAAGTAAAAAAAAAAAAAAAATCTATTTAAAATATTTATTTACTTATCTATAAAATCATTTATTTACTTGTCAAATTATGTAATTAAAATTTATTTATTTATCTTAAAAAAATTATCTATTTATATATTAATAAGGAAAATTAATTTGTTTGTCTATTAATGAGAAAAATTTTAATTATTTAATTTATCTATCTTTTTAAACATAAGAGATCCACCAGGACAAAACTGTATTGTAAAAAAAATTTACATAAAATGGTAAAGGTATTGTTGAGGAAAGACCGAAAAAGAAGGATCAAACTCGCAATCTCTTCCCAGCAACGATATGTAAGGCCTATAGCGTGGCCTATATAGGCCTATAAGGCCTATATAGAGTGAATATAGGCATAAAATCCTAAAATCTACATTCTAGTACCCCTAAAATATGAGAGAGACTCAGCCGCTGGTTTAGATTTCAGCTCAAATTTCTGCATCTACAGACAAGGTACCGAGTCCTCCCATTCCTAACCTAAGCAATAAAAATTAAACAATGCAAAAACGAAAAAGAAAAAAAAAATTAAAAACTAACAACGTCGCTGGAGGCAGACCACGAGTTCCAGTCCACCGATTCGTCCTCTTCACTAACCAACTATTGTAATCCGATGGCTATCCTGTCAGCCCTTTTCCTTTCATTGTTCTTCTTTTCTTAAGCATCTTCCTGCGTTTGCTGTTCATTTTAGGTTCGGGCTTAGTTATCCCTGCTTTAAAGCAGACTGGTCCTGCACCTGATCCCCAATGAACAGACTCAATGAAGACGCTATCAGATTTGCCAGACGTTGGCCTAACTCCTGTTCGTTAGATAGATCAGGCTCCTCCCACACTGATGGAACGTAAGGTTTCCTCAGTGCTGAAACAGGCTGATCTATTTCCCGCACAGGACTGCGTCAACGTCCTACGCTCTTCATCAGTTAGAAAAGCTTCAAAGGGCTGAAAGTGTCGACCACGCCGTGGTGTTGGGTAAACATATCAAAATACCAAAAACAAAAATAGCATATCGATACAAAATCAAAAATATCAACAAAAATCTAAATTTTTATTATTAATTTTTGTTTTTATTTTATTTTGTTTTTTATATCATTTTATTTTATGCCATTTGTAGATAATAACAACACTGGGACTTCTGACTATGAAAATCTCTTATGTCACAGATAAATTAATAAATATTCATATATAATATCACGAGTCGTCAAATAATAGTCGATTATTTTTCATAATCATTATTACGAATGTCATTTGAGGTCCCGAGTGCGCTTAGCGCACGAGAGAAATTTTTGACCTCAAATGGCATGAGTGGTAATGTTGAAAAATAATCGACTAATAATTTGATGACGAGTTGTATTTAGCAGACAATTTAACGAACAGAAATAGTAACATTATTTCATACAACATAATCCTTTGTTGTCAAACAAAATTAAATATTATTTCTTCTTAGTAGGCGCATAAATGTTATAAATTTGTAATTTATTTTTAACAAATAAACATAAACATGCAATCATTTATGAACGAAAACGGACATTTTTACTATTTGCAAATTGCATTTTCACATAATTTTGTATGTGCATTTTTGTTTTAAATTAATATATTAAGTAGGCGGAAAATATTCGAAAATATTCGCTGTTCCTTCCTAACAGAAAAAAATAATCGAAACAAATCGTTTTGATTTGCTAAAAAATAGTAAATGAAGCGTTTTGATTGGACCTTATTAAACCTTTATTTTATGAGTTGAATTGTCATATATAATATAACGAGTCGTCAAATAATAGTCGATTATTTTTCATAATCATTATTACGAATGCCATTTGAGGTCCCGAGTGCGCGTAGCGCACGAGGGAAATTTTTGACCTCAAATGGCATGAGTGGTAATGTTGAAAAAGTCCGAGCGGCAGGTATATCCGCTAGAAATAGGTAGATTTCGGGATCAGACAGTTATGTGTGCATTTAGAATCGGATTTATCAGATTACTTTATAAAAAATACTAATTAAAAACAGAAGTATTAAACTAACTTTAAAAATAAACATTATTTTATACAGTTTTTGGGCTCTAGGCACTTAATCTGTACCCCGATATGGCCAATTGTCAAACATATTCAGGAAACTGTTTGCCGCAACATACGCAGAAAATATTTTTAGCGTAAATGAAAAAATGCGACCGTGAAAGTGCCGCTAAATTCCGTTGTACTTCACACAGTTTATTGCAGATAGCTAAAGAACCTTTTGTTGCAGATGTCTGGCTTTTTAAAAAATGATAGAAATGTGTTCAAATAATTAATATTTATAAATTTTGTTTACATATTTTGCCCCAAACGGCCGTTATAACGCTTTGTTTTTGACAGTTTTAAGGCTCTAGACTCTTAACCTGTACCCGGATATGGGCAGTTGTCGAACTTATCCAAGAGATTGTTTGCCGCAACACGCTCAGAAAAAACTTTTGGTCTAGGTCGAAAAATGCGACCGTGAGAGTGCCGCTAAATTCCGTTATACCTCATATCGTTATATATATATATATGTATATATAATTTTTTTTTTTTTGTTTTTCCGTCTCCGCTTTACATATATAGTCGTTTGGCATCAAAATTTTTCCGAAATTCCGAGATGACGGTCCTTGCAATAGGTAGATTTTTATATGAAATCTACCTAATATAAGTAGAAACAGAATAATTCAAAAAAATTATCGAACCAAATTAAATACATTATCCGAACTAACTCCATCAATACAATTTCGGAACAGTTTTATTTAAGTTGGTTTAAACTACTTTTAATAACATATTAAATCCACCAAAGATCAAATGAACTACGTCACAACTACAATTATACCATCACACATAATTTATAACATTATCAAACAATTTTATTTCAAAATAATCTTTTGTTGTTGTGTTTTTTTGTTCTTATTTAATCTTTTTTCAAACGGTTACTTAGTAAAAAAAAATAAAAACAAAAGAGATTTTGATAATTTTTCTATGGTATTAAATGGGTTGATATTTTTCTTGTAAGGGTTGCATTATAATGCTTATAAAAATGGAACCTTTTGGGTTAGAAAGCTGAAATTTTTTGAGGCTATAGTTGAAAAGTATGTTTAAAAGCTAAGATGAATTTAAATAACATAAACTGAAACATGATGAAAGCATTACCTTTTGCGTTTGTTTTCATTTCAACAGCCGTAGGGTCTCAACCGTTAGACTTAAACTATTATTTTTGAAAATTTTGGAAAGATTTATATTTTAAGTACCTGAAAAAAAGTTTTCAAATATGAGCTTGGCCATTTCAGCTAGATCAAGGGCAGCAAAGTTTAGTAAATTTTTAAAACAGCTGATTTTTGAGGAACCTGAAACGCCAAAGTGGTCATCTGGATAAAAATGATAGAAATATGTTCAAATATTTAATATTTATAAATTTTATTAAAATATTATGATTCAAACGGAAGTTATAGCGCCCTAGATTATTCGACATTTTAGGCTCTAGCCGCTTAACTGGTACCCGGATATGGCCAGTTCACGAACTTGTCCAAGACATTATTTGCCGGAACACACACAAAAAATTATTTTGGTGTAGGTCGAAAAATGCGACCGTGAGAGTGCCGCCAAATTCCGTTATATCTCATATCGTTATATATATATATATATATATATATATATATATATATATATATATATATATATATATATATATATATATATATATATATATATATATATATATATATATATATATATATAAATTTTTTTTTCATTTTGATTTTCCGTCTCCGCTTATCATATATAGTCGTTTGGCACCAAAATTTTTCCGAAATTCCGAGATGAAGCACATACCAATAGGTAGATTTTTATATGAAATCTACCTAAAATAATCGACTAATAATTTGATGACGAATTGTATTTAGCAGACAATTTAACGAACAGAAATAGTAACATTATTTCATACAACATATTCCTTTGTTGTCAAACAAAATTAAATATTATTTCATCTTAGTAGGCGCATAAATGTTATAAATTTGTAATTTATTTTTAACAAATAAACATAAACATTCAATCATTTATGAATGAAAACGGACATTTTTACTATTTGCAAATTGTATTTTCACATAATTTTGTATTTGAATTTTGGTTTTAAATTAATATATTAAGTAGGCGGAAAATATTCGAAAATATTCGCTGTTCCTTCCTACCAGAAAAAAATAATCGAAACAAATCGTTTTGATTTGCTAAAAAATAGTAAATGAAGCGTTTTGATTGGACCTTATTGAAACTTTTTTTTAGAGAGTTGAATTGTCAAAAAAATTCACAAACAAAAAAAATTATATAAATTAAATCCAACAATTGTATAAAATAAATTAAACAAAGCTCTTACGATAAAATTAGGTGATGAATGATCCATGCAGATTGTTCGTTCAACAACATCTCAAACTTCGATTATAATCTCATTCGTAACCCCTCTCATACTGAAACTAACAGCATCATATCTTCACTTTAAATTTCCTTTTTTTTCAACACAAACTATTAATCCACTCTAACATTGGCCTCATCACACCCAATCACAGCCAATAAATTCCATTTCTTTATTTTCAACACAAACTATTAATCCTATCCAACAATCGACCCATCACAGCCAATAATTTTGATATAACCGGTTGCTCATTTTTACCTTGATATTTCCTTTCGATGTAAACGACGTAATTAATTATTTGTATGACATGAAATTTTATTATTATTATTGAGAATTATGGCATCATAAGTTTGTCAAAAAAATAATGTGGTGTGTCAAAAAAATGATTTCATTTATTTTTTTAGCCAATTTTTCGGAAAAAAACATTTAGCTGTTTGTTTGTATGACGTAAATGTGACATGGAAATTTTTGAATTTGTTATAGTTTTTGAAATATTTTTGAAACTTTGAAAAAAATTTGTAGTTTTGATTTTTGATTGTTTGTATTTTGGTTTGTATGTTTGATTTTGATTTCGTAATAATTTCTGCAATATTTTTAGAATTTTGGAAAAAGTTTTAATTTTTGATTTTGTTATAATTTTTGTAATATTTTTATTTTGATTTTTATTTGAATTTTGAAAAAAAAAATAGAATTTTTGAATTTGTGAATTTTATATAATATATATATTTAGAATTTTGAAAAAAGTTTCAATTTTTTATTTTGTTAGAATTTTTGGAATATTTTTAGATTTTTGAAAAATTTTAAATTTTTCATGTTATTATAATTTTTGGAATTTTGAAAAAGTTTCAATTTTTGATATTGTTATAATTTTTGCAATATTTTTAAAATTATGGAAAAAGTTTGAATTTTTAAGAATTTTTGGAATATTATTAGAATTTAGAAAAACTTTAAATATTTGATTTTATTCTAATTTTTGGAATTTTGAAAAAGGTTTCTATTTTTGATTTTGCTATAATTTTTGCAAAGTTTTTCAGAATTTTTGAAAAAAATTTAATCTTTGATTGTGTAATAATTTTTGAAATATATTTAGAATTTTGATAAAAGTTTGATTTTATTTAATTTTTACGATATTTTTGGAATTTTGAAAGAAATATGAATTTGTGATTTTGTAATATTTTCTCGAAACGCTAAATGGAGATGTTTTTGAGTAGTTTGCTGATTGTATCATCTTTTCACTAAATTATGTTAATGTATGATCTATTATAATTTTCCGGCAACGTATTGATATTTCGTGTTAGTTTTGTAATAAATTTCTAAACAGCGATAAAAAAATACATGTACTAACAAAGAGATATGTTTGATAAACATTGCTGCCCAAAACTAAAACCAATGTCCTCATAAAAGTTTTATGTCGAAAACTACATCAAAATCCTTAACCAAAACCGAAGTCTTGATATCTCAGAGCTGTGAGATTTCAGCCGTTCCATATTTTATATTTACACCATTGATTCAATTTCTTTTTAATTTATATTTGGATTAAAATAAACTGATGCTTGTTGTAATATATTGTTGAATGATTTTATGATTTATAACACAGCACTTATTTTTTATAATTTATTGAATAAACAATATATACAATATTATCTTAAATGTTAATATAACAATTTTCTTGTTTTTAATTATTATTATTGAAAAACAATTTTAGTAATTCACATGACTTTAGTAGAAATTAATACGGTGCGAAAAGCTCGATCGCATTCAAAGGAATGAAGTTTTATAATAATTTTACCGCCAACCAAAGTTGGCAACGAAAGCCATTGAACCTGAAATCGATTTGTTGGTTCGTTTTTCGAATCAATTAATTGATCGATTAATTATATAAATTAATTAAATAATTTCTCCAATGGATGGCGTGAATTAAGTAGCGTTGGTTTATGTCATGAGTTTGTGGTGGTTAATTATTTGGATTTAAATATATTAACCACTACAGTACCCCGCTCGTAGATGAAAGCCCCCGCTTAGTGTGTCTGTTCGAAATGAACAGCTTTGTGTGTTCGAGAAGCTGGTGAACGATCAGCTGAACACAAGATACCATACGCAGGCTTCAACCTGTCGATCGAGACAGATTGTTGTTTGCCTTTGATGTCGATTACGAAATGTTTTCGTAGACGTCGTATGATTCTGTATGGACCTTCATATGGGGTTTGTAAACCGGTGCGAATTCTATCAACTCTGACGAAAACGTAGTCGCAGGTTTCAAGCGACTTCGGAACAAAAATGTCGTTTTGTTTAGTTTGTCGTGTAGCTGTTGGAATTAGATTGTGCATTGTATTTCGAAGTTGATCAATGACTGTATCATGAGTAGGCAGCTGTGAAAGAGGATTTTCAACGAAGAACTCACCGGGCAGTTTCAGTGTTTGTCCGTAGACAAGTTCTGCGGGTGAGCACTTCAGATCTTCTTTCACTGTAGCTCGAATACCTAGAAGAATTATTGGTATTTCGGAGCTCCACTGAATAGTGTTGCCTCTGGCCATAAGTGCAGTTTTAAGTTGTCGATGAAAACGTTCTACCATTCCGTTTGCTTGTGGATGGTAGGCCGTTGTACGTATCCGATGTGAGCCTAAAAGTTTTGTTAACTCGGAGAAAAGTTTTGACTCGAATTGTGTTCCCTGATCCGTTGTGATATGCAGTGGAACACCGAATCGTGATACGTAGTTATTGACAAATGTTGTGGCTATGGTAGCAGCAGACATGTCAGACATAGTAAAAGCTTCTGGCCATCGAGTGAATCGATCAACGCAAGTTAGAATATATGAACATCCATTAGAAGGAGGAAGTGGACCTACGATATCTATATGGATATGTTCGAAACGAGATTGTGGAATTTCAAATTGTCCAGTTGGACTTTTTGTGTGCCGTTGGACCTTAGAGCGTTGGCAAGATAAACAAGATTTTGTCCAATGATTAATATCTTTATTAATACTGGGCCAAAAATATCTAGATGCAATCAATTTACGAGTACCGTTGACACCAGGATGTGACAAGTTGTGTAAAGTGTTAAAGACAGTTTTGCGTAATGGTTCTGCGATGTATGGGCGATTGTTACCCGTTGATGTTTCGCAGACGATTTCGAATCCTGGCAGTTTAAAAAGCTCTAGTTTCATTGATGAACTAGTGTGACATACGGAACCAGAAAGTAAATTCTGAAGTTCTAAGTCTGCTTTTTGTGCAGCGATGATAGCATCGTAGTTGAAGTGAGTCTCAACTGATGCAGTTTCGTTGTCGGATGCACGAGATAATGCATCCGCGACTGTGTTGTCTTTACCTTGCACATGTTGGATGTCGGTAGTAAATTGACTTATGAAATCCAAGTGCCGAGATTGCCTTGGGTTTCGTTCGGTTTTCGATTGTATTGCACGAGTGAGAGGCTTGTGGTCGGTGTAAATTGTGAATTCGCGACCTTCGACAAAATACCTGAAGTGTTTTATAGCTAGGTAAATTGCGAGTAGCTCTCGATCGAATGCCGAGTATTTAATTTCAGCGTCTGAAAGTTTCTTTGAGAAAAATCCCAGTGGTTCCCAACAATCGTTGTTACGTTGTTGTAACACTGCTCCGACAGCAATGTTCGATGCATCCGTAGTGATACTGTATGCAGCATCGTTACGTGGATGAACTAACAACGTGATATGGCCCAATTCAGTTTTCAACTTGGTGAATGCGAGTTGACATTCGTTTGGCCAAGTGAAATTTTTCGGAGTCTTGGGCTTCTTTAGTAAAGCGGCCAAGTGTGTATGAATTGGAGCTAGTGTTTCAGCTAGTTTTGGTATGAATCGATGATAATAATTTATCATACCGACGAATTGCTGAATACGTTTGATTGATGTTGGTGCTGGGAATTCCGTAATGGCATTAATTCGTTCTTGAGAAGGCAGAATACCAGTAGGAGTTATCGTGTGGCTGAGGAATTCGAGAGTGTTAACGCCAAAAACGCATTTTGAACTCTTAATATGAACGCCAAACTCGCTTAGTTTCTGGAAGAGTTGTTCCAGATGAAGTTTGTGTTGTTCCTCATTTATCGATGCCACTAAAATATCGTCGATGTAGACGAAAACAAAATCTAAATCTCGAACGATCTCATTTATGAAACGCTGAAACGTTTGTGCAGCATTACGTAAACCAAATGGCATTCGGGTGAATTCGAAGAGGCCAAATGGAGTGGTAATTGCAGTTTTGTGAATATCTTCATTCGCGACAGGAATGAGATGATAGGCTCTAACAAGGTCAATTTTAGAAAAGATAGTGCAACCATACAAATTCATCGAAAAATTTTGTATGTGCGGTATCGGATAACGATCAGGAATCGTGACCGCGTTCAATCTACGATAATCTCCACATGGTCTCCAGTCGAGATCTTTCTTTCGAACCATGTGAAGCGGACAAGATACAGAAGAAGATGAAATGCGACAAATTCCAAGTTCAACCATATGTTGAAATTCTGTGAACGCAGCTTTTTGACGAATTGGATCTAGTCTGCGTGGTCTTGACACAGGCAAGTGCCCTGTGGTGACAATATGATGTACCACGTTGTGTTTGACCGGTAAATTGTAGTTCGGCTCTGCTGTTAGGGAAGGGAACTTCTTTAGTAGCAGGCCGTAATCGTTGTCGATCGTATAATGGATGGGTGTTGGCGTATCAACACTAACCATTGTGGCATGGATTGACAGCTGGGTAGCTGTATCAATCAGCCGTTTTCGTTTGAGATCGACTAAAAGGCCAAATTTACTAAGAAAATCAGCGCCAATGATCGGACGATTCACTTGTGCTAACATGAAAGCGTGTGTGAATGTTCGTTTTAGGCCGATATCTACCTGTAGGAGCTTTGTTCCGTAGGTATTGATTATCGTGCCGTTGGCAGCTGATAAAACTAGACCTGTTGATTTGGAGCTATTTGTAGTTAATCGATTGTTATTGACTGGGAGCACCGAGAGGTCTGCTCCTGTGTCGATGAGAAAGGTTTGTTCGTTTATTTTATCGAAAATAAATAGACGACTGGAGTTACTGTTCTCTGATACAGCCGTCTCAACCTCGAGCTTTAATCGTTTTTTTGAAGGTTTGGTTCTACATTCATGGTGGTTTTGGATGTAGTCTGACCAAATGAGCACGGAGATCTACATTTGCGTGCCGCTGCTCCAAACGTTCTATGGTAATAACATGAACCATTTCTATTCCTAGAGCTACTTCTTGCTCTTGACTGAGATCGGTATGTAGATGGCGATCTACCGCGAAAACTCGAGCTCGTTGACCTATTCCTGGAGTTCGATTGGCCAAACCGAGTTAATTGCTCCAGTTGTCGTTCTATTCGGCTTAAACGGTCTTCCATTGTCGAGTTTGATGATGATGAGCCTCGCCATTGGCTTCTATGAGTGGCACGTGTTGTTGGACGAGATAGACGGACTTCATTAATTTGTTTGCTGCTACTGTTAAGGGCCATTGCCTCGAACATGTTATCCGCCATTCGGGACATCGTTTCAATTGATGTGGTTTCAAGCAAAGCAGACAACGGTATGCGTATAATCTCTGGCAATTTCCGTATCCATATAGACCGTATGATTTTATCACTAAAATTTTCTCCTGCTAGCTGTTTTATTTTACGAAACGCCTCGGAAGGTAGTTGATCGCCAAGCTCTTGACCGGTCAAGAGAGATTCAAGGCGACGCTCGTCCGAAGGCGCTAATCGTTCCAACAACGTTCGCTTAAGTGCTTCGTATTTGTTGGTTTCGGGTAACCCGTCAATGACGTCCGAAACCATGTCACACATTTCAGGCGAGAGAGAATGGAGCAAATGTAGATATTTTTGTTTATCTTGTTTGATATTTTGATACTCAAACGTTTGCTCTGCAACTCTGAACCAGGTATGTGGATTTTGTATCCACAGAGGCTGTAGCTTCAAATTGGCTGAAGCGCCTTGCTCCAAAGGGCTATCGGATTTTATCCCTTGAGCTTTGTTCATTGTTTCATCGTCGTTCATTTTGATTTTCGGTAAGATTTATATAGACAAAAAAATGAATCACTGTAAAAAACTTACGCGTGAACGTGTGATATAAACAAGTTATATAAAAAAAAAAAAAACGCGTTATAAAAAAAAAATATAAGACAAAATCGAATTGTAAGTAAATGGAAAAATCTTCGTAGAAAAAATTTTAGGCGACCAGGTTTTCTTGTTGAAAAGAAAATAATCACGCTAATATGAATTACCAAAATTCTCGAAAATTAAGTAAATAAAGAGAGGTATATATATATAATATAAAGAAAAAACTTTATATGAATATTTTTAAATGAATTCCAAATAATAAATTCAAGCTTAAATTCTTAAAGCTAATTTCCCAACACCATAATATATTTTGAATAAAGTGAATGAATGATATGAAATTTAATTTATCTAATTCAATGAGATTTAAAATAAATCAAATTTGTAATTACGTTAAAAATTATTTTAATCAAAAAAAAATTTTCCAATTAAGTTAAAGTTAATCATAAAAAAAATTAAACATATGTTGTAATAAAAAAAATAATTTTTATCTGTTTTGGGTCCAACGGTGTTTATCGAAGATTAAGAACGGCAATGTTTGTAATAATATTGATGAAATAATGGTAAGCAGTAATTTAATTGATCCAACGATGGTATTGATGATGAAATTTTAGTACGATTAGAAAAATAAATTTTTGCGTCAGCAATATTTGATTGTATAAAATTGTTGATGTAATAAGTTTTCTTTAGATGAATAAATGAATTTCTGAATAAATTTGACTTTGTAAAATGCTGTTGTTGTACTGTTGAATTTTGTGTTGTTGAACAATTGTTATATTAAATTTTATTGGAATCCAGTTGATTTTTAAATGTTTTATAGATGTTGACGATGTTGATGTTACAGTAACAAATTATGAAGCATAAATCTTACTGTATAAGATGACCAGATATTTTTGGTTATAATTTGCGGCACCGAAAATAATAAAAACTTTTAAAGCAAACACACTGCAACTATCACAAGATCGTAAGATACGTACCTCTAAGTCTGGTACAAAATGTACCAGACTGTCCAACAAATACTTGGAATTGTATGTTGTTTGAACGTACGGTAAAAACCGTTATCGGCGTCACCAATGATGCTTGTTGTAATATATTGTTGAATGATTTTATGATTTATAACACAGCACTTATTTTTTATAATTTATTGAATAAACAATATATACAATATTATCTTAAATGTTAATATAACAATTTTCTTGTTTTTAATTATTATTATTGAAAAACAATTTTAGTAATTCACATGACTTTAGTAGAAATTAATACGGTGCGAAAAGCTCGATCGCATTCAAAGGAATGAAGTTTTATAATAATTTTACCGCCAACCAAAGTTGGCAACGAAAGCCATTGAACCTGAAATCGATTTGTTGGTTCGTTTTTCGAATCAATTAATTGATCGATTAATTATATAAATTAATTAAATAATTTCTCCAATGGATGGCGTGAATTAAGTAGCGTTGGTTTATGTCATGAGTTTGTGGTGGTTAATTATTTGGATTTAAATATATTAACCACTACAAAACATACAAATAATTTTTATTTTTCTTTTGTTAAATCTATAAACAATTATTTTATTATTTTAGTTTATTATTTTTTGATTTAAATTTACACAATGTCTCTGATCAAATAATTTGATCGCTTATATACAGATCGACTTACCATCTCCTGTCCTTCAACGATTGCAATTTCCCCATCTCAATAAACATTAAGAGAAAATATCTCTTCTACCGACAACAATTATAATTTTTCATAACCATATTCTACATAACAAAAAATATGTATTAATTTACATAAAATGACACAACAAAACAATTAACGAAAAAATTGGTTAATTGAACAGGAATACACAAAAATGTCTGTACGTTTGTTACAATACAAAGAAATAAATTAGCAAATTATTAGAGAATTTCTTTAAACACGGTTACTCTTGTTTTAGAGTCAATCTCGAAATAGACCTGTCGTTACACAATATTTCAATAACAAAACTAAAATCATTAAACCATTTAAATCACTGTCAACAGTGATACTAGTTCCAAGAAATAAGCCGAAAAAGCAAGAACAATAAAATACATGCAAAATAATAATGACGTCGATAATTCTCAGAATGTCTCGAGTTTTCTCTGTAAAGAAATTTTTGATTTACATGAAATGATCTAGAAATAGAATTGCATTTAAGGGATTCCTTTTATTATGTTAACAGTTTAAGTTGGAATGCGATAGTGTAAACAGACAGAACTTCCTGTAAACGAAACACTGTATTGAAAAAAATAAAATCGTTTAAATAAAAGGAAAGTGAAATTTAACTATGATTTTTGTTTCTTTATTATATTACAGGCATGGGATGAATGTTAGTTATTGTAGATGATATAACATGGTGTTCACTGGTACACAGATCTTAAAAAAAAATTTAAAAAACATTGGTGAGATTCATATTTGAGTTTCTTTATCTGTTTGTGATTGGTTTATCTTGAAAATTATTGTGCGTAATAAATTGATTACGTTAATGCAAGTTCATCCACCAGCACTTCTAAGATATTACCTTGAATAGTAATATTTCATTGCTATTGCCAGTGGTATACGATATCTCACGTCAACTCAATAGCAGGAACTAGAACACGCGGGGTTGTCATACCCGTAAATTAAGAATAAAAAATACTTACAAATCAACAAAAAATGATCCCTCCAAGCGCCCATACTTGTAAGTTTCATTAAATATAATTTGATTTGAAGTATTTTTGAAATTTAAGAACTCGTCCTTTTATTCGAAAAGAACAAAATGCCTTTCAAAAAGCATTTTTTTTTAAAATCTATATAGAATACAAGAACCGAATCTTTTGTTCGTGGTAAGACTGTAGGCTTAAGTTGTATTTTAAAAAAGAAAACGTAACTCTGTTATTTGCTTTTTTGTTGTGGTATTGAACCAGCAAAGTAAAATTATGTAAAATAAAATTATTATTAAATTTCAAACTAAATTCTTTTATTTGTAAAATTGTAAAATAACAAATACACAACAAAAATAGGTACATACTAATTTACACTTCATTTTTTGTATTATGAAAAATTATACCTTGTATTAATACATCGTGTATAGAATCTTGCCCATTGAAGGAAAAACATACATCTTCACATGATACTTTTTCAGATTGAACGGTTTTGGTTATTTGGTACCACCCAGGTTTATTAAAATAGACACAAACTTTATAATTTTCGTCTTTTTTAATAAAAACATTTTGCTTAAACGAAATTGTAAGTAGTCTCTGTTTGTTTTCGTTACGATTGCTATAGTGTGTATACGTTAATACGGATTCTTTCGAATCAAGAATACATGCGTGCATTGATTCCAAGGGAGCAATACCGAGATCATTGCGTTGAAGTCTATGATTCCACACTGTTGGGTTCACTTGGGCTTGAACTTGAATTCCAATTATATTGATATTGCAATCCGTGGTAAATCTTAACGAGCAATGTGTAACTGATTGTTGTGTAAATTCATTTGGATTCAATATCAAACGAACACAATTTATCGCGACTTTTTTATTTCGTCGACAACGGTTTTGTGTAAAACCCTCTGGCATTAAACAATCCTTCTCTGGCAATGAAATGCTCATAAGAATTAAAAGTATTTCGTCTTGAGTCAATAAATTGGATTTGCCTGGACCCGTTGCAAATTGTTCTGATGATAATGTTAAATAACGAATTTTTTTATTGCTTGGCTACAATCCGGTTTATTTGAAGTTATAACTGACGAAACATTCTTAGCGTTATTTATGTTGTCATTTGCAATACACGTTTTGCTTCTTTTGTTAAAGGGCTCCTCTGTTTTAGATTCTGAACCCGAATTTTTGTCTAAAGTTGTTGCAACCAATTCTGATACTGTTGGTTGAGATAACCTTGATTTATTCTTATCTGAATTTTTTTTTAAAATTTTAATTCAAAATATATCCGTTAATTTATATGTTAATACGTACCCGTACGAATGTATCGTTCTACAGCGTTGAATAAATGTAACTCCGACTCAATATTAAGATAGTTTTGATCCAAAATTTCAAGAACCGTATTTAGATTGGCATCTTCGAAGTTGGGTTCATTAAGAACTTCTATCGTATTTGTACGTATAACCTAGAATTTTATAGATAGTATCAAAAATCAAAAAAAAATTATAAAACGCGTTAATACTAATACTTGCCTCCAAACATGTATTGATTAGCAATGTTTCTTCAAACAATTTAGCAAACTCATATATTTCGACTACATTTTTTGGTGTAATTGCAGATACAAAATAATTGATACATTGCGCCATAAGAAGTGGCAGCATATACTTCTTAGCACCATAGAAAATGTTATATCCTTCTTCCACCGAGGTGATTTGAATTTCCTCAGTATACAAATACCTACAAAATACAAACGTTATTAATAATTGTTCGATGAATCAGCTAATGTATATTATCCAAACTTTAAAATTGATTTAAAGGCGTCTGGATGGATATCAATGATCGATATAGGTTTATTTTTGTCTTGAAATTCTCCGAAGAACATTGCATTAAATACTGGTGATGCCATTGCCAGTAGTAGTTTATGACTTGCTATTTCGTCCTGGTGCGATTCATTTTGTTTTCCAAATGTGAAAATACAATCAGACCACTGTTTAGTTTCAAAAACATTTTGTAACCTTTCTTTGACTGTGGAGCTTGTATGTTGCCCATCTGCAGTTGAATCCATTTCAATAAACTTGGTATTATACAATCGTTTAACAATTTTTTATATTTGGTTATAGAAATAATGCTATTATTGAAACGTGTAACGCGTGTACAAGAAACAAAACTTTTACCGGATTGCTAAGATTTTCTAATTTTTGATTAAACGAAACTTATTTTATTTAGAAATTATGCGAAATGTATGTTAAATTACAACAGCTTTCGTTTAAAATATAATAAACTTATGGTTAAATTAATTT
The DNA here is from genome assembly GCA_963693315.1 of Diogma glabrata. NCBI lineage: Eukaryota > Metazoa > Arthropoda > Insecta > Diptera > Cylindrotomidae > Diogma > Diogma glabrata. The sequence continues at coordinate 359,787,688 of OY856187.1, read as the reverse complement.
TAATTTTAATTTATTAAAATAATAGAACAATTTACTTACGTATCATATTTATATACATTTTTTGTGGTGGTTAATCCCATTTACATTATTTTGTAATGAATGCTTTTGATTATTTATAAGATCAAATCTAGTGGCTTCGTTCTTTTGAGTCTTCTATTAGTAGCGGTCACATCCATTAGCGATCGTATTTCAAGACGCGTGGTGTGTTTAATTGCTAATTTTTTTATATCATCTTTCACGAACTCTATCTTTAGGTCTCTATGAAGTTCTTCCTTTCTGGTGTACTACGGGGCATTAACAATGCAACACAGAACTTTGTTTTGGAACGACTGGATAATTTTCGCGTTTTTTTTCTTAGTACAGCCCCATAGTTGGATAACATACGTCCACCCTGGTTTCAATATTTGACGATACAGAAGTAGTTTGTTTTGAATAGAAAGTACCGGGTTTCTTCCAAGTAACCAGTACATCTTTCTAAATTTTAAATTCAGTTCTTCTTTTTTGTTTTTCACATGCTGCTTTCATCTCAGTTTAGCATCCAATGTCATACTAAGGTTCTTAGCTGTGTTTGCATAAACAACTTGTGTATGATATCGGTCCTAAGAGGCTACCATGCGGCATTCCTGTATCAATATTTTACACTGTGTAATATCTATCATCATATTTGACTTTAAACTGGCAGTTATCCTAATAAGAGCTCAAAATTTCATAAAACTGTTTGAGCAAATCCCTATGCAATTTATGCTTTAAGCCACGATGCTAAACTTTATCAAAGGCTTGAGCGACATCAAGAAAAACTGTGAAGCATACTCCTTGGGATTCAATCGTTTCTTCAATAATGTTAGTGATCCTGTGCACTTGCTCGATAGTAGACTGGTTTTCTCTGACTGGTGCGAAGGTATGAGGTTTCTACTTTCAGATCTTCAATTATATCGTTGATAAAACAAGTGGGATGTAGTCCTCTTGTCATTACCTTGATTGGGCGATCATTTTTGTTTTTATATGTAATCCACTGATATTTGTCAATGTTTAGTTTCATTGTTAAATTCCTGTATGCGGAGTTTGATGTGTTGCTCTTCCAGACATCGTAAAGGTGGAGTTTTTTTTTGTCTAAATAACTCTTTTTATCATTTACATGTGCATCTTGCGGTTTGCTGGCGCTTTGTGGCACATGCTCACTCCAGCTTTCTTCTTTTATACTTCTCTTGCTTCGTCTACTCTTTTTCTGTATCCAATCTGTTTCTCTTTTCAGTTCTTTTTCATCTGTTAGATATTCAATTGTGGCATTGCATTCGCTTGATCTCGAGGGGTGGGGACCTGCTTGCTCACGCCCTGAAGCCGCTTGCACTGGATTTCCGATTCTTCCGTAACGTTCGTTCCTTGTGATCCAATCATCGGAGGTTGATAACGGGGTTTGCACCACTCACTAAGTTTCATTATAGTCTGCCACCTAGCGGAAAAAACTAATCTTTGATTGTCCCTAACGTGGAAAACAGACGTCGTTTTGTGCCACTCCTCCATGAAGTACAGACGCAAAGGGTTTGCTGACTTTTTGCTATAATGCTTCACTACTACAAAGTGATTGGGAACCACAACCGTTTGTTCCACATCGCCAGAATACGCCCGTATCTGTTGTGGATACTTCGTGGAAGCCGCCAATCCAGTATTCCCACATAAATGTTGCAAATCTTGTTGCCAAAAAACCACATTTGAACTCCAACTAACTGATATTTTCATGATTTCACTCTTTGGAAAGGATTGAATTTATATATTGTTTTTAGAAGAAAACATATGAAACAATTATTTTTAGTGTTGGGTATAGAAACGGTTATGAAAACCTCTAACTTTAGCGTGAATGTTTCTTTTCCAGGACCAACAAATTTGTGTTCCATAATATCTTTGCCAAAAAAATCGGTTGGAAAATGCATAAAAACGATTTTCTTGACGCTTATCTATAATATAATAGCCGTGAGTCTATACCTCTACCCGGTCGTATCGTTTCAAATTGCAATATGGATATCGCGATCGACTGAGGTTCTTTCTATCGGTCGAGAGGTCAATTCCTAGAGTGGTACCTTTTTTTATTGTTTTTTTTTTAATTAAATTAAATGCCATTGACATTTTTGTTTCTTTTTCATGAATTCATAAAAATCATAAAAAGTTCTTTTTACGAATTTTAAATTGATCGATAATGCAGTTTTTTAAAGTTATTGCTACTGTCTTTTCTTGTTTCGTTCAAATTATTATCAATTCGATATTAACCAGAAAATTAATTATTTCTTTATTTTTTTGACAGCCAGTGCTAAAAATCATAAAATATTGGTTTTCCCACCATTATTTTCCATATCCGTAAAATAAAATAAGGAAAAACAAAAACTTGAGTATGCATTTCTCTTTCAATATAAATTGACATCTTCATCACAAAATATTTATTTAAACACAGTTTAAGGCTGCGGACAATTTACGGTATTTAAATTTATCGATATTGTAATTTTTTAAGGTTATTGCAATTGTATTTAGCACACTGTGCTAAATACAATTGCAATAACCTTTGAACGTCAATACGAAGTAAAATTTACAATGCAGTCAGGGGAATTTTTACGACATCTCAATATTTTCTTCAGTTTTTTAGAAGAAATGATTCGTGGCTATTCTGTTTTTTATGCTTTTTGTTGTTTTCTTTTTTCATTTTTTTCTATTTTCTCTTGGTGATTGCTATACCATTTTTTTATTTTTTTTTAGAAATTTTCTCAAAATTTTATTTTAAATTTTCTTTTGATTTTCAATTAGTCACAAGATATGTATTATGAAAAAAAGTTCGAATTCCGAAAGTTTCATAGAAAATTCTATTTTCTTAAGAATAATTTATACATTAAATAGTAAAAGTTGGTAAATGGTATTTATAATAAGGTTATTAATTACAAGATTAAATCTTCATTACAATTAATTGGTTGAAACGGAATAGATTTAATTCTACTTAAATCAAGTTAAATTAATCAAAAACATATTGCGGCAGGAATCAGAACCAGAAAATAATTCTATAGAAGAAACATAACAGCATTGAAAAATATAGATTTTTGACATTTTTTAAAAAGAATGTATACGTTGAAAACTTTTGATATTTTTGGCACAAAAAACAGTAAGGCATTTTTATAAATTTAATAATTTAAATAGATTTAATAGGATGAAATTCAAAATTTCGTTGTCATTATCGACGCAGAGGGTTGTGAGAAAGTTCCGGGTTCAACAATGACTATATTCAGATATTGTTTTTTTGTTTGTTATATTTTTTATATAACATAAAAGTTATTCTTTTTTATTCATAAAAATTTCATTTACGGCATCTAAATTTTAAATTTGTCGATAATGTAGTTTTTAAAGTTATTGCTATTATCTTTTAACCGTTTCGTTCAAATTTATATGATTCCCATATTAATAAGAAAATTAATTAGGTAAGGCTAAAAATCAAATAGTATTTGTTTTCCATCATTATTTTTGCATACTATTTCAGTATTTTCAGTTTTTTCTTATTATTATTTCCAACCTTGCCTAACGAAACAACTCGAAATATATATCGTATAAAAATTTATAGTACCACCTCAATATGTATTTTTGTAAAATCAGTCAAGCAGAAGGTACATACAGAATAAATTAGAAGAGTTTGGATTATCAAGGATAGTAGTTGTATCAAAGCCGGATGAAAAGAGGATAGGGTGTTGGTGTATGGCGGAAAGGGGAGGAGCGGAGCCTGTGGTATACCCCCTAAATTAACTATACTCATTTCAAACTAAAAATGTAGTACTTATGACTAATTATTCTATTATTACTAGCTCTGGTTTACACCTTCGTTATTCCATCTTAGATTGTCGAAGTTCTTTGTTTTAAGGAAGAAATCTGGTGATTGTTCGTATCTTGTATTGTTGTTCCTTAATTAGTTTTATTTTCCTTTTGTGTCCTCTGAGAAATAGTTCCTAATTGCTGAATCTCCGCCAAATGGATCCTATTGATTTGAGGCGCTTTCAGGTAATGTTTCTCATTATTCTCCTTTAGAATGCTGCTAGCTTCCTATAATGTGTTGGAATCTACACAGTAATCTACACAGCAAATCCATAATATTAGCCGTTTTAATTGTTTATATCAAGTGCCTTTTATAGTTTGTTTTAGTTTCATCTAAGCATCTTCATGATTAGGTATATTATACGTTATGCGGCTTTCGCTTTACTCATAGCCTTTTTGGATGGTAATTGAATTTTAGTTTGTTTGACCGTTGTGTGCTGTGCTCAGGTATTTGAAGGTGTATGCAGCTTGGTTTGTATTGCCATTGATGCTTTTCCTTTTTTGGTTGCTGACTTGATGCACATTTCATATGGTGGTCTGAATACTATTAGCTGTGATTTTGCCTCATTAATCTTGATACCCCAATATTTGTAAAATTGTAGTACTTGACCAGTTGGGCTATATATTTTTCAATTTTCTTTGCGGCTATTCCAGGACACAATGCTTTACTAAATATTATTGTGTCGTCTGCATGTTGTAATGTTTTCGTGTTTGCATCCTGATGGGGTGGCTGATCGGTGGTATAAATTTTGTATAGAATCGGCCCCAACCTTATTCCTTGTGGTACCCCTCTTCTTATGCTGATGGTTCTTGATAGTGTGTTTTCAATTCCTAGTTTCTCACTCTGTTGCTCAGGAAGTTATTTATCATTTTTACTTTGTTTCAACTTAAGCATGAACCCGTCCAGCCATACTAAGTCAAACGCAGTTTCGATGTCTAGAGAACAAACTATGGTTCGTCTTCTGTTGAAGGACTCCTACACATTTTTCTCTGAGTAGAACCAAGGCATTTATTGCTTAGTTTTCCGCAAAGAAGCCGAGTTGGCAGTTCGGGATTCGTTGTGACTTGTTTTGTACATGTTCAATGAAGCTGTCTAGTGCTACTTGTTCTAGTGTTTTATCAAAATTGTGATTGGTCTGTATTCTGCTGGATTTTCCGCTCTTTCATGTTTTGCTATTGGTTACCATGCGTTTTCCACTTGTCAATTTGTTGCCTTCTCTCTCTGAATGCGTTCGGACGCGGTGTGATTTTGCTTGCTTTTTTCTCAAAATCTGCCGCCATTTGTTTTCTCATATATTTGTCGATTAATGTAGTGAGACAGTTGATTTGGAATTTAAGCTTTTGATATTTTATACTGTTGTAGTTTGTCTTTCTATTCTATTTACTAAAGGAGGCAGCTTTAGTTTATTTCTCTTTCTCGTTTATTTAGCTTTAGTTTATTTCTCGTTTGGTTAAATTTTCGATTATGGTTGGGATATTTGCATATCTCGATCCTGCTGGCTTCCTTTTTTAAAAATATTGACTGCTTAGTGCTTGTATTTTACTTGTCACTTTCTCCACGTATTCGTCAATCTTGCTATTACTTAGGTTTCAGCTTGTTGCAAATGTTTATATTTATATTTTTTCACTGGCAAGGTGCTCCAATCTATGCCGGTGAGTTTGATATAGTTTGGGGGTGAAACCGGGCGAAATTTCAGAATGTTTGAAGTTTGATATTAATTTCAATGGCCATATGGTCAGAAAAACAGTTTCTGTTAATGAAGCTGTAGTTAGGATCATCACTTGCATTTACTATTGTATTTGATATGAGAAATGAGCTAGCAGCTCTTGTTGGCTCGTCAGAAACCATATGTATAAATTGAGTTATTGATTTTGGGAACCAGTTATTCAGACTTCCTTTGATGTTGTCTTCACTGTCCCACTTTTTATAAAGTGTGTTGAAGTCCCCTCCAATTATACAGGAGCCATATCTTTCTGCTAAACGATTTATTATATCTAGATCTTTTTCTAGCTAAGAAAAGTAGAACATGGCACATGTATTGAGATTAGTTTTTTTTTTAATTGTAGGGCCTTAAGACTTATAGTTCCAGTAGCACTGCGACCTGAAGGTCTTTGTGCTTACCCTGGTTGTTTTATTAGTCAGTTGTCGTCTATGCCGTTACTGGTTGTATTCTGTAATCCAAGTTGAGACTTTTGAAAAAATTAATTAGCTCAATATGAGTGACGTCTTGTGGTAGTAGAAGTGTTAATCGTCTACGACCAAGTTGGTTATATCTGTGCCAAGAAAGCTTAGGACAGTAGCAGATAACGTGTTCCACCGTTTATGCGTCCGACTAGCAGAATCTACACCTGTTGGAAAGAACAAGGCTCATTTTGTTAAGATGGTGGTTTAAAATTCCAGTAACGCTCCACGCTAACGACCATATACAGTAACGCTCCACGTTAAAATTCTTAGAGACTCTCTGTTTAAGTCGATTGGTTTTAAGGGTGAAACAGGGAGGCTACCTAGAAACTTCTTGGAGTGTACTAGTCCCTCTAATTTAGAATTTTGTTCTTGTTTGGATTGTGCTTTTGAGCGAACTCGTGGCCATTTTGAAGCATGGTTTTGGTCTAACAAACTTTTTAGTGGCATCTTGTTTTTTAAAGCGTCAGCCATAGCATTTCCTTGCATTCCTGTGTGGCTAGGTGCTCACACAAGTGTAACTATTATTACAGGACACTTTTTGTAGATTTTGGTAGCATTCCCATGCCAGTTTTGAATCAAAGCGAGTAGATTTGAGTGCTAAGTGTTCTGATTGGCAATCAGAAATAATATATATTTTAATTTTATTGGGGATTTTTGAGATCAATTAAACTCAAGTTAGTAAAGAAGTAATTGGATTTTTTTCAATTCAAAGGTAAGGTTTGAAGTTTCTCAGAAAAAAACTTCACTTCACATTTTTCGTGTTTCGGATGAATTCGAACCCTCCTCGTCAGTGCCTGGCTCGAATCCTTAGGCAGACACGTTATCGATTACGCCGTTGATGCGATGACAATTTCGAAGTTGAAACTTCTTCATCACTTATTTTATTTTACTTAAGTTGAATTTTTCGCCTGCCATTAGACTTCATATTATGGAAATGTTTTTACATTATATGGGATTTTTTGCATTAAATTTCTAGACAATATTTTGTGTGAATTCATAGAATAGGACTAGACATAGCATAGAACATTTCTATTCTAATTAACATCCTAAGTCACGATTGTATAGTCATTATTGATTGTTTCCAATCAATGGCTAACACTATTTAATATTTTAATATTTTTGTATTGTCTTACAGCACATAGAAAAGCGCAACTGGTACTGGTAAAAATTTCGGCTTGAAGTATTGTTGTGGTGCCTAAGGCATCCGTTTTTTGTTCTAGAACCAAACACTCCTGCTCTTGTGCACACATTGTTTCGGGAACATTCTGTGTACCAGATGATTGCGTTATGTGGCAGTGACTGTATGTAATTTTTAATACGATCTCTGACCAATCTTGACATCAAAGTGTTTGTCTAAACTATTGTTTTTGGCATACAATCTGAAATATGGTATTATGCAGTTCTGCTTGTAATTCAGCAAGGATTTTAAGGTGTCTGGCTAGATTGCCTGGCTTAAACCCTTCTGTGAGCTGCAGTCTATGAACGCTCAACACCGCTACAGATTTTAAAGGTAGGTGCAACGGAGAAAGCTTTAGAAAAATCTGCATTGTTGACGTAGGCGTGGTTTAGAAAGCACCTGTGGCACTAAGATATACAAGCCTTTGTATTTTGTAAACATATTTTGAGCAGTTACTTGGCGCGTTTTAGGTCACCGAATTAAAGCTGCATATGTTAAAATTGGTTTTATATTACTTTGGTGAAACCAAAGAGCTCAGACGCCATGGGCTTTGGGCTAAGACCCCATGTTTTCCCAAATAGGGTTCTTCATGGGAAGAAAACTTTGTTTGCCTTATCGGAGATATATTTAAGGTGTGAGTTCCAGTTAAGTTTGATATACAGGATCACACCTAAATATTTAATCTCTTTTAATGTTTGTATTGGATCGCCGTTAAGAACAGGAGAAATGAAATTAATGTTTCTCCTGTTTGTGATAACGTCAATGCTTGTTTTTGGGAGGGTGATCGACAGTCCCAACCTGTTGCACCACTTTGATACAAGATTAAGAACTGTCTGGGTACGACCAACGACAATGTTGTCATGTTTCACTCTGACCATGACTGCCAAGTCGTTGGCATAGTCGACAATGTTGAAACCGGAATCAATTAGCTTGGTTAGATCATTTGCCACCATTATCCAAAGCAGTGGAGAGTAAAAGTAAAGTAAATTAAGATTCGTAGTAACCTCCGAAAGTTATTTGGATTAATTTCCATTGCTGTACAACATATTTTGCTCAAATTGATTTGTACTTGTGATACTTCAAAAATCTTCCTGGCAAAAATTGCTGATCCTACCTCACTTTTGTTGCCATTCTTATCAGTTCGCAATTTTCTATATCCCAGAATGTGTACTCTATGTTTATTACCTAGCCTAGTTTCCTGTGTTATGAAATCTGGATTTGCCCTCTTTACTAATGCGTCCAATACAGCTCTTCGCGTACAAATCAACCGTCAACAACCGTCATTTTTCATTTTTTTTTTATTTCGAATATATTTTAAATAAAAATGAGATGAAAGCATGTTTCCTAGCTTACACTTCGGTGGTTATGTTGTAATTTGGTACAAGTGAGTTTATTTCACTCATCAAATCTTTGAAGCTGGTATTGAATAAGCTTTTACACTCATTATTTAAAAATTTCTTGTTTTTCCTTTCGGGTATTAGCTCTGGTTCCATTATTTTTCTGCTACCACCAACTACCGCTGCGTATGAAATACTTAACTTTATTATCGTTGTTGCAAACTGCAAACAGTAACAGTAACATTGCCAATCTTTGTTTTCTTTGCTTTGGCGCTTGAATTTGTTCCCTTATATTTGCCTTTAGGTGTTTACAACCTTTTTAATTTGCTGTCCGAATTCCTTGCAGTTGATACTGTATGCCTGAGTTTGTTCCGTTTCTTTGTTTCAAAAATAAGACAAATCCCAAAAACAATACAACAATACTCCTTTTAAGCAAAAAAAAAATAGTAAACAATCTTTCCATAACTACCTGAATAGGCTTAAAAAATAATACGGAGAAAAAACTTTTTTTATTAAGATTCAGTAAACATGGATATTGTACTAGACTCCTCAAATATATAAACGTTATAGTTTCAGTTAGTATAAGCTTTCTATTAACAGTTTGAAAAACAAAAACATAGAATTGGTCAGTGAAAAATAAAAACAGAAAAAATTCAAATCGCAATCGAATAAGACAATTTCTTATTGCTAACTATTCAAAAATCAAAAAGAATAAAATAAATAAAAATATAATTAAAACGTTTTTATTGGAAACGAACTAAAAATTAAAAATATTTCATTAAATTAATTTCACACAGTTTCTCAGTTTTGTCACAAATCTTACTACGCCATTTGTACTAACAAATAAGTGAAATCAGCAATCATTTCAATAGTCATTTTTTCTGAAAGTAATTTAAAAAGCATACTGGCCTATTTTGTTTTTTAAATTAAAAATTGCTAGACATTAAAGTAATTAATAGATTTAAAAAGAAATAATATTTTTAGCGCACTTTATTTTCAGAAGAGGTAGTCAAATTCGCGAATACATCAGCGTTTTTTTTCTGCCGAGTTAAAAAACCCATAACTAAAAAAAGAAAAGAAAAAATTCACGCGGTTTTTTTCCACGAAGCTTAGTCATCAGGTCAAAACCAAGTTTGATAACCTCCTATTTTCATAATTTTTTGTTTTTTTTTTGTTTGTTTAATAAGATAAAATGAACAAATCAAATTATTGCATGACATTTACAACTCTCAAAAGAAAATGGAATAGACAAATTGACGTTAAGAAAATTTCATAAACAACATTTTTTTCAAAAACGTAAATTTAATTATTTTTCATAATAATTTTTCGTAAATTCAAACAAATTTAATTTTTTTTTGTGTCGTTGTTTGTGAATGCATCAACGACATTTGTATTGACGACATCAACTTTGAAAAATGTTATTGTAAGAAGAATGTTATTAAGAAAATACACATCAATTTAAATTATTCTTTTTGAACAACAACATCATTTGAAATATGTTACATAAATATGTATGTAATTTTTTTTTACATAACATCCACTGTTACGGATTACAATTTAAGATAAGATAAATCGTTTTACATATTTCATGGTTTTATTGATCTGTTTTAACGCGAGTTTTTTTCTCGTCTAATAATAGAAGATGGTAGAAATTTGATATAGGGGGAAAATCAAACCACCAAAAAAGTATATTGTTGGAAAGTCACATTCAAAAAAAAGTCAAGTCAAACAGACACACAAATTGTTCCTTCAGCTGTCTATGACCCATTATATCTATTTAGATTTAATAAAACAACGGCGCGAAATTAGAATTAATAAAAGAACGGCAATCATAAATAGAAATGAAAACAAATAATGACTTGATGCGAAAGTATTCAATGATTAAAAAGAATACACTAAAACATAAATAAAAATTATTTCCAATTGTCTCGTAAACTATAAATGCTATGGACCTGAAATTTGAGGTGCGTATAAAACTAACCTGTCCACATAAGATGACAGATACAAATAGAACTAAAGTTGTTTTCGTTTGGTTTACAGGGTTACGATGTGAGACCTTTGAGAAAATACATTTTTTATAGATTCAAATAGAGTATCATATAAACCGGCTTCATTTCAGTATTCCTTAAAAATTTATTTTGAAATTTTACACCTCACCATTTTTTGTATAATTTTGAATAATGGCGTTTTCTTCATGTTTTCTTACCTCGATTAGCTCCGAACCTAACTGATCGAAAATCTTCAATCCTATCTGGAATGATAGAAAAATTAGTAAGTTTCCAATAAAAAATATATAAACTCATAATTATATTTGTAAGGGGGTGGAAATGAGAAGGGGTAAAAACAATATTTAAAATGTAGTCAAGTGGGGTGTCATTTGAAAGAGCACCTAATTTAGAAAACATTGCAATTTTTCTTAGAATTTTGCGGTAAACAGTTTTTGTGTTATTGTAAAAAAAGTGCGACTCTCAGACCGTACCCCCCCTCCTCCCCCTACGTTTTGACACTGATTGACAGAAAAATTTGTCAAAATTTACAGAGCTAGGAAGTTTGGCAAATTTTGAATGAAAGTTATAGCGAAGTCTCAAATAATTATATTTCTGTGTGTTAAAAAACTTTTTTTGACCCAAGCGAGTCATCGGGTATCATTTGAAAGAGCACCTAATTTAGAAATCATTGCAATTTTTTTTAGAATTTTGCGGTGCACAGTTTTTGAGTTATTGTCAAAAAATCGCAACTTTCAGACCGTACCCCCCCCCCCCCCCCCCCCACGTTTCGACACTGATTGACAGAAAAATTTGTAAAAATTCACAGAGCTAGAAAATTTGGTAAATTTTGAATGAAAATCATAGCGAAGTCTCAAATAATTATATTTCTGGTTGTTTAGGGGGGCGGGGGGGGGGGGGGGGGGTTTAAAATCTTTTTTTCCCAAACGAGTGGGGTGTCATTTGAAAGAGCACCTAATTTAGAAATCATTGCAATTTTTTTAAATTTTGCGACGCACAGCTTTTGTGTTATTGTAAAAAAAACGGAACTTTCATACCGGAACGGTATTTCAACCCTACGTTTCGACGATGATTGACAGAAAAATTTGAAAAAATTCACAGAGACAGGAAGGTTGGTAAATTTTGAATAAAAATCATAGCGAAGTCTCAAATAATATTATTTCTGTGTGTTTAGCCTTAGGGAATGGGTGTAGGGAGAGTAAAAAAAACATTTTTGACCCAAAGAGTGGGTTGTCATATGAAGGAGCACTTAATTTAAGAAACAATACAATTTTTTTTTTAGAATTTTGCAATGCACAGTTTTTGTGTTATTGTTAAAAAATATTTTTAGTATTAAGCGTCTCCACATCCCTAAATTTCGACACTTGATTGACCGAAAAAATAATCAAATTTAATTAATTTACAAGCTGGTGTAATTGAATCTTTCTTGAGTTACCATAAACAGCTATGGATAAGATTTAACCTGAAGCAACATTTATGGTGTGATTTTTGATCAATGTATATATGTATGTGATTGTAATTTACGATTAAACATTTATTTTGTTATGCGTCTATGGTCTGGGAAAATAAAGATATTACAGCATAACTTTTTGTCAATTATTTTTGATATTGTGTTCTTTTACATTCACGGAACTCTTGGCGAGCGAATTTTCTTTGCACTTGTCTGACTTTTTTTTAAATTAAATTTCTTTGTGAAGTTGGAATTATAATACGTGTCACAACACATTTATAAAAACCTTTTAACACCAAGGTCTCACAACAACATGTGTACTGAGGTGTTAATAGACGTAATTTTTATCCTTGTTTCTTAAATAGATAACTAAACATTAAATTCTAAAACATATTAAAATATGACATAGGCCATGTTCTATCATGTTCATGATAGGATAAAGAAAGTAAAAATAAAAAGAAAGGTAAATGAAAGGTTGCCAATAATATAGTCAGTGGTATATTCCTTTATCATGTGACGCACTATGACGCACAATGATTAAAGCCAAAATATAGAGTTATATGACGGCTTGTTTCTGTGAGCAAGCAAGAGCGTGCCATCATCAAGGAATACTTCATAACTAAGATTGATGTTGCTAACGTTGACTGAACACAACTTATCTTAATATCTCAGTTATTTCTAGTGGTATATGAACTATGAATTGTCATATAGAATATCACGTCGTCAAATAATAGTCGATTATTTTTCATAATCATTACTACGAATGTCATTTGAGGTTAAATTTTTAACCTCAAATGGCATGAGTGGTAATGTTGAAAAATAATCGACTAATAATTTGGCGACGAGTTGTATTTAGCAGACAATTTAACGAATAGTAATAGTAACATTATTTCATACAACATTTATTGAATAATTGCGAATAATTTTTTATTACCTTAATCGTTAGGTATCAGAAGTCGCGAAAATTGCAGATGACAATGACAAACTGGATGCTGAATTTATTTTATGCATTATAGAAACAGTGAAGAAAAATAAAATTAATCTACATAAACCATCAAATCAATACAGAAAATTAAATTGTTCGGTAAATTCACATTTCACATAGCCTAAAATGTTTTATCATTTTGTCAGACAAAACGGTCTAGCCGTCAGTGTCAGACATTGTTTTAAATTAATATACTCATTAAGTAGGCCGAAAATTGTCACTATAATTCGCTGTTCCTTCCCACCAGAGAAAAATAATCGATATAATTCATTTTGATTTGTTAAAAAATAGTAAATGAAGCGTTTTTATTGGACCTTATCAAGACCTTATTTAGTGAGTTGAATTGTCATAAAAATTGTAATCAATAGCACAATCGATTCGCTGTCATCTTAGTTACTGGTTAGTTGCTAAATATTGAGTAAATAGTAAACCAATAGCATCGGGGTTCAATATATACTGCGGGCGTCATCTTTTACCTACAGTCCATGTAAATGACTATTTAATGTTATTTTTTTATAAACGTAGAATCTGTTTTGAAAACGCGATAAGTTTTTAATCTGATTTGTTTTTTTTAATAAATATACTGTACAAATATTTAATTCTGTTTAACAAATTGTTATAATAGCATGTGATGTTCAATTACTCGCTCAGACGAACAAACATACCAACAAAAAGTTATTCTATTAAATGGGTAATGAGTAATGACTAATGAGATTAAAACTGAAAATACATTTCAATCAGTTCATGCAATTTTACTAATGCGAATAGCATTAAAGTCATTTATATTTTATGAGTTCTCTATTTACAAATTATAATAAAAAAACTTAAACTCTGTTGTTGATATTTTTCTTAGAAATACGATGTATTAATAATAGATTTTAAATTTGGTCTGGACACCAAACAAACAAAGCGGTTATATTTAGTAAATTGCAAATATCTGCCAGACGGGGGGTGATCTCGATAGATCTAATATTGTTCCTGAAAATAATTTTCATTGAATTGTCATTTTTTTAAAAATAACAATTATTATCAATCATTAACATAACTTAAAATAATTAAATGTTTTTTATGGATGTTAGTTAACGGTAAACCTCTATTATGCTACGATTATATCTTATTACTTCGGTCTGAAAGACCTAAGTATTACATTCATGAGCTAAAAGTTAAATTCTTACCCCCACTTTTTTGGCATTTCTCGACGTTTTAGGACCTACTGATAAAAGCAAAAAAAATGTATGTCTGTCTGCTGGCCGTCCGTCACAACCGACGAAATCTAGAAAACGGCTAAAGGGATTTTGAAAATTTTTTTTCCTAAAAACAAGTACACTCAATGGTAAGAGCCGAAAAGACGATGTGTTCGATAGCTGTCCCGGAAGTATGTCAAAAATATCGTCAAGTGTGTCAAAACAAGGAAATTTGCATATATTTTGCTTAAAAGACACTTAAAAAACGCTTTGCTTAAAAATCTAGATAATTGCACTATAGGTTTGTCAAAAAATGTTGTCAAGTGTGTCAAAAGAATGATTTTCATTTTTTTTCTCAATTTTCTCGAAAAAAATAAAATTAATTATTTGTATGACATGAAATTTTATTATTATTATAGAGAATTATGGTATTAAAAGTTTGTCAAAAAAATGTTGTCAAGTGTGTCAAAAGAAAGATTTTTATTTATTTGTTTACCCATTTTTCGGAAAAAAATAAAACTGATTACTTGTATATGACATACTTCGGTCTGAAAGACCTAAGTATAGTATTACATTCATGAGCTCAAAGTGAAATTCTTACCCCCACTTTTTTGGCATTTCTCGACGTTTTAGGACCTTCTGATTCTAAAAAGCAAATAAAAAAATGTATGTCTGTCTGCCGGCCGTCACAACCTACGAAATCTAGAAAACCGCTGGACGGATTTCAAAATTCGGTTTGCTCAATGGGAAGAGCCGAAATGCCGATGTGTTCGATAACTGTACCGGAAGTGTGTCAACGTCAAGTGTGTCAAAACAAGGAAATTTGCATATTTTTTGCTTAAAAAACTTTCATTTTAAGTGATTACGAGTAGAAACATTGAATTTGGAGAAATCTTGATGGTCGGGATTGGTATTGAGACCAAAATCTAGATTATTGCATTATAGGTTTGTCAAAAGAAAGATTTGTATTTATTTTTTTGCCCAATTTTTTGGAAAAAAATAAAATTAATTATTTGTTTGACATGAAATTTTATTATTATTATTGAGATTTATGGCATTATAAGTTTGTCAAAAAAATATTGTCAAGTGTGTCAAAAGAAAGATTTTTATTTATTTTTTACCCAATTTTTCAGAAAAAATAAAATTAATTAATTGTTTGACATGAAATGTTATTATTATTATTGAGAATTATGGCATTATAAGTTTGTCAAAAAAATGTTGTCAAGTGTGTCAAAAGAGAGATTTTTATTTATTTTTTACCCAATTTTTTGGAAAAAAATAAAATTAAATATTTGTATGACAGGAAATTTTCTTATTATTATTGAGAATTATAAGCATTATAAGTTTGTCAAAAAAATGTTGTCAAAAAAATGATTTCATTTATTTTTTAGATCATATTTTGGAAAAAAAAGTTTGTTTACGTAAATATAATTGAACATGGAAATTTTTGAATGTAAGTCCACTTTTGGAAAAAATTGAGTTAGGGGTAGTTTTAGAAAGATAATGATGGCCTCTTTTTATGTATATAATCATACCTTCAATAGAGCCCGATTTAGGGTGGAGCGTGGGTGGAGAACTGGCTAAAGATCGATTTCAACATTTTATTTGTTAATATCACACAGTAAAAAATTTTCGTTGAAAATTACATGAAATTTCAAGTGGGCAAATTTGCCGACACTTTTCACATAAAATTGCATTCCATATAAAATTTACATAATCGTGTAATTTTCAATTTTTGAAACCTTAAATTTACTATCTAAGTAATGTACTAGTTTAAATGAAAATATTTGTAATATTTCGAGAATAACCATATTATACGAGACAAAGTTTGTACAATTACATTAAAAACAATTTAATTTTACATACTCGAAGTAATATTAAATAAAATTCACATAAGTTTTAATGTAAATTCAAGAGAAAAACTGAGAGGCATTGAATATGGAAATGTGGGGGAAAATAGTTGTTAACTATTGAAATTAAAATCAGTTTAAAGAAAATTGCTGCTTTTATTATTTATTAAAAATATTTACATTTTTTAAAAATCAGCAATATTTCATGCATATTTAGGAAAAACAAATTCTGTTATTAAAAATGAAAATTGTATATATAAACAATAAAATTTTAGCATCGCTATGTAAAATTGAAACAATAGTATTATATTATTTAATTAAGTTCTAAAGTGCTCCTTTTTGTGTCGGCCGATCGTAGGAAGTATGCTGTCATTATAATAAGTATAATCCTGTCCTTATGTGCAATAGAATAACTTTTGTTAATTTAATTTTTTTTTTTAAACTAGCATCTTTTAACTTTAAAATAAAACAAAACAGAAATTTCTATCTTTAATAGAACCGAAGTTATGAATTTTTGAAAATAACTCATCAAGAAATTTAGAACCGCTATATTTTCCAAAAAAAAAAATCCTCGAACACCCATATCTTTCTTTTCGATATAAAACGCATAAAAAAATTTCGACCAAATCAAAAATGTGTCGGTAAAAGGATGACCTATTTACATGAGACTTATACTACCTCTTGTTCTTATTTTTTAGAACATGTTATTATTGATTATTTATGCAATAATAGTTATTTAAAATTAAAAAGAAAGTAATTGATTTTTTGGCTCCAATTGGACTTATACCACTCCAATTGGAGCCAAAAAATCAATTACTTTCTTTTTAATTTTAAATAACTATTATTGCATAATAAATGGGTTTAAAAAGTGAATAATAACACAAAATTTTAGTAACATTTGCCTATGTTTTTATATTGATGCAAACGCAAATCCTTAAATATCTCAATATATGAAAAAGTCAGGCAAGTGCGAATATAATTGAGTGTGCGCGATATAAGTGCGAATAATTATAACAGTGATAAAGGACTGAAGGAATTGAATTTTATTATATAGTAATAAATGGGAATCCGAATTGGGAAATCTCTTATTTTTCAAATTTTAACAAAAAACAAATCATGGTTAAGTAATAAAAAAAATAATTTAACAAAAGAACGAACAATAATTATACAAATCAAATCAAGAGGTTACATTATTTATGATACTGATCCAATTTAAACCCATTTAAAATTATTTGTATCTCCTTGTAACCGCATTAACAATCCACCATATGAAATACGAGCTTTTAGTTGTCTACCAATTCCCAAACTTTGATTGTTACATTCCCATTTGTAATTTTTCTCATATTGAATCCAATAGTTGGTAAAATATATTCACTAAATTGTCCAGGTGCAATACCATCAACAAATGTCGTCCTTCTTAAATATTGAAGACCAACTAATGTCAATTCAATCTTCTCCTTTCAAAACAAACTCTCAATCCAATTCAAAATTCGATTTAACACTACACTGAAAAAAAAAATTGAAGTTCATGACCTCATCTCGAAGTTGGCAGTTGATTATTCATGCAAAGAAAAATTATTTGCAAACAATTTCACTGTGATTGGGACAAATAGTTATCGTAACAATTTCCTAACAACAGAATGAGGTTTATTTAAAATATAAAGTGTTATATCCAATATGATTCGCCATATGTGACCGCACGGTGAGGTTGAGACAATTGCATTTCGATTGGAAATAGGACATGTTTTTTTCAGTGTAACATTGAATACCACTCCAATCTACAATTGCCATTTACACCTTCCTTTCAACC
This sequence comes from Diogma glabrata, assembly GCA_963693315.1. Lineage (NCBI taxonomy): Eukaryota > Metazoa > Arthropoda > Insecta > Diptera > Cylindrotomidae > Diogma > Diogma glabrata. The sequence continues at coordinate 359,769,867 of OY856187.1, read as the reverse complement.
ACAATGGATCCAATCCTCTTCCACCAACGGTACGGCAAAACATTAATATCCTTCTAAGTCACTTCCAGATCAAAAATAAATTAATTAAATCACTTTGATTACAAATTTTGTTTTACATATTTATTATAGAAATAATTTAACAATTTTAATATATTTTTAACCAGATACAATTTTAAATTTTAATACTATTGATCTCATCACTTCAAAATTTACCGTAATGTTTTTTCTTTGATTTAAAAATATATAATCCGATCGAACAAATGAAACGATTATAAATAGCAAAGTTCTCCATCTCTCTTTTCTTCTTTTATTATCCCTTTCATCGTACACAACTTGAAAATCCCCCTTATCACCTCAATAAAAAAAATGAAAGTCAAACCATTTCCATGCATCATCTCAATAACCAATTTCTCTACAACTACAGATAATAATTCCATCTTAAATTTGAACAACCGATTTATAATAGTAGTATATAGTACTATGACTAAGCAAACTAAAATGTTTATCATTTATGCAGACAGAAACATGTATTATTAATACATATCGCAACAAAGTAATTAACTGAGAAAAGGGTAAAATATTATTGACTGATTTTTGTAGCAAACCTAAATGCTTTTATGTTTGGAAATTCAAATCTGACAAACGAACTTGATTCCTAACAACATAGACAAAGTGTCGCTGATCTGACGATTTTTTATAAGTATATCATGGATGAACTAGCATCACCGAAAATTAGATCAATTTTACCTGAGTCTGCAAACCCCGCGCGCAACACTAGAGCAACCGTAGCAGCTCATCCTTTTACGGTTCAAAGAACAAGCTGTATAATGACGCTTTTCAACGTGACTTTTTCAAGGGAGTCGCTCATCTCTGGAATTACCTGCTCGGGAATTTCCTGACAATTTTAATCCCTAAAATTTTAAAACCAACGTCAATAAATTTCTTAAAGAAACTTGAATTATATTTTCAAATCCTAGTGTATGCATGGTATTTTCGGATATTCTGAGACGGTTAATTTGTATTCTTTTTTTTTTTTTACTTTATTTATTTCAATATAATCAATTATTTTAGTTACAACCACAGCAGTGGCTTACAAAAAATGAAACAATTAACATGAATTAAAATTTACATGTCATAAACAACATTCCGTTATAATTAACACTAAACATGCCGAACTTTGAATTAAAAAATAAGGCCGGAACCGAAATAAAAAAGCAAATTATTAGCGAATTTCTTTAAATAGGAATATTCTCATTTTAGTGTAAAAATCGTAGTAGGATATGTTCAAATCTAACCTTGGAAACAGGTATCTGCCCAGATTCGGAAAGAGTGTGACGATGAAGCTTGGATCGTTGACAAGGTAAGTATATCTTAGACCAAAATCTAACTTCAACACTCATTGACGGCACTCATTATCGTTAAATGACCATTTATGGTGATGCTCTTACTCCCGTATGAGAGAGATTGTGTAGCAAATCAAAAACTGATAGTCTTAGAGGCTCAGGAATATATAAACGTAATGTGTTAGTCGAAATTTCGCACCAAATTGATGTTTTAGAATGACGGGTTGAGAACTGAGATAACTTAAGTTTAGATTCTACAATTTTTTGGATTTTGAACTAGATTGTTGAGTTTGGTATCGGCCTCTTGAAGTTCGATGAGTTTATCAACATCAAAACTAGTAAATTTGATAACCACTAAGTTATCCAACCATCAAGTTAATTAAATAAGTTAAACTTAAAAACTAAATCGAAAGCACAAACTTTTTATTTATTATATAAATTTCAATGATTGCGGGTTTTATTACCAACAAATCACGTGCATCTATAAAAATACATGTTTGAACTTACTGAACATAAATCACTATTCTGAAACGTGATGATATTGAATTCCATCACAAACAAACTTGTTAAAAATATGTAATTTTAGATTATTGGAATTTTGGAACACCAAAGTCTTTAAAAAAATTACTGATTGAGTGAATCATCTGTTATTTCCGGAAATTGCAGTAACATTTTATATTTGTTATTTGAAATAGTAAATGTTACAAAAATAACAGTTTATGTGCTGCTGAAAGTGACCTTCTTTTGACGGTTACTATGACATAATCTATTAACAAAAATTTATTTTTATTGTATTAGGCGTTTTGTTACTGAAAATGCAAGAAAATATGGTGAGTGTTAGAGAATTAGTAATGTGTTGCCAATAAGTAAATCTATTTTCACAAATTGACAAATTGTAATAAAGGGGTGAAACAAAATGTTCGCAATTCACCAATGAAAATAAGACCACGTAGCTGCTCAGGGCTATTCTTGGAATAAATATTCGCCAGTACTGCAGCAACTATTCATCACCGGCAATGGTGTGCAGCAACATAAACCATTCTTAATGGATGCGTGGGGGGGTTGGTTGGTTGAGAAAAACGCATAGGATCTTGATGAATCTTTGGGATATAATCCAGGTTAACTCGAAAATGGAAGATCAGGCTTCAATTAAAAATTGGACAAAATAGCGGGGGTCTACCGAACATCTGTAAACTTAAATATTCAATAACTTCTAATCCCGGTTTTCATATCTGATTGAGACTTGGTATATGTTTAAGGTTTTAGTATTCAACAAGGTAGTAAGCTAATAATCAAATAGGATGAAACTTGGTACATAAGCATTTAGGACGGTTCACAAGCGTTCTGCATTCTAACTTCCGGTTTGTCACTTCCTGTAAAAAAAAAATTCGTACTTCTTCTATTCGTACGACAGAATTTATGTCTGTTGGGATACTACAGCTTTCTTTAATTTTTTTATAATTAGACTTACGCAAAAATTAGATCGGTCAGCGATTAATTGAACTTCCAAAACATTTTGTTTCTAGAGCTGTGGTGAAGTTAGCCTATGCATCAAGGTCGCAATATTTTTTTACTAAATTTATCGCTTTTGCAAATTTAACCAATTTTTTTGTCGATCCAATTTTGAGTTAATTGTGTGAGCTTAGAAAAAACACACTTTAGAAACTTGGGACCTGAAAATTTCAACAAATTTTTATACATAAACGAAATTTCTAACTGAAATTTAAATAAATTCGATGGATTTTACCCCTGGTACTTGGCGAAACATGATGAATAATTGTAAATAAAATTTCTTGTTTGAATTGCGAAATACTAAAACAAGAAATTTTATTTACAATTATGAAATTTAAATTATATTTATAATTTGTGAAAATGATTTAGTGAATTTTGTTTTGTGTTGTGATATATATCATAATTAGTAGACAATGTTGTGATATATATCACAATTTACAGGGAATTCAAACTTTTAATTATTTATTTTAATTAAAAAAAGGATGCCAAAAAAGGATAGGTGGATATAACGCCATTTTAAAATTATAAAAACATCGAATCAAACGACACAACGCCTTTACTAAAATGATAGAGCGTATACAAATAGTAGTTTATTGAGTAAGTGTTTATTGAAATATTTTATTCATAGATAAAAAAAATAAACCGAATACATAGTCCTTTTTTTGTACAACAAATTCCATGCAATTAAATACATTTTATTCAATTTTAATAAATATTTGACTTTTGGGCAATTTGAAAATAAAGTGACCTACATCGAACGACGTCACATTTTGCAATACCAATAAGAAGCCAAAATACAATCATATAAAAAACTCATGTTTTTCATATTAAAAATTATTAGAACATTATTATAGCTTGAAATTATTATTTTTTATATAATTTTAAATAAGAGCGAAAATTTGTTTATTGATGTTTTTATAAAATATTGATGAGGAACAAAAGAAAGAGCCTCTGTCGTGGGGACGTCACATACCCTGAAAACGTCTCTAAGCCGGGTTCTGCAGTTTGTTAGATCCATATACCTTTGTCCAAAAGTCCACAAATATACTAAAATATATACTTTAGAATTTAGACGATAATAGTAATAAAATTCAATAAACGAAATATTTATGGCATTGAAGCAACGAATTTAAATTAAGTAATTTAGAACAATTTTGAAAATTAGTTTGATTGAAGTTTATTATTATTCATTATTTTTGTCTGTTGTGACGAAGAAATAGAAGCCCTTCTCTTACTTGGGGATTTCAAATTCCCTGAAAATGTCTCTAAGCTGAACTCTGATATATACTAAAACAATATACCTCATACGCTCCGTTGCCGTCGAACCTAAAAAGTGTACTTTAGAATTTAGGGGATAACTTGTGTTTTAACTTCTACTTGGATAATATGTGTTTGCCAAAAACTAAGATATGTATTTAGAGAAAACTTTGTAGAATCGTGTATTACATTACAAACAAAGTTCTAATTTTGCGGATATTAACTAGCTATGATGCGTTGCATTGCGATGGGTGTATTGAAGTAAATGTATGATAAACGCCGTATTTTGTTAAGAATTCTTTTAAGTAAAAGCGTTTAGTAAAAGAAGGAACTCAGATGCTCTATACAATTAAAATTTTATTTTCTAAGAATTTAATTGCAAACTTAACAGTTGGGTTGAAAATGATCAAGAACAATGAATATAAATGAATTTCAACTTTTTGACCGTGCGGATATGGTCGACAAAAATGTACGATATTATTGGCTTTACCACGCTTGCGGGTATCGCAGTTGACAACATGTTTTATGACATAGGTTTGTATCTTGTTATTGGTCACCTTCCGTTGAAAGTTTTGCGGACAATTTGGAAAGCATCTGGCATATGTGGTTTTATAGTTTCATGTCTACCACAGCAATAACAAAACTTCTTTTCAAGCTAATATGTCAGTTTTTAAATATATTTTCGGTTTTGCCACAGTTCCAACAGGCATTTGTCTTCAAGTTGTTGTTCAGTAATCTTGTGTTTTACCTGAATTTTGCTGGTTGTCTGTCGAGTTTGTATAACATTAACGTTGTTCACCGCTACAAATAGTACAAATCGGTTGGTGGTATGACCGCAACAGAAAACTCCTTTTAAGCAAAGTTATATCAGGCATCTTACCCAGTATTTTCCAGTTATCCTCGTCGATGATACATTGGCGCACCAATTCAGCTAACGAAGTGATTTTTTCGTTTGCTGGTGCAGTTTATAGATTTTGTCTCATGTTTTGCGTAACAATGCTCTCTGCTATAACGATGTCCGAAGGGAGAGACTTAATTTCTGAAAATCGAGCTAAAACTACAGAAAGAATTATTTAACCCTTTGCTTACGGTTTTCTTATGGTAGTACGCAGCTGTTGACAGGTACAATGAGCCCTCTATATACAGCAAGTATAACTCGTTTCAGATATAAGTTTTATTATGTTAGGGCTGATAACATGTTCAATTATGGTTATAAAGTCTAAAACTATTATTGCTGTTGACGGAAGTATATAAGATATTGATATAGTTACCCCGATATTAGAGGTTATTCCAATGGAAATCAATTGAGATGAATGTTCACATACAATTATCATCAGATTCTACAACTTGTACACCCTATTCTTTTTCGGGCATGTCTTATTTTCATAGTTCGCTGTGAAGATTTCAAATATATTTACGCTTTTTAATGCTTTTTTATTCTTATTTAAAATATTTAATAATATTATGTATATATTATATACTATATACAAATATTTTGTTGTTATTGTTATTAAATTAATTTAAATTATTTTAATTATGTTAACAAAAGGTAAAAAAAATACTAATTTTTTAATTTTGCTCATTTAAAATAAAACCTCAGAACCTATAATATTAATTTAATAATAATAATAAATTAATATAAAAGAAAATTAATTCAAATCCATGCACTAGCTATACACAATAGTTTTTGTAACAAATGCACAAAATTTATTGAATATATTAGTGATTATATAATTTATTTAACAAAACGCGCCATCTTCATTGTAAGCTTTGTACTCAAAATTATTACTAATATATAAATTCCAATTTGATGCTTAATAAAATGTTGACTAATTTGATTATTCAAGTTTAATATAATATAAAATGAATTGGAACACAGTCTAAGTAATATGTTTTAATACAAATCTTACGATGAGATGGCGTTATAACGAGACTTAAATTTTATTATAAATATTTTGATGTGTAACATTTAGTTTTTCGTGTGCAATAAATATTTTCGAAGTAAAAATCTACAATTTGGAAGAATTTCAAGGGGCTATTAGTAACGTTTATGTTTGTTGGTTATTTAACTAATAATAATTGTTTATTGATTTATTTTGATTAACTATTATGAGGTGGATTGTATTTCGTTTGTTGGATCTTTGATAAAAAAGCACGAAACATTGTCATTAAATTACCCTAACCATTAGTTAACCTGATCAAAATGGAACATTTTTGAGTTTTTGATGGGGTTGAATATTAATTTTCAGTCAGAGCAAATTGCAATGCATATGTTATAAATAAATACTACTCAAATTCACTATCTAAGTTTAATAGATTTTTTATGGGTGGGTGTAAACGCTGATTGTAGATCTATAAAACACATGCCAATATGATGCACTTATATGTATTCTTATTCAATTTACACAGTAAACAACTGAAAATAAAATATAACTTTTATATTTAATATATATAATACAAAATTAATTACATTAAGACAACAACTTGAAAAAATAAATAATGAATCATAGAAAAACAGAACACAACAATGCAAACCAAATTTTCTTCGAAATTTGTGTTTGCATTAACTGCTTTCAGTTGTTGTACCATGAATGAATAAATGAATTATATATTTGAACTTGAAATATAACATAAACATTGTTGATTATTACTTATTAGATAAATTTAGTTTCATTTAACTACTGATAATCAAAGTTAATGAAATATTTTATATTTAGATAACAAAATTTTCGGTAAATTTTTAAATATTAAGGTTAGGTGTGTTGTTTTACACAATTTTTATTTTTTTATCTAAATACGAAGAAGTTGAGTTATTTCTTCCATAAATAATGACTATACAAATATTTTGTGGCATAGGTTACGTGTATTACGATTTCTTCTTTCGCTTACATCCATTCAAACGGAAAACATTTCATTTAAACGCATACTGATTCTTCTTAACACAATGAGCAGTTTCTTTTTATATTTCTAACTAGAAGGTGCCCGCACGGCGATGATGCCCGTGCTTTCCAAATAAGTGGTTGGAAACTGTTTTTTGTTGGAGTAACTACTCTTATAATTTTTTTATCGTCATTTAATTTAATTTATTTTATTAGTTTTATAAATATTTTGAAAGAAATTGTAACATTGGTATCATTTGGCGGTCAGTAAGAGCAATCAGGCAAAGGTCTCTAAATAAATGTTACATTTTTAACAGCAAAAAAAATCGATTACTTTTGGAAAATTTAAATTTTATGATTGAGTGAGAGTAAGTAATTTTTTTTGTGACGAGTAAGTCTTTATACAATGAAGTATATTTATTCACAATTCAAAGAGTAAAGCCGCAATTAGACTATTGCAGAACTCTGAAATATTTCTGCAATGGTAGTGTGTAAAATATTCATTGCAGTGTGTAAAACATTCAATGTTTTGCAATGAGTTTATTGCCAAACTTTTCTGCAATGAACATTTTATACACTACCGTTGCACGACTATTGCAGAAATGTTGCAGAGTCTTGCAATAGTCTAATTGCGGCTTTAGTCTTGTACAAAATATTTTTTGTAACTCACTATTCAATCGTAAAAGAATGAAGATATCAAAGAAGAAAAATCAAACGGATTGAGGATTGATTTTAGGATTAATAGTTAGAGTAGATGGCAAGATTTTTTTTAACTCTGCATTATATCATTTGCATTAAATTGTCTGGTTTGCACAAGAACGCAAGCACCAAAAATATTTCTAATATGTATATCCTTGTCGACAAATTGTAGGAGCAGAAGGTTTTAAACTTTCAATGGATGGCAAAGCTAAACCTCTACACACAAACATTTGCAGAATTAACACCAAAACACATATATTTATTTTCATATTTTGTTATGTAAATTATTTAATTTTGTTATGTTAATTTCAGGCACAAACAAAAACAAAATCAATCCTCACTGCTTAAATCAAAATTCTATAATATTAAAATTATTGCCACGTTTGCTCTTTTATGTAATCAGTAAATATGCGAAATTTTACTTGTTGCTTACGAAAAAAAACTTCCCAAATATTGTTGTCTTGTTAAGCATATAAAACAACAAAGATTACAACAATTTTGAAAAACCGGCAACGGATCACCAATCATGTAATAAAAACTTTTTATCCAAGATAACCTTTAAAGGTTCTTCAGAGATCTGTATGATTTTATAGGCAATAAGTAACCAAAATACTTCTGGTCGTAATGAATAATAATGCAGTGTTTTTATATTTTGAGTTAAGGGTTTCTAAATCCACTGATGTTTAATATGCAAGACCTATTAAAAACAATATCTAAAGAAGCAAACTTGACAAATATTTTTTAACTGTTCTATAACGAAGCCAACTAATTTTTAAAATTTTTGGTTGCTAAAAGAATGACGAAAAGGATTAACCATGAAAAATTGAGTCTATGCTAAACAACTACACTATTTCCGTTCAAATCCAAAGCAATCATCGAAGGTTGTAAACAGAAGGTCCGTTCAGAACGTTATCATTTTTAATGTTAAAGTTTGAACAAAATCAAAAAATAAGAATGTTTGCTTAAAATTAATTAGGGATTTTTTACTGCAATCATTCAAAAGAGTTTTAAGATGGTTTCACTGATCCAAAAGCAGCCAACTACAACCACTTATTACTTTCTTTATTTTAACAGTCGATAATTCATTTTTGGCATTTTAGTGACAGTGGGATTTTAAAAGTTTTTAATAAATTCCAATCGAATCAAATAAATGTTTACGTGACCATCTGTCAGTAAATTTTAACCTTATGTAGCTGAACATTTATTTTGACATAATGAATAACACGCGATTAAAATACTTTGTTTATTAGTTGCGCAAACTTTGTTCTAAGAAATAACTGATTTTAATAACCTTTTGATTTTAGCTCGTTTAAGCTGCATCTATGTAGCTTTATAGATCAAAATTTTGGAAAATCCTGTAATCTTTATCATCATTTGTCTTTATTGCAGTGGTAGGGTTGGGAGATACAACGAACTTAAAAGCTATAATCACTGCACTGTTATCAAGTATTCTCAAATGGTGCAGTCCTTCAGTGCTAGAAGATAAACCAGGAGAACTCTCAAACAATTTCTATCACAATCAAAAAGATTAACTTAAGAGAAGGCAGGAAAACTATAAAAAACAACGACAGCACAAACAAAACACCGACAAATTTAAGAAGAATGCAATAGAAAAACAAACCACAATTCAATCATACAAATGAATGGTTCAAAAACTTAACTGATATCAAAATACCAAAAGAAGTTTCAGTGATACTCTCACTGGGACCTAAATTTGCAATAGCGCATGATAAGAAAGATTTCCATTATTCGATATTATTTTAGATGTTGAAAACATCATCCCTGGAATTACAAACGAAAATCAAAATATCATAAGAGGGAAAATAGACACTTTCACAACCCATGCAGACATAATTTTGCAAAAGTACTGTAAAAAATAAAAGAATTTCGAATCCAAAACAAAATCATAAAAATTCTGTCAGCAGAGAGACGACCACCATTACAATGCATGACGAAGGAATTAAAATCAGAATGAATGACCTCTTAGGAAATACAAAAAATACAGAATTTTAATCAGTGATACAACAGATAAATTACAAATTAAAAGCAACACCTCGATCAGAAAACTGTATGAAAATGGTTATATTGACAAAAAAGCCAAAAAGTCATTAACAACATACGTATCACTATCACCGAAATGTTACACAACCCCAAATAAAACAGGAACAACTTTTAGAATGATAGTTTCAGGAATATATAGTCCATCGTACAAAATGTCAAAATACATTAGTGACATTTGTAAAAAAGCAATACAAAACCATCCATATAACATAAAAAACTTTTTCGAACTAAAAAGAAAACTAAACGACATAAAAATTGACCCAGATGGTAATTTGGTGTGCTTTGATGTAATTAGAATGTCCGACAATATCCCCTTATATGCAGTTTTTAAATCGATCTAAATTACTTGCTGATAATATCAAATCCAACAAAAATTCCACTAAACGTTTGTTTCCAAATGATTATATTCTGCATTGAAGACGCTAGTTACTTCCAATGGGCCAACAAAATATATAGACAAACAACAGGATTAATAACAGGAGGTTGCGCTTCAGAGATACTAGCAAATTTTGTGATAACGGATATCTAAGATGAAGCAATAATAAAAACTGCAATGGACCTACCCTTATTACAAAACAGGTATGTGATATCTTAGTGATAATGGAAAAAGACGAAACAGAAAATATGTTCACCATTCTCAACATAATAAACAATCATTCAAAATTTAAGTGTGAACATCAGCAAAATAATAGACTTTCCTATTTAGACATCACAATAAAAAAAAACAACAATGTTACGGTCTCATCAAACTCCTATCAAAAACCTACCAATACTGACAGATTGCTCAGTTACAATTCAAAAAGTCCTATAACACAAAAAACAGATATGATATATGGTTTGATATCAAAAATTTTATTTCTGAGTTCTAAGGAGTTTCATTATGAAAGCACCAAAAAAATCCACAAAATACTAAACAAGAACGAATACCCAAGGACAATGGTGGAAAAGTTGTTAAAAATATATAACGCAAGAAAAAACACAGAAACCGGCAGAAAACAATACGAACATAGTAAAATACAAAGGAATGACATACGTTCACACATTGGCGGAGAACCTCTCAAAACTATTTCAAAACAGAACAATGACCTACGATTTGGCTACAAAACTAAAAAACGTCGGAAACTTATGTAGGACCATTAAGGGTAAGATGAAGCACACTGATAAGTCAAACCTCCTATACAAGTTCAAATGCAAACAATGTACTGGCGAATACCTAGGAGTAGGTATGTCGTCACAAAAACTAAACAACAGACTAAACAACAAATTGGATTATAAAAATAAAGAAACAAGAACAGACAGAACAGCAGCTGTTCAACACACCCTAAACACGGGTCATCACTTTGATTTTGATATAATATTTTGATATAACATATTTCAAAACAAACCGAAAACTTACAACAAACCTACACCCAACTGCTACAGATAACAAGACAATAAAAACAACAATACAAACTCACCAGCCCATAACAACAAAAACAATATTAAAAAAATGTCCACAGGAATTAAAAATGGTTTTCTCTTGCTGATGAAAAACGTGATCTACGCAGGTGAAAAGTCGAAGTTTGAACTTTACCATTTTTCATTTTCCTGAAACTTGACATGTAAGTAGTGTGGACAAAATAAAAAATACAACTTATTTTAAAATTTTTTTGAAGTGCTTAGTTTGAGCATAGGGGGCACCCCAACATGCATGAAAAATAAAAATTCTGCCAATCCGATGTAACTTTGAAATTAAATTGCTCAAGAACTATACCGATACCGGCTATACCGATTTCATAAAACTTTTTTTTGTTTGATAGAGGATAAGTTAGTCCTTTGAAAAAAAATTAATCAATTGTTTTTATAGTTAATTTTTAGATAAAAATATTAAAAAAACTTTTTTAAAGATAGCGCTAGGGTCGAAAATCAATTGGAAATAATTTAATTTTTTTTCTGAAAATAGTTCTATCCTTACTCTAAAATATAACAAATTAACACAGAGGCGTTAATTTTTGTTCTTGAGATATTTAATTTGAAAGATTTTTAGTACGACTGAAATTCGAATTTTTCTTAATTTTTTCAAACAACTTCCATTAACAAAAAATCAATTAAATTTTAACTTTTTTTAAATATAGCTCTAACCTTACTTTAAAATATATCAAATTTACAAAGAGGCGTTAATTCGTGTTCTTGAGATATTTAATTTTAAAGATTTTTAGTCCGATTAAAATTCTAATTGTTCATTATTTTTTCGAACAATTTATATCATCAAAAAATTTTAACCACTGAAGTTCGAGAAAATAATGAACAATTAGAATTTTAATCAGAATGTGTTTTAATAAGAATGATGTTTCGCGCTAACTCTCTTTCACTCTACCTTAAAAATTGCGGTAATTTGATATATAATTAATCAATGTACGTTATGAACGTATAAATGTATCGAAATCATACCTGTTTACACCTGGCTGCGAAGAGGTGCGGCCAGGTGCGCAACGGCAACCGCGATTTTTTAGAATCTTTATTTAAATTGCCGTGATGTAGACGATATTTTATTTAAAAAACAAGTGAACGAAATTTTTTCCCAAAAATCACTTAAAAATAATTTAACCCCCTCCCTTTTCCCTCCCCTCGCCATCCCCAACCCAACCCCCCGATGCGGTGGCGATTTTTGATCGAAGGTTTGCAAGGTCGCTGAAATAATTCTTCGTTTCTTTAAATGATACATGAAAAACAAAGCTACTTAGGTGAAAAATTGAGAAAAAATGCATCAAAAAAGCTAAACTTTAATCACTAACAACTTTTTCCAGGGATGAGACCGCGGAAATTTTTCACTTGATTTGAGCTTGTCTTGTAAAAACCTTTCCAATGATACCACTTTCAACACGATCCGTGTTACCCCCATATACCCTATATTAGAATTTTTTTTCAAATGCCTATATCTCGTGAACCAAGAAGCTCACAAATTTTTGGTAGAACATTTTTCTCTTAATTTTTGGAGTTTAGTAATAAAAAAAGAAATTTAGGCCGTGCCACACTTATCATAGTCTCCCCGAAAGTAGGCTCCCTTTTTAAAAAAAACATTCTCCTCCATCACTTATTCTTATTCCTGGAACTCCATTTTTTAAAAAATTAATTGGAAAATTGGTATTTTACGAAATTAAATTTTATGACAGCAAAATTTTATATTTCTTAAAATTGGTTGAGTATAGTCAGAAAATGTGAAAGTATTTTTTTTAACCAATTGCGATAAAAATCGAAAAGCTATTGCTATTTTCGCCAATTCTAAACCACACAATTTTTATTTGGAAAAAAAAAATAACAAACAAATCAAAATAATTTTAGAAAGTTACATTTCGCAATTTTTTTATGTTTATTTAAATTTAAAGATTTATTACAAACTTGATATGATTTTATTAATATCATGTTTTTGAGATATTATTTCGTATTCATACAAAAGGTTTTAATTATAATACTTGCATATTAATCTCCGGAAACATGTAAGACTTGTGCACAAAAGAATCTTCATATTTGTTGTTTATATAGAAAACAAGAAACATTTATATGATAAAATAAATGTAATGCATATGGTGTAAATGTTTTTATTGTTATGTTGTTATCAATGCAAAAAAAATGTTGGTTTGTTTTCCAAGAACAAACGCCAAGATAAGAAATTAATTTCGAATTTTATTTTATTTTTGGGAAATTCGTTTCGGTTGTAATTTACAATTAATTAAACATGTGTTAAATAGTGTGTACACTTGCTTACCAAAATATATGGGGAACTTATAGATAACTAATGTAAACAAATGGGAAATAAAATTGATTAGATGAGCGCACAATATATGAATTAAAAATTCAATGCAATCTAAATTTGTAAAAAAAGGAAGTAAAATTAAACAAACATAAAAAATTAAATTTATATATTAAGATTATTGGAAAACCCATTTTTATTGGTTTGTAGTTACTTGTTTTTAACTAAAAATTGTTGTGTAATAGGAACCTCTATGTGTCAGAACAACACATATATACATACCTTTTAAGACTTAAGTTCCACAACAACATGCGTTCTGTCTTCTGAGGTGCTGATGGACGCTTTTTGTAAACCTTTGTGAATTGAAGCCGTTATAGACAATTGATTCGAGCAAATCATTCCATTTATACGCTGGATTTTGCAACTGTGTGTAGAATTTCAACAGCTTGGCTGTTTGCGCAAACCGATTGACGAGTAAACACGGAAAATAATATGTTCTCGGCATGATAGATATGATTTTATCCTAGCGCTGCTGGTAACGTTATTAATAAAATCAACGAGATCAGCAACAGTGCGACGATGTAGTAGCGAATCAAGATTTGATGTTAAATTTCGATCACCCACAGTTCGTATAGCACGATTTTGAAGAGCGGCCAAAGGAACCAGGACGGAACGGATGCAGCGACCTAAATTTGACATTAATATACTCCATACAATGATGAATGTAGGACTTATATTTGTGGGATAATTGATATAGAGTAAAATGAGTGGGTTTTACCTCCATTGAGAAACTCTATTCCATTGAGGTGAAACCCACTCCACATTTTCAGTAATTTGAATTGTAATTTTACATTTTTTTTCTCAAAGTCGTATACAATGTTTAACGCCTGCATATTTGGCTAGAAATTGCTATCGTGATTTATATTTTTCAATCGAAGAACAACGACTTGGAGCACAGCGATTTTTAAACTGCCTTAGCCACTTTTTTGGCATTTCTGGACGTTTAAGGTTATAAGGAGTCGGAATGGACCACAAAATATCGGTCTGTGTGTCGCTACAACACGTTTTCCAACAGTTTTTGAATAAAATCGGAAAAGGTAGTAGGGGGTGAATTTGAAATTCAATAACTTTAGGTAGTTTGAGTTGCATTGCGACTTAAAGATCTATTGTGGTTAACCCTGTGGTCGATGTCACTCCATAACATAGTTAATGAGGTCGATTGAACTAATGTTTAACGGTAGAGAAAGAGTTGCTTTCCCTTAACCAAGTTTGATGTATCTGCGCGCGCCACGCAAGGTCAGGGTAGTTGCAGATAAGGTGTTGCATCTTTTCTCCTTCTGACTTGCAAAATCTGCATCTGTCAGAGGCAGCGACTTTAATTTTGTAAAGGTGAAGGTTTATTGAACCAGGTCCTATTTCCTGCCTCGCACCATGTTAATATCTTCAGAGAGTCTCTTTCAAGATCGATTGTTTTTAGAGAAGAGACGGGGAAGTTGCCTTGAAATCGTTTATAATGCAAAACAGCCTCGCCTCGCACCTTCTCCGTAGATGTCTATTTTATTCATTTTCCCAGTTTTGGGTAATGCATTTGAACGAATTCTTTGTAGCACATTTGAGCGAAACACCTCTGCACCAGTGCCTCCCTTGATTCGGGTGTCATCTGTATACCAGTAAGTATACCAAATAGCTCTCATTCCTTGGTCTCTAGTTATCCACTAAATTGTTTTGTTGTTTAGATTAGTGGTTTTTGGTATACAATCCGAAATGTTGTAGGTCTTCACTTCGTTCTGCAGTTCCGAGAGGATCGTTAGACGACCGTTCAGATTACCGGGTTAAAGTATTTTGAGGATTACCAATGTGTGAGCGCTTGATGCTGCTTCAGATCTAATGTGTAGGTGCAATAAAGAGAGTAGGAGAAGAATTTCCATTGCTGATGTTGTTGTGGTTCTGAAAGCACCTGTGGCACAGAGTCAGACAAGTTTCTGTATTTTTGAAAGCACCGAACGAAAGCTGCGTATGACAGTATTTGATGTAATCAAAGTATCATTTTGGGACTTAGTTCTCTGGTTTTCCCAAAAAAGTTTCTATAGGCAAAGAAAACCTTTGTTTGAGGTGTATTTTAGATGTGAGTTCCAAATGAACTTGTTGTCCAGGATTACACCTAAGCATTCAATCTCCTCAAATATTTGTATCCGTTCGCCGTTAAAATTATGAGGATCGAAATTGAAGCTACTTGCGTGAGTAAAGACTATTGAAAAACAGCCCCATCTTTTTGAACCAATTTGTCACGAAGTCCAAGGCTGCTTGAGTTAGTTCATCAACAATAGAGTCATGCGCTTATCTCCCGTGAAGTCAAAATGTTTCCGCTTATCTAGAAAATCATTAGCAACCATCACCCTAAGCAACGGAGAAAGTACTCCTCCCTGGGAACAGCCTCCGGAAGCCCTGTCGGCTACCGATGTATTTCAAAGTGTAGCCTCAATTTTTCCACTCCGAAGCATATTGATGATCCACACCAAAATGTGCGTATTCATATTTTTCTTAGTGGTTATTAAAAACAATATAAAAATTGACATTATCAAAGGCCGGCCCCTACACGTCCATAAATAATCATGCAAGTGCTTCTTTGTATTTCAGTCTCAATCTCTTTTACGACTTTATAAATTTCCGTTTTCGATAGCCGGTTTTTTTTTTTTTTTAATAAAAAGTGTTGTGTAGTAGGAATTACAAAATGTGTCACAACAACACATAGATACCTTTTAAGAACCAGGTCCCACAACAACATGCGTCTTGAGGTAGAAATCTTTGTGGATTGAAGGCACTCGAGACTATTGATTCGGGCAAAGCATTCCATTTGTACGATGTACGTACAAAGAAATCCCTTTGCATTCTATTACTATGACAGTGAGTAATCTCGACAGTCCGACCACCTGCACAAACCGATTGACGAGTCAAACAGGGAAAAACATATGTCTGAGGCATTATGGACCTGATTTCATCCGAGCACTGCTGGTGACGATGTTTATAAAAAACAACGAGATTAGCAACAGTGCGACGATGTTGTAGGGAATCAAGATCTAATGTTAAATATCGATCACCAACAATTCGTATAGCACGCTTTTGAACAGAGTCCAAAAGAGCTAGGATAGTAAGAGATGCAGCGCCCCAAACTTGACAACAATTAACAACTTGACAACGTTTGATAGGCATTTTTGCACGAATGTGGGCATTTTTGCACGAATCCACCTTTCCATCGTGTTCTGAAGAAAATGTGTGAGATTTATTAGCTTTTATGATTTGCTTTCGTTCGATTTCTTTCGTGTTCCTGACTTGAGGAGTAATACTACTCTATCTTGTGTTCATATCTGAGGAATGTACGCAAAACTGAAGCTTGCTATTAACAGACTATTGATATATGTTAAAATGGCAGTCAGATTATTTTGCAGGAACATCGGAAATATTCTGTCACCTCCTGGGAATTTGATTGACCAAATTGTTCTGTTGGGAAAGAATATTATATTTGCTAGTTGGTCTGCAACTTTTCTAGGTTCAAGATCCTCTAGATCAAAGTTGTGTATGTTTTGATTTTTCGAGCTTATGCACATAGAGCCCGTGCAGTGAATCTGAGGTAGTGTCTAGAGTTTCGCTGCAACTGGTGGTGTAGGTACTGTCCTGCCTGCAGATTGAAACCAGAGGATTTGTGTGATCAGATACAAATAGTTTTTGGAGTCGAGCCGCAACCGGTTGACTGTCTATCGTTTTTAAAAGCTCTCCAACTGTTCCTTTTTTGACCGTCTGTTAAAGAGCTAACGATCTTTATTCCTTATCCATTCCTTATCAAGGTTGCTGTTCCACCAAGGTACATCTGTGGTCCTTTTATACTTGGCAATTGGAAAGTTTCGATGTGATGCTGCCGTGATAACTTCCTAATTGTTGTTTACCCCATAGTCAACCGCCGTTGTGGAGTTGGTCCTACCACACACTCCTACATTATTCTGAAGCTGAACTTCGAAGAGATGCCAATCGGTATGCTTGGCGTTGCTGAAGTGGAGAATACTCTGATTGGTGTACCATGTTGAAGCATATGCGTGGTTCGATATAGAAACTTCATCCGAGACCGGTTGTTGATAAAATTATCGGTGTTGTTGTTGCTCAGACAGATTTAGTTCGAGGACCTCGTTCCTGATTGTGTTTCTGAAAGTGGGTTTGCTGCCTTTATTATGTATTAACATGTTGTTAGTGTATAGGTATTGGAGGAAAGACTCACCTTTTGTGTTGATGGTGCTACTGTAATTGGCATCTCTGGGGCTGGGCGATATTCGATACCCAAAAAATATCGATAAAACCCATAAGTATCGGTACATCGATAAGTATCTATAAATATCGATAAATATCGATCGTGATATATAAATAGTAAATATCGATACGTACCAGCATATACATATACATATGTATAGTTGTCGATATTTGATGCATCGGCTTTATCTGTATTTTTTTTATATCGATATTGTCTATAAATTTTTTAATATCACGTAGCTCTAATGGTAGTAACAAAATACCTATAATATTTGATTCATTTCAACTAATAATTTTTCAGTGATCAGATTTTTATTTTTAAGGGCGCTCGCACTTATTTTAAAAATAAATTCATGTGGCCTTTATTTTTATTTTTTGTTTTTCGCTCCTGCACATAAGATAAAATATGTAAACAAATTTACGAAAAAACTCCATATGAGCAAAATAAAAATTTACAAGAATAGATTACAAGAATAGATAATTAGTTCGGAGATAATTATTTGAAAAAAATAAATATAATCCTCTCAGATAATTTTTTTTATAATAACTTTTTTGTTTTTCTTTTCCTTTGGTTTCTTTTGCTTAAAATTTGTATAAAAAGAAGTGCTTTAGAAGTAAATATAAAATAGTTGAGTTTACGGGAAAAAACAACAATTCCATACAGTAATTACAGTAAATGCAGTTACTTCAATCAAATCGAACGCGAGTTATACATTTTTAACAGTTTTAATAAAAACAGAAAAACGTGTATTCGCCCTCAGAAATCGGAATAGGTAGAAATGAAATATATTTAAAATTCATTATTTAATAGAAATAATAATCAAAAGAAAATTAATCAAATTGTATTGCTATATTTTTATTTTAATTAAATAATAACAATAAATAGTTTTATTGACTTCATAATTAAATTTATTCACACCAAATAAAAATTATTCATCAGTTAATTATTTAAAAATAATAATTTACTAACTTTTGGTTTTGTCTCTGTTTTTGTACAGAGCACCAGATTCAAGGTCATCAGATTTACAGAAATTAATTAAAAAACACTTTAAAATAAAAATGTTTTTTAATTAATTTCTGTAAATCTGATGACTTTGAATCTAGTGCTCTGTACAAAAAAAGAGACAAAGCCAAAAGTTATTAAAACAAATAGGTCGATAAGGACAAGGGTTCTTTTTAAAATAAATATAATAATTTACCAAAAATGAGATCATTTTGTAAAATCATGATTCAATCATATAAATTTCTAAAATCTTTCTTTTCTTATACAATAACATAGGACGAAAACTAACCAGAATAAAACAAAACAAACAAAAATATGTTAGAACAAAAATATAAATTTTATTCATCTTTTCTTTTGAGCGAAATAAAATAAGATAATAAAAAATAAAATTTAAATATCTGAGCTCGAAAAATACAAAAGTAAACTTAGCTCTTTGAGAGCAGATTTTAACTTTTATGCATTTTGAGAAGATTTTGGAAGACAAATACTTTTTTAGGGTAAAATAAAATAAAAATCGAAACTAATTTTTAGATTGTCAGGTACTTTACGTACTTGTCAGGTACGCTTATGTACTTTATGCCTGAAGGATAGAATATTCCTCTATTTATGGGCGAATACAATATTTTAAGAGAAAGGTGAATTCCTTTAATATATTTTTCAAGGCAGAAGTGTCGTTCGCCATACTTTTAAAGATTAAAAACGTAAAAACATAATTTTGTGTTATGTAGGTACTTTTATTTTTTTTGTTCATTTATTTTGAAAGCGTTTTCGATCTTAACATAATTAAATGCTTTTATGTATGCCCGGTAAAAAGAACTTATCATTTTATTATATATCAAAGCTGGTTTTGCTTGCCTAGAAGTCACAACCCCTGCAGCCTAAAAAATTGTAATTCAACATCAATCAATAATTTACCACGTATTTTGTTAATTTTCTATGACTACAAATATACCGTCTTTTTAAAAGTTTATTTGAAATAAAAATATTTGTTTTGTTAAATAAAAAAAATGAGTGCGTCTAATTTTTGCACGCGGTTGAAGACAATTTTTTTGGCTACTGTGCAGGTATTACTAAAAAGATTAAATATAAAATAAATAGGTTATATTGTAATTTAGAGTAGCATTTCTTTATAATATAATTTACAACATAAGCAATAAAAAGCAATATGTACATAATGTATTTCAAATTCAATTCAATTATTATCATAATTGAAATATGAAATAAGAGGTTTATGATAACTAAAGTGAGAAACTTAAACTTTACTTTGCAAATTTGCTAAATTTCTTGAAAAACTGCATCAATTGTTGTACCAAATCTTGTTGAATTAAGTGGACATGTATTCATCGTGAAATTTAATTTGTAATACGTTGTAAGACTTTATAAAACATTATTTAAATATGGCGTTTTATTACACATTGTTGTAAATTATATTATCAAGAAATGCTACTCCAAATTTCAATATGACATATACTTAGTTTATATTTAATATTTTTACTAATGCCTGTCACAGTAGCGAAAGAAGTTTTACTTCAACAGCATGTAAAGATTACGCGTTTTATTTATTTTTTTGAAACTTCAATCATTTTAAGACGTGTATGACTTTAAGTCCCGGATCTGGATCCAACTCCGGGTTGTTATTTACGGTAACCAATTTTTTTCTGTGTTTTTGAAATTTTTTTATAAAGCAACTTTGGGAAAACTGTTAAAGTGTTAGTCAATATGAGAAAGCTTTGATTAACTTTTGAAGTATATTGAGTAAAGTCTTCGCAAACTACACAACCTTTGTTCATGAATCATCTGTGATAAAACTTTTATAAAATATGTGAATTTGTTCATCAAAGAACTGATTTTGATTAAAATTGGGACGTATTTGAGATTGTTACCAAAACAATACATTTACAGGGCTCCCGCTGAATCCATTTTTTCCATTTTTTCCATTTTTTTTGGTTCTTTCCATTTTTTTCCATTTTTTCCGTCATTTTTCCATTTTTTCCATTTTTTTAAACATTTTTTTAAAATACATATACACATTTTTATATTAATTAAAAAACTTTTCCATCGTTATTCATCAACTAGTTTTATATATAATGCAAATTCAGGGAAATAGTAGGAGAATATGTGAGCAAACAATTAATTTATCGATATAAACCTCGATAACCTTTTCGTCGATCAATTCATAGTTTTAGTAATTAAACCCAAGTAACTAAGGAAAAACTAATTTGAATTATGCAATTCAAATATTTTGAAATTCGAATATGTTCAACTTTTGTGAGAGTAAAACTCCATTTCTCTTGTATATGAAGCGATGCTATTTGACGTTGAAATTTCATCATCATTTATCAGATCTACATAAGTTTGACATTGTTGTTTTTATTCAATTTTCAATTCTAGTGTATATTGTTTAGTTTGAAGTTTGCTCTACGAACACATATTTTACTGTTTTCCATACTCTACTGATCTACGAGTTTGGACGACAATCTCCAACTAATTGAGATGGGCACTAAACCAATTTATATTCTAGATTTTATTTGAATGGATATTTCTGTTTATATAGAAGACATTAGCTGCATTTCATGAAACCGTGTGATCCGGATTCGCATAAGTTTTACATGTAAAATGAGATCCAACTTTGTTTTTGGATCTCAGTTTGCATGTAAAACTTAAGCGGATCCGGATCACACTGTTTCATGAAATGCAGCTAATGTTTATGTACATTAATATGGTAATTAAAAGTTATAAACATAGTTTTAATTCTAATATAGATGTCCATGTAACATTATCTTTGTTTACAACAGAATAATAACTAAATTTTAAGCACTTTTGGTGTTTTTTTAGATGCTGTCGTTTTGAAAGTGAAAGAAAATGAAAATTGTTTCTTTGCTCTGTCCAACACCAGTTTTGTTAATTTTGCCTTAATATATAAAGAGCAAAAGCCGCTACCGAAACGTTGGCATCCAAAAACACCGACAAAGTCGACAAAAAGTACCTTATTTACTATAAAAAACGCTGAAAATTTAAATTAAAATATTGTTCTGTTAACCTGCAGACAAATGTAATTTTGCATGGACATTTATATTAGAATATAGGGTTGGGTTGCCAACTACTACAAAACATAAACCCGAATAAATCTAATGCAAACCCGAAGATTTCATTAAATATCATAAATTTCGATAAACAATCTCAAAGTATTTATAAAATATGGACTTAAAACCTCCTACTCCGATATGTCAAAAACGTTGGTCTGTGGTGATTGGTGATAGTGATTGATGAAAACTGAAATATCTATCGTTTTCAATTTTCCCTAAAACATTTTAATGACATACAGACGGATATTTTTGTTTGCCCAGTTAGACTGGTTATGATCCAAAACGTTGAGAAATGCTTGTACACTTGTTGAGAAATAATTGTACACAACCCCCAACCTCATTTTTTTTGAAGTACCTTTTATTTTTTCAACGAACGAATCTTTGTGGCCTTTGTTGTGTTACTCTATTTCTTCCTTCTGGTTTTGGTATTTGTTATTTCTCCTATTAATCTGTTTATTTAGCCATTATTTAGCTTCGTTCTCCAACTTCGTAATCGATATCATTAACATCCTTGGTATCTCAAAAAACTTTCTTGGCATCCAATACGATCTCAACCCAAACAAACCTCATTTACTTGAGCTAGGTGAAACACAAGTTTCAAATATCAATAATGTAAAATCATTCTCCGAGCTTGCATTTTTAAACACCGTGTTGTAATGATATACATATATACACAAGGATTTTAAACATACAAAGCTCCCCCAGTATGAAACAAGTAGTATTTCTGTATTCTTCTTTATCTGTCTCAAAGTCATCGCAAATAAACATGACATCTATTTGTGTTAATTACACCGTAGTTATCCTTACCACCATAATCACCCCATTGGATGCGTTTAATTCTCTTAAAGACACAATTGATAAAATCTTCACCACTGCACCTAATCCAGTCCTCACGGAGAAATAGGGTGAAGCAATTCATGACTTTGGTGAGTCTCATAACATTTCCCTTGATATATCCAAGGCGTTTGATAGAGTTTGGCATCGGCTCTTATCAACAAATTAATATTATTTTTAGTCTTTTTATCCCAGAGATCTCTTAGTAGTTGGTGTTGTTTCGGATAATTTCTCAATTCAAGCCTGCATTAATCAGGGTTCGGTTCTTTCGCCACCCCTTTTTCTGATCTTTTTTAACGGTTTGTTATCTAGCACCACAAACCCAATATATAGCTCTTCCGAAGTTCTATTTAAGATTCATATATTAAGAGAATGAAGAAGAAAAGAAGAAACAGCCATCTAGTCTAACTGCTAATTATACTCGTAGAAAAATGGTTCAATCCTTGGATCTTGAATCAATTCTGGACCAAAATCTAGATCTTGAATCAATTCGGAACCTTATCACATTTAATTCTAGTCCTACAAAACCTCACTCTATAGCTCCGGTATTGAAAAGTTTTCCAGACTAGCATTATTAAACTCACCTGCACTTAAGTATTTCGTACTATCAACCACAAACGAAAATGGCATGATTACATTTGTTCTGTGGCGAAATTAGAGTCCCAACGACTTTGCTTCGTACGTTGTAGTCAAATTTTTGTCTCTATCTGAAATAACTACGATGTATAAAGAGTTTATACGACCAATCCACGAATTCTACCCCAATTTATGGGTTGCAGTATACCAGAAACATCTAAATTTTGTCGACAGAGTTCATAGGCGTGTTGAAGCCAATTGATGATCCAGTATCATCAGGTAGATTCGCTGCATCATACAAGAGTTGTTGGAGCATTTACTTTATACTACGCTATGCTCTAAAGAAATTAATCACTTAATGCCTCCATTACGTAGATCTTCACGAGCCACAAGCCAATCTTGGCATTCTTATAAGCATACCTTAGAGGTCTCATATGTGGAAACATCTATTTATACCAATTCCTTCTTTTCTCATTTCGTATACTGGTGAAATCGATTAACAAAAAATGTTTTCAAAATGGCTTCAATTACAACTATACTACATGATTATATAATATGAACAATTATTAAATCCAAATAACAGAAGTGGTTCAAGTGTTAACACGCTTTTCTTTTAACACAAAACACCTGCGTTCGATTTACGGTGAAGGTTTGGGAAACATAAAATGGATCTTAGTATTTTTCTAATTATTTAATTATTAAAAAAATTATCCATGAGGTTTGCAATACTATTGCACATACAATAATATGTTATTGTAATTCGGCGACCACTTAATGTGCCGATTGCAACCACTAAATGTGTAAATGAGAACAAAATGTGCAAAGAAATGTATTTTAAAAAGCTTCCGTAATATATTTCCATATGCTTCCTATTGGAGTACGGTTCATGATGATGATGGTAAACCAGACTTGCAGTTATTACTTTCACTTCGTATAATATGCAGGTGTGAAACTGCAAGCTAGTAAACTCCGAACTGTGTAAAGTCCAAGACGATAGAAAGCTTACGTGTTATATTGATCAACTTATGCTAGATTTAAATAAATTATTCATAATTAAAAACATAAATTTTCACCAGAAAAATACTAAAAAGAATATCGTTCCTATTAGGAACAGTTTATAAATAAAAAGTTTATAATTGTATGCCACTTGTCGTGACCTATTTATTCACAAGTGCCTCGCTTTGTCCAACACGATGAAATTTTTTTTTAACAGACGGTGTTACATTGTGGTATATGATCTTTGTAATTAGGGTTTCTATGATGAAGACAATGTTTTCGGTCAGTGAAATTGAACGAAAATTAAAACTAACTAAATTCCAAGGTACTGGTACAATGATATATAGAATTAATAATTATATCGAACTGAATCGATTCAATACAAAAAATATATTTTGCTGTAACTTATTTGCATGAGAGTCTAAAGCAGCAAATTGATATTGTAAGAATGATGGTATATAGAATGGTGATAAAAACAAATCACGAACGATTAGATGTTTAATATCAATCTATTTGGGACATACTGCTGCCGAAAATTTGTAAGAAACTTTCATATTATATATCCCATGAACCAATACTTGGATTCAAGTTTCGATGAACGGAACTAATGTTAACTTAAAATCTATTTGACATCTAAAGGTGGACTTAGCACATGATTCGAGTAATAAAGAAATTCTGAATCTGGGCAGCTGCGGCTTACGTAAAATTAGTAATGCATTTAACGCTGGAGTTAAAGCAACGAATTGATCTGTGGTTGAATTTGTATAGTCTGATTCGCTTATAATTTATTTGCTTACTTTAAATGCTCCTAATCGAAAGGCCGATGAAAAATATTATATATTAAAAATATTAAAATATTCCTCACGAAACTTTGTTCAAAATGGTTGAACAAGCCTCTTTACTCTCACCTGGTTTTAAGAAATATGTTAATGAAGTTACTAAAACTAAAAATTTAGTTTCTGAAACACTTAAAGATGAACTACTGGATTAAAAATTATCTGTTTTTATATTGTTTACTTATGAGATGCAATGCAACTATTTTGTACTCAGATTCAATCAAATAATCTTTTAGTTCCATTTCTTCATAAAAATAATTTAACAATTCATTTTATTTCAATTTTAAAAACAATATGTACGAGAATCGTTCAATCTGAAATTTTCGAGTCAAGGTTTTTGTTATATTAACGATTAAAAGTGTTAACAAATAAATAAATGTACACTTTTATTAATTTTTCTATCAATTATAAAATACCGTAGTTTAAACATTTTCTGAAAAATTTAAAAACCGAGTCAGGATAACCTGAAAAAACAGGGAATTTTTTACCGTAATGTTCTAAGATACCCTATGTATTACACATTTTAAATTGTTTGTTTTCCATTTTTTTCCATTTTTTCCATTTTTTTAGCGAAAAATTTCCATTTTTTTCAATCTGACTTTAAAACGGGAGCCCTGCATTTATAACTAAAAATAACAACACTAACGGCATTTGAGGTTCTTTGCAGTTTGGACCCTATCGTTGTTTCTTCCAAAAACTATAAATTCAATCATTCCCACAGACCAGAGGCTTGATACACAATTTATCCAGATAAAGTGAACAAATATCATCATGATCATGAGAATTGGCTTCAACTAATAATTAAACAAAAAAACCGAATTTGCAAGCACTAAACTGCGATTACAATGTAATAAATTCTTTATCGGTTAGGAATTTCCAAAACTTAATTTAATTTACGACAAGCAAAAATTGGATTCATATTTTCTAAACTAGTATTATTCAAAAACTCAAACTATTAATAACATATTTTTGCGAGATAATAAAGTATTACCAGTAGTTTAAACTGTTGACGGGATTTAGACACCGCAGTTATAACAATTAAATAATTTTTTAAAAATTTAGTGTTGTGATTTTGCAATTTAAGTGAAAAAAGGTTTAGTCTATAATCGAAACTAAACAACGTTCAAATATATCCGAAAGATTTAATTCAAATCGTATATTCTTATCTCCTAACGAATGTTGCCAAAATCTGTGATTATATACATATTTCTTTTAGAACATTACAAATGTTTATTTAGGACAAAATAGTGCATGTTGATCAAATTCGGTTTAGAACTTGGGTTAATCGTTTTATATTTAATGAAGAAAATTTATTATTCATTATACATTTTAATGTTTATTTAACGATCGTTTGATATTTTTGTCAGGAAATGCAATAAAAATTGTTTTTTTAAAAATAAAAATAACCGTAGGAATATGTGATTATAATATCTAATATACATAATCAGTTGATTTTAATCTTTTGCTAAAATGTTTTGGTAAACAATCTATTTATAACCATCAACAATTATTCTGCCTAATTTTACTGAATATAGTTTAGTAAGCTATTTCAAAGAAAAAGATTTAAATCAAATTCTTGTTTTATATGACACAGTTTGTCTAAATTTTGTTTTCAAATGCAAAACTTCGATACCATGCCGTAGTTACAACATGTTGTTTGAGTTCAAAAAACTAGTTTCCCAAATAATTTCAGACGTGAAATTTTGCCTTATTGATTGACTTTGTTTATTGATTGTAATAGTTTTTTTCTTTAAATAGAAATAGATATGGAAGAAGTATAGAAATAGCAAACTAAAGAAACAAAAAATTTGAGAGTTGGAGAAATTTAGTTATCCATCTTCAATTTTTTTAAGACATTCACATTTGTGGTATATATTACCAGTATTAAAAATGTGGCCACATCGGCAACGGTATTGTGGAAGAATATCATGATATATGTGTGGTATAATTATTCACTACAATAACTGCAATTGAAGTTTCCTGAAGCTAGTGCTCTCTCTAAATCTAAAAACACTAATTTTTTTTATTACTTCACCACAATTTTAAGTTGTGTGAGATAATGCGAGTAATGTGAAGTAATCGAGAAAAAAAATCGTACATACCCCAAATTTTGCTTTTTCTTTTGTTTTGGACCATCCTCCATCTAAAGAGCCAAAAAATGTTAGTGTATGTCTGTGGGTGGGTGGGTTTGTGGGTTCGTGACATTCCTGCATAAGATCTTGATGAAACTTTGACAAACGATCCAGGTTCACTTGAAAATGGAAGATCTGGATTCATTTTTAAATTGGACAAAATGGCGGGGGGGGGGTCTCCCGAACACCTCTGTTTGATTCTTCAATAATTTTCAATCCCGGCTTTCGATCTTATTGAAACTTGGTATGTAAGGTTTTAGTACTGTTTCCAATTTTTCTGCATTGGATAAAGGGATTGTTGGATAAAGGGTTGAGGGGTCCAACATGGAACAGGTGGTTTTTTCCACCATGTTTTTAATGTTTGTTGGGAGCATACAAAATTCGTTCGTGAATGAATTTTGATGACACTTTGGAAAAAGATGCAAATATGTATGACAAGGAACTGATTAGTTTTTGAGCGATAGTGAACAAAGTGGTGTGGGGTCCTCCGAGCACCTGTTTTTTTTAAAATCTCAATAGCGCCTGTACCTAATAATCGAATTAGATGAAACTTGGTATATAAACATTTAGTACGGTTAACAACAGTTCTACTTCCCAACTTCCAGTTTGTCACTGCCGTTAATTTTTTTTTTACTTTTCTTTACTCTTCTTGTTGGAATACTACAGCTTTCTATAATATTGATATTCTTTGAACTACGCGAAATCTATAACATTGGTTAGCCATTACTTGAAGTTTTTTATGGATATTAGCTCACTCTATATCCAAAACATTTTGTTTCCGGAGCTGTGAGGAATTTAGCCTATGCATCAACGTCGTAATATTATTTTATTGAAATTCCCATCCAAAAATCTCTATATAATTTAAAAACAACAGCCGTAAGGTTTGCCAAAAGAATCTTACAATTTTTCATAGCTATCTCCCGATCCTATTTCACAATTATTTACTTTTGCCAAAAAACAATAAGTCTTTCGGCTTCCCTCTAGACTCTAGAGCTCTTTATTTCGAAGAATTAAATCAACTGGTTTTATAATTTTGATTTGATCTTGTATAAATAAAGCATATCTTTTGTTTTCATTCTTATTTTGGGAGTTTCCCCTGTTATGATTATTATATTAAAGATTTTTATCCAAGAACATTATTTATCCACGAGTCACGACTGCTATAAAATATATTCCATGTATATGCGTCTCCCATTCTAATGTTATACATTCTCTAAACTGTTGTAGAATGTAGCGATCGTTAAATATTTTCTGGTTCGTTAAATATTCCCCTAACAAAAGCAAATCTTAATATTTTTAGGTAAAGTAATATCAAAAGGTTAGAATGAGAAGAATATATAATATACCTATACGTAATCATAACGCAGAGAAGCGATAGTGAAATTTCCCAAAATATGTGTATATAAGACTAGTCGTTAAAAATTAAACTTTTTAGACGCCCCTTAGAAAATTCGTTTTGGTGAAAAAAATACGAAGGCATTTTTTTTTAAATAAAAAGAACACGTGCCGCAAAATCGAAGTTAATTTTTTGATAAAATCGAAAATATCTCATGAAATATGCAGATTTTAAAAACATCATATAAACATTTTTGATGAAAATTTAAATCTCTACAGAAAACATTCTAGTCAGTTTTTGCCTAAAACGTATATTTCTAATGATATTTTTAAAAAAAACTCGAAATTCTTCGTATATCGTAAAAACAAATGATGAAAATTTTGCCGCGAAAAAGTACTAATTTTGTTTTTTCTTTTCACGATTATATTTTTATTATATTTTTCACGATTATTTTACAATTATAATTTTAGAAAACTATCACTTTTTCGTCATATTTATTATTTATGTTTTTTATGAGTTACGAAAATTTACAAGTTTTTTTTTTCCAAAATATCATCAGAAATATAAGTTTTAGGCTAAAAATGATAAGGACTTGTTTAGTAGAGAATTATTTCATTTCGTGAGATATTGAAAAAAATCTAAAATTTTATCAAAAAATCAACTTCGATGCTTTTGCGGCACGCGTTTTTTTTATTTAAAAAAATGCGCTTGTGTTTTTTACACCAAAAAGAATTTGTTTAGGCTTCATCATAGAATATTTAATTTTTAACGACCGGTCTAGTATCTAAAATTTATAACACTGTAATGAATTCTAACCAAATGAAATTTATTCAAATAAAACAGAACTCAGATCAGAACAAATAATTAGAAAATCAAATATAATTCTGGTCGGGTTCTATTCCCGTCATTTACTACTCCGGATGAGATAGATTTTCGCATCCGGGCTAGATCAGAACAAATATGATGTACTAGATTAGTGAAATCAGGTATGATTACTGATACTGGCCGTATGCAAATACCCTGTTAGAACTTACCTTATTAGTTGGTTGTATCTGTGCCAAGAAAGTTCAGGACATTTGCAAATGACATGTTCCGTCGTTTTCGCGTCTCAGAATCTACATCTGTTGGAAACATAAAGGCCTATTCATCATCAAGGAATTCATCAAGGCCTAAGATGGTGGTTCATAGGCCATGTCCAGTTCGATTGTTGTTAAGGGTGAAGCAAAAAGGTTACCTAGAAACTTCTTGGAGTGTACTAGTCCCTCTTGACTGGTCCATAATTCAACATTGTGTTTCTGTTTTCTCATGTTTGGATTTTGTTTTAGAGCAAATTTTTGGCTATTCCGAAGCATAGTTCCGGTTCAATAAACTTTATTGGCACCTTATTTTGCTAAAGCGTCGGCAATAGCATTTCCTTGTATGCCTGTGGCTGGGTGCCTACTCAAGTGTGACACTAATTAACAAAGAATATTTTTTGTACAGTTTGGAAGCATTCCTATGCTTGTTTGAAACACAAACTTGTTTGCTTATGGGAAAACTGCTGTTGGCAAACACAGTCGCATCTGCAAATAACAAAAATTTTAGCTTGCAATATTTTTGTTGTGGTGTTTAAGACAACCGTTCGTTTTATTGTATGATCAGACACTCTTGCTCCTGTTCCTCCACTGGTTCGATAACCATCTGTGCACCAGATTTTGGCGGTTTGTGGAAGGGCCAGTATGTAGCTTTCAATACGGTTTCTGATCAATATCTTGAAATCAAAGTGTCTGTCTATATTCATTGTTTTTTAAATACATTTCGAAATATGATACGTATTCAGTTCCGCTTTTAATTCACCTAGCATTTTAAGGTGTCTACTGAGATTTACACCCTTCTGTAAGCAGCAGTCTATGAGGTCGTAAACTTAGTTTGATCAGTTATTTGACGCTTTTCAGGTCAACAAGATAGAGATGGAATTGTCAAACAAGGGCTCTTCCGATGATTGTATGAGATTGCCGTTAAGAACAAGAGAAATGAAATTAAAGTTTCCCCTATGTGTAAAAATGACGTTACTTGTTTTTGGTGGGTTGATCGACAGTCGCAATCCGTTGCATCACTTTGATACAAGGTTAAAAGTTGTCTGCATTCGACCGGCAACAATGAAGTCATCTTTCCCTCTAACCATGACTACCATGTCGTCGGCGTAACAGCCTACATTCTTGAAACAAAAATCATTTAGCTTGGCTAGGAGATCATCAGCTACTACTATCCAAAGCAATGGAGAGACCACGCTTCAGTAATTATCTCTTGTAAATTATTTGCTGCAAAGTCAAATTTCAATGTGGAGTTGATTCTGCCGCCACTATTGACTTTATTATGAATATATTTTGTGTAAAGTGCCTAGTTTGTTTTTCTGTGATAACTAAAGAACTTAGTGTGTTTCGGGTAGTGTTCTATGTGTAAATATAAAATTCATCAGACATAGAACTTCCTCGTGATATGTGAGTTTTTAATATGGTTATCAAATTGAAGGAAAATATTCGGTTACTTCAACCTATTTTGTGCTAACATAATTTTTCCTGTTACAATAACCTAAAATTCGCTTGTCTTGTCTTCAAAAACCAAATTTGAAGACACAACAACCGAATGTGATGTCATCGTGACTGAATAAGCGCCGTGCCAACCGAATTATCAATTTTTTTCTTTCCGTGCAGTATTTATGTTGGTCAGAGTACGGTCGATTTCTGATTGTATTTCTAACGGTAGACTCACCCTTGTTTTCAATAAGCATATTGTTTGCATTGATGTTACTACTTACCCACAGGGTGTGATAAGCGTTAGTATCATACGCTATTGTGAGGTTGTAGTGGTTATTATAGCAATACTTCAAAAGTTTTCATACCACTTCTAGCTAAAATGAATTTACGAAATCCACCCTGAGGAAGATAACTTTCTATCTGCATGGTTGTAAGATATCTGCAGTTCATAATCGGAGTCAGAAAAGGCAAGCCCTATTAGGACAATCTGATTTGTGACTGTTCAAGGCCTGAATTAGAATAGCCTTTTAGGATTACCCTTATTTGAACTTTCCGGCCCTAATTCGGTTTTTCGTATTTGACTCTTGTTGGACAATCCGATTTATCAGACTATTTCAATCAGGGCCTGATTGGGCAAATGCGTTACACTCATAATTAGGGCTAAATCGAACTAGGGCAAACCAGATCAGAATTCTATTTGAACCCTTACAAATTTCTGCTCGGGTTCTTGTACATTTTGAACTCACTAGCTGCCATTGGTTTTTAAGATAGCCTATGACTGATCTTTAAATTTTAAATGTAATCTAAGATCTTTATTTTTAAATTAAGCAGAAACTCTTGTATCTTCTCACATTATTATTAAGTAATCTATGTGTACAGTGGTCAATCATATTGAAATCGCAGTGCTGATTCTGTCTATTAAAACATCAATATCATCTATCTGTTTTACCCTATACTTCTTCAAAGTAATCGTGATTGTCCTCTACTGAGTTGTATTACCGTGTTTAATGTTATCTGTAAATTGGCGACGAATGTTCAAAAATTGGACAAACCGGAATATAATATACAAAATGTTACAAAGAACACTAGTTTCTTTTCAAGTTCATTTTAAGTTTTATAAAATTATAAAATATTTATTTTTAACTTAATTGTGTATGATTTTAGCATTTAAAATAGATTTTCTAGATTATTTCAAGTTCTACAACAATTGGTGCCCGTAAAACACTTAGTTCATATTCAATTTTAATCAATCTAAATATGAACGTTAGAAAATTATATCACTCTTTTACTTCTTTATTTCAGAGTGAGTAACTTTAAAAAAATACAATACTCCCAAATACAGGAGTGAAAATAATCAAATATTGTTCTTGCTCTTAAATTGAAATAAATGTTTTCTTTCAAAAACTCACACATTTAGTTTTTGCTTCAAAATTGATGCTTTCCAACGTAAAAATAAATAATTTTTGTAAATGTTTTGTTCAATTTTGCAAGTATTGTCATAAAAATTTATAAAAACGATGAAAAAGAGGTACTAATTTTCTTCTTTTGCAAATGTACTGAAAGAAAAGAAAAATAAAATAGAAACTCTATAAAGGAGTAAAATCGAAAATGCTAAAAATATTGCTTTTCGAAGAAAAACGATATTGAAATTATAAT
The DNA here is from genome assembly GCA_963693315.1 of Diogma glabrata. Lineage (NCBI taxonomy): Eukaryota > Metazoa > Arthropoda > Insecta > Diptera > Cylindrotomidae > Diogma > Diogma glabrata. Next base: position 359,737,119 of record OY856187.1, on the reverse strand, counting down.
CATTTTAATTTATGAATACTATTTTGAGAAGTGAAATGAGTGCTCGAATAAAATAAAATTGCAAACTCTGGTTTAGAGAAGTTTTCTTTACTCATTTTCAAAGGAAATTAAGGAAATGAACTATGCTATTCTTGCCATTGAGAAATCGCAAGAGTTTATTTCAAACTTTTTTGACGAATTTAAACATCAACCAACTCAAGTTATAAAAGAAAATGTTGCTTTAAAAAGAGACCTAATTCCTACATTGAAAAAAGAAGATAAACTAGAAGCATACATTTGTGTCCTTGAACAGAAAATTGATAGTTTGGAACAAGAAGAGCTGAACTCCAACAAGTTTATAACTGGTCTACCCTATCAAAATGTTAGCCCAGAAAAAGTTATTGCAAATATTTTTCAAACTCTAGAGGTTGATCTAAACATGAATAACATCTCCGTTGTTTATTATGATAATAGCTCAAAATTATTTGTACAGCTGGCACAAAGTAGTTCTGTTACCACAAAAATCGCACCAAACGCGGAAATTTTTGTAAAGTTTCCTTCTGAAAATTGTAAAAATAAGCTTATGATGAAAAAGAAAATAGTTTTCGGTAATCAAACCGAATCTTATACGTCCTCAAACAAGGTCATTACTTTTCGTGACCAACTTACTAAATTCAAACAAGATTTGCTACTTGAATCTAAAATTCTTAAATCTGATTTGAATTTTAAATTTTTTTGGATAAAAAATGGAACAATCCTATTGAGGAAAGATGTCAACTTTAAAGTATTCACAGTAAGTATTATAAAATTATAAAAATAATCTTTCCTAATTAAGAACACATGAAATAATGGAAATAATGGATATACATACATACACAATTTAGTTCCCTTGGGACGTTGATAACAGCAGTATCTAGCAAGACCTGGTATTGCAATTTATGCTGATTGTTACTGAATGCAATTGGTTTATGATGCTTGTCTGATATGAACTAGTTATAACTTCTCCCGATTTTGGCTGTTAAGAGTGCTAATACATGCTTTGAAGTTGCCTACATTTTTCCTACCTTTTGTATACTCAATCTCAGGGTCGTGAGTTTGAACGCAAACTGAGCCTCGCATTGGGATCCAACTAAGCCCTGATTGGGCGCTAAATGGTTGTGTTTTCTTATTTTGCTTTTAAAGATAAGGCAACCGAACATGACAGGGAACATTCGGTGGAGACAAAAAGTTGTAACCGTTTTTTTTCTTATAAAATTTATATGATAAAAATTTGCTAGGTCGAACAAAAAAGGTTGAAAGTTGACACGCTCTTTTGAAACCTGTATCACAATCAACAGTAAAATAAAATATATTTACCAAACACTTGATTGATGATATAGATAAATGGTTTTCCAAGTTCCAATAAATGGTTTTAAAACCAAGCAAAATGTGTTGTTATTCAACCCGTTGCTCAACACAATCTAAATTAATATTTTCTTTAGTTTCTCCATGGTATTGTATGTTGTTCCTCAGATGTTATTTACATTTTACTACCTTTTCTATAACCTAATCTCAGGGTCATAAATAGGGCGTCAACTGAGCTGAAGTCAAAGGCCAACAGAAAAGTAACCAATCACTAATTCGTCGTCGTAATCGCCATGAGAAAAAATGTCGTGGTTGTTTGAACAAGAATAAATTTGGTAGAGCGAAGTAATAAAAGTAATTACTCTTATAGGGTTTTTTAATTGTTTAACACCGTCACATCGCCCGTTATTCATATTTTGATTGTATTTCGTTGATTAGTATCCAAATTTTAGTATTTAAATCCTATATGAAACATAAAAATTTTTCTAGATAAAACCACAAATGATTTCAACTTTAAAAAATTCCTATAATATGTTTAGTTACTTGAGGTTGATTACTCACAAGAACTTCCTATAAATAAATACGTTTTTACATCAGTTATTTAAATTCTATTAATAAATTATTTATTAATTTTTTTATTTCAGGATTTGTGGGAAAAGGCTGAGGAATATCCGTTATATGCATTATTGCGTGATAAATCAATGTATGTTTTATGTGCGATTTCTGGATATTCAAGTATAGACGAATTAACGGATGAAACAAAACGATTATGTGATGTCCAACCATTTTTTTGTATGTTAAAAATAACAGAAAAAGAAGTAACAACAAATAATAAAAATACCAAAAACATAACAAATTTAATAGGAAAAGCGTTGCACGAGTTTAAAGAATTAAAAAACCCAGAAGTCCATGATTTTCGTTATAAAATGGCACTTCTGGGTAGAGAAATATCATATGAACGCCAAAAAATGACATGGACTGAAAAATTACTTTATCAATTTCCACCTAGAATAGCAAATAATCGGGAAATGCCCGAAACAGTAAAAGGCCGTTTAAGAAATGATCATTTTGTTTTAGTTGCAAAATTTGAAAATGATGAAACCTCATTTACATTTAGCGTTCCATATCACATAACGCCGCATAAATTATTGGATATGGTTTTAACAAAAAAAGCTTTGACCACGAATAAGAGACACGATAGAGCTAGTGATTACATATTAAAAATTTCAGGACAAGATGAATACTTGTTTGGAGATTATCCGTTGGTTCAATTTCTTTACATTCAAGTAAGAGAAAATCTAACTTTTCTGTTATTTTATTTTATTTTAAAAAAATTCAATTTTAGGATACATTATCACGTGACGGTGTTCCTACTGTTGTAACACAATGTGTGCAAAATGTAAAAGTATTTGAAGACAATACCTATCAAATAATAAACGATGAAGATCAGCGTAAAGAGGTGAAACAAGCCTCTACTTGTACATTACGTAAAAAAAATAAACATATATCATCATGGAGTGTGAAGGAACATTATCAATGTTCAGTTAAATCAATAACTGGTTTAAATTGTGATACAAATCGAACTGTTGAAATTGGTGTTCAGGTTGGATTATTTTATGGAGGCAGATCATTGTGCGAACCAAAAAAAACTACAGAATCACGTTTGAGTGTCACAACTGCTACGTTCGATGAAACATTAACATTCGATTTAAATGTTTCCAATGTTCCTAGAATGGCAAGATTATGTTTAGTTATTTATGAAACAGCAAAAACTTCAAAAGGTGGTGGTATACGAGGTCGGCGAGTGAAAGATTCAAATAAAGTAAGTTCGTAAGTTTTTCCAATCAATTTTATGTTATTTAATTTTTCGTTTCAGGAATTATATATTAATCCAATAGCTTGGGTCAATACAACAGTTTTTGATTATAAAAATCAATTGAAAACTGGATTGATTAAATTGTATTCATGGGCATATGCTGAAGACTCAAACTCTGATGATTTTTTGCATCCATTGGGGACGGTTGAATCCAACCCACGTAGCGATAACTGTGCTACAATTCAACTGGTGTTACATAAGTAAGGTCAATCATAAATCATTTCGAATTATTATTTATTATATAACATTTAATTTTTCAGCTACAATACAGATGTTGCAATACTTTTTCCACATGAAGACACTGTTCTTGAATATGCAATTGAGCTACAGAATAAAAAAGAAAGATGTAGAGGGAGCGCTGAAGACGAAAGAAGCATTTCTGAAATTTTACTGCCATATTTAAATAATGATAGACTACACGAAATGCATGAGCAGGAAAGAAACGCAATATGGGATAAACGGTAAAGCAAAACAAATAATATTTAAGATTACGCTAACATTTTTAAATTTCAGATACGATTTAATGAATGAAGATGCGGAACGATTACCTTGCTTACTTTATTGTGTTGAGTGGAATGATCGTGATGAAGTAGCTGAAGTAGCACACTTACTACAAAAATGGCCACCATTATCTGTGGAAAGGGCTCTTGAGCTGTTGGACTACACATACGCTGATCAGTCTGTTAGACGATACGCTGTGAACTGCTTAAAACGGGTTAAAGACGAAGAATTACTTTTATATTTATTACAATTAGTTCAAGCTGTTAAACACGAATCATATCTTCATTGTGATCTTGTTGAATTTTTATTGGATCGAGCTTTAAATAACCAAAGAATAGGTCATTATCTGTTCTGGCACTTGCGTTCAGAAATGCAAGTACCATCAGTTCAAATTCGTTTTGGTTTAATATTAGAAGCGTATTTGAAAGGAAGTCAAGAACATATACCAATTTTATTGAAACAAATGCATTGCCTAGAAAAATTGAGGCAAGGTTCAGAATTGGCTAAAAAGGGTGGAAAAGAAAAAGGAAGAGCAATGTTACAGGAATTTCTCTCTGATAATCATACAAGGCAGGCCATTTCGGATGTGATAAGTCCGCTGAATCCCAGTTTTCGTTGTAAAGCGGTTCGTGCGGAAAAATGCAAAGTAATGGATTCTAAGATGAGACCACTTTGGATTGTATTCGAAAATGCAGATATGCATGGCGATGATATTTACATAATTTTTAAAAATGGGGATGATCTTCGTCAAGATATGCTAACAATACAAATGCTACGAGTAATGGACCGGATTTGGAAAAGTCATGGATATGACTTTCGAATGAATCCATATAGTTGTATAAGTATGGAAAGACGATTAGGTATGATTGAAATTGTATTAAATGCAGAAACCATAGCTAACATCCAAAAAGAAAGGGGAATGTTTTCGGCAACTTCACCATTTAAAAAAGGTTCACTCTTTGCGTGGTTAAAAGAGAATAATACAACAGATGAACAATTGCGAAAATCGATTGATGAGTTTACATTGAGCTGTGCTGGATATTGTGTAGCTACATATGTTTTAGGAGTAGCTGATCGCCATTCAGATAATATAATGGTAAAAAAGACTGGGCAATTATTTCATATTGATTTTGGACATATATTGGGACATTTTAAAGAAAAATTTGGCTTTCGTCGGGAACGTGTTCCATTTGTTTTAACACATGATTTTGTTTATGTTATTAATAAAGGACGAACTGATCGGGAAGCTGATGAATTTAGAACATTTCAAAATTTATGTGAAACGGTAAGTGTTATTTTACTAAACTAAAATACCCCGGTTACAAAAATAACGATAAACCGCTAAAATACGAATATCATTATTAATGTCTATTATTATTAAATGCGTGAGTTCTTTCCTGACATTAGTTTACACCTTTAGAAATATGCTGGTTTTTAGCTATCTAAAAAAACGAGACAGGATCTGCAACCACCTGATATTTTTCAAATGTTCCTATTATTCTAAAGGATTTCCACTTCGAAGCGTTTACGTTAAATGGAATCCAACTGAAACCATTTTGGAATGAAACTAATAATAATAGTTGTAAATTACCAGGTAGTTACTCATTAAGTTCTTAAATTGATAGAGCAAAAATTACTATTTTCACAAAAAAATTGTACTACGAAAATTCGAATAAAATGTGAAAAAAATAAAACTATTTAACAACACAACCTGTTTCACGAAATAGGATCAGAGATTGTCCTTCTTTAGCTACAGAATTGTCTACTTGGTTGAAATTCAGATCCGCTCTATCGGCTTTAACTCAGTTTAGTTGTGGGGCGTGGGTTTGTTTGGTAAGCAAGTAGTCGTGGAAGGATTGTTTAACAAATTAAAGATAAATCACAAAAACCACAGAGAACGCCGCCCCACTTACCTTTCCACCCTTTCCCATTTATCCTTTTCATTTCCAAGGCTTCAAACCCGAGATCCGATATTCCTTTATTTTTTTCCAAACGCTCGTTTCAAAAAATTTAAATCTCACAATACAAAATACCATTTGAAACGGTAGTTAATTGATACATTTGTAAAAAAAATAGAATGATTTTTGAAAAAAAAAAAAAAAAAAAAAAAAAAAAATTGAGCCGCAAACGATAACGATAACCTCACCTAGACTAGCATTTTTTAAATCATTCTCAGAAACAGTAGAAGCCTCTTACTCTTTTAAAGTCTGATAAGTTTAGTTGAGAATATTATTTTGAACGAATTAAACGTTAAATTTCAATGAGCAAGTCGGCAAAAAGTTTAACCTAGAAATCTAGTTGTAAAAAAACCCAAAAATACAAGGTTTTGATGTGGCCACAATATTTTATTGGACTAGTTTTAAATACATTAGATTATTAAAAATCAATTTTACTTCTAGGCTTTCTTAATTCTAAGGCAACATGGCTGTTTAATTCTTTCACTATTTGCAATGATGATATCTACAGGATTACCAGAATTGTCTTCTGAAAAGGATTTAAATTATTTAAGAGAAACATTAGTAAGGCCTTATTAAAATTATTTTGTAACAAATATTTACAAATACATTTTTTTTTTAATTCAGGTATTAGATTTATCAGAAAACGATGCACGTGAACATTTTCGTTCAAAATTTAGTGAAGCTTTAGCTAATTCTTGGAAAACATCACTCAATTGGGCTTCACATAATTTCTCGAAAAATAATAAACAGTGACATCAATTTCAACGTCAATTTTCGACACTTTAATAGTTAATTTAATTAAATAAAAACAAGAATAGAAAGTGATCAATTTTTACCACTATAAGTTAATAATTTTTCTTAAGAATATTCTATATATATAGTTTGCCTCATCAATATCTTTACAAAATATTTAAGTCTTCATTTAATATTCATTTTAAGATTTTAACTAGAATATGTATTAGTTTGTTTCTCATCTCGTACAAAATAATCAAAAAAACAAAACATACATTAAAACCCAAAAAACAAATAATTAACTTATTTATTATTTAATTAGATAATTAATAAATTTTTGTAGAATAACTAATCATTTTTTTTTTTTTTAGAATTATTGTGTCTGAATAATGTTACAAAAACTGATAATAGGTAATATTAATTTTGTAATTTCTTTTTGCTTTTGTTTATAATTTAATTTAAGCATTTTGTGTTTTATATATGTAAAAAAACGATTTTGATTATCTATTATTGAGAAATCTATTGGATATTCTTTTGAATACAATAAGTAAAGACCATTAAAAAAATTTAGAATTTTGAATTTTTTGTTTGTTTGTCTACTCTACAGGATTAGGCTATGAAGATTTTGTAGATTGAGAAGTCTTAGATTTGTGCTGTGTTTTACAAGTTTTGTACGGTTTCTAGATTTATGTATAATATAATCATAACGTATACGATTTTAATTCAAGATTTTATTAAGATTTTTATCTATACGATAGCAATGGATCTAACCATTATGTAGTTTAGAATTATAAATCACTAGAAATGAATGTATTCAATTGAATAGAATGAAAAATTGCTTTGAAAAGCGAAAGATCCGTAACAAATGTTTTATCTCAATTCCGGTCGGTTCGGGAATCGAACCGGCGTCCTTCTGATCAGAGTTAATGGTTAACTATTTAACCAACTCGACCAGCGACGAGATAAAAATTTGTTTTTGGACGACCGACTTAACATCAAAATTATTTTAATTCCTTTTTAGTGTCAATTTTTGTCTTATATTATTTATTCTACGAATGATTTTCTTTTCGATTGTATACGATTTTCTTTTTGGATATAAGAGCAAGCTCGATTTTCGTTTCTCTTATATTTTGAGAAATTAATAGAACAGACTTTTCTTTAGTTGCAACGTCTTCGTAACAGTTTTTAATTAATAACCATAGATTGAAATCGGAGCACTCCAAATATTGACTATTATATCAAAAAATTCACTACGCCTAAATGCATGGGTAACTACAGATAATAATACCTATTCCGAATCTGTTTTAATTCTAGCAAGACTAAAATAGTACATTATGATGCAAGGACGTAAAGCTCAAGATTTTGAACGTATGTGGAGTTTGCAAATCGAGGCGCCAGTCGAGATTTGCACACACATTAAGTCCAAAATAGCTTACGTCCGTGCGTCATATACTATTTTTTATTTGCCGCTAGCAAAATATTTAAAAAAATTGGTTTATTCTTAATCAAAGTTATAATTTTGCATAAATTTTGAAAAGAAAATATGTTGAACAAGCAACCTTTGACAAAATATTTGTTACTTTTTTCAAAATATTTGTATAACTATGACAACAAATAATAACAATAATTTTAATTGGATAATGAAATTTTGAATTTAAAGGTTGCTTTGTGAAAAATTTCTGTTTTTTATAGAATTTAAACAAATACAAATGTTTTTACTTTTTTGGACGTAACTATTAGGGTTTCTCATTTCCCGTAGAAATTCAAATCCCGGGAAGCCGGGACAAAAAATATTAAATTCCTGGGATCCTGGGAAATCCCGGGAAACGCTAAAAAGCTAGATTTGGTGGTAGGAAAATGTGTAAAATTAAAACAGCACAAAAAATGCGCTATTAAGTTTTAAATTTAAATTATTTTTAATTAAAAAAACTTCAAAAATTAAATAAAAAAGAATACATAAAAACAAAACAAAAATAAATTCATAATACTAATTTTTAAACAATTTTCCAAAACACTAGGTTGTCAATGGCGCCATCACTCAATTTTGTCCGAATTTTCGTGACGAAACGTCCATTGAACCATCCATTGAACACCATCCGTCCAAGAGAACCATTAAACATAAATTAAGAGAAATGAAGCGCAAGTTTTAGGTAGATTTCTCAGAAAAATCTACCTATTTTAAGTTTTATTGGTTTTAATTTGTTGTGTTTATATGTGTCAAAAAACCATACAAAAAAACCATGATACCATATGTGTAAAAAATAACATTTTCCTAATTTTGAACGAAATTAATTACTACAGAGAGAAAAGAATTAAAAACTACTCGATTTTTGAGTGAGAAAACTTTTAATATCTTTGAAAAAAGTACAAAAAAGTGTTAATAAAAATTAGCGGGATACCCGGGATCCCGTGATGAAATCCCGGGAAAACGGGATGAAAATTTACCCCCGGGATCCCGGGAAAACGGGATCCCGTTTGAGAAACCCTAGTAACTATGACAACAAAATATATGGTTAAAAAGTGAAACTTTCAAAAAGTGGCGGCCGTAACCGCAAATCACAGTAATAAAGCACCACTTTAATATGTAGGCGAATAAAAGATTTAATTAATATAAATTAATAAAGAAAATAAAGATATCTAAAAGTTTAAAAAACTAGTAATTGATCAATTTTCAGGGTCTTGGACACAGATTAAACATAAAACAAAGCAAATTCAACTATCAAAACTCAGTATAAAAAATGAGGGCGCTGAGTGACACGTTAGGAACTTTAACAAGATCTTTCATTTTTCAAAGCAAATTTTTCATTCAACTCAAATGAATAAATTCATTTCTAGTGATTTACAAAATTTCTACTATTTTTTTTCTATAAAATTGTAATAAAAAAGGATATCTTTAAACAGTTAAATTGCGCTCAATCACATTTAAAGAAAGGTTTATTAATTTAAGAGCTTCATCGATGCCAGAACAATAAATGTTATTATCAATAATAATACATAAATAACAAATATTTTCTACTATTTTGACCATGCAATCAATAATCTCAATCTTTTTACTGTTGTTACATATAAATCGTTACATTGTTTCACTTTTAAACAATTCTTCATTCTTCAAAAAGCATTGCTAGAAAAACTTGTTTCTCAGTCGATTATTTAGTAATTTAATTACATAAATTCGATATATTTTACTGCTGGTACTAGGCGAAACATAATGAATACTTTTTTGTAAATAAAATTCCTTGTTGGTATTTCGCAGTTTTTATTATTAATAAATTAAGAGTCTTTTGTAAGCTCCTGAAGATGATGTAATAATCGAAACTAGATCGATCGTAATAGTTAAATATACCTAAATAGTTAATTTATTAATAATAAAAACTCTGCAATAACAACAAGGAATTTTATTTACAAAAAAGAATTTAATTATAGTAATTATGCCTGGAAGCGAATAACGCCGTGATTATAGTTTTGATACTATTATGTACAGCCTCTGCCATCGAACCTGCTTGAATTAATCCTTACTTCAGTGCTTACTCCTCACCGTCCTTTCCTCGTCGCCAATTATGTATATTAAATTTATTATAATTTTTAATAAGCTGTAATCAGCATCGAGAATCATAAATGTAATTGCCTGTGTAAAATTTAACATTAATATTCAAGCTCTTCGGTTTCAAGAATTTTAAAGATTGAATATGCAAAAATTTCGTCTATACAATTACGTGATTTTAAAAATTTACAAAAATTTCGTCTAATACAATTACGTGATCGACATCAGTGAATCGAGAAAAAATTTTATTCGCGCTCTAGGTTTGTTTCATATCCACTAATAGATGGAAAATCAAATCGATGATATGAACCCGACCTTTTCCGATGTTTTTGAAATTTCGGTAAAAAAAATTAATATGTGTTTTTTATTTTTTCACTAGTTTTGACACAGGGTGCCTCGAAATTTCTTATGATATTTAGTGACAATCAAACATTAAAGTCAAATTTTGTTTGAAAGGGTTATTCGATTTGAGTGAAGTTTTTTTTGTTTGAAAGGTACTTAATGTGGCTTTATAAAAATATTACACTGACCAAATGTACAAAAAAATTCAAACTAATAATACAGTCAAACAATACAGTCTCAAAAACAAAAATAACGCATATCTGTAATTTTAGTATGTTTTAAGTAAATAATAAATCTTTAAAATATAAAAAAAAGTCGGTCGAGTGCGAATAAAATTCGCTCGCCGAGGGTTCCGTGAATGTAGAAGAACAAACTACAAAAATAATTGACATAAAGTTGTGTTGTAGAGTTTTTATATTGCCAGACACATCAAAATGAGTTTTTTTCTTAAATAGCAATGTCACTTGAAAATTGATCCAAATTATACACAAAATGCTACATCTCGTTAAATATTAGCAAAAGCAGTTTAGGGCAACTTAAGAGAGATTCGGTTACACCAACTTGTAAATGATTTATATTGGAAAATATACATTATTAATTCAAATAATAATTCAATAATAATTAACAATAATTCAAAAACTATGCATCGCAAAATTTTGAAAAAATTGCAGCATTTCTTAAATAAGGTGCTCTTTCATCACTTTCAACCCCTCAAAATAGAGAAAAATAATTATGTGACTGTCACATTTTTCTGTCCATCAACGTCGAAACGTAGGGGAAAACCAACTTTCAGTTGCACTTTCTTGACCATAATTCAAAAACCGTGCACCGCAAAATTCTAAAAAATATTACAATGTTCCTTTAAATTAAGTATTTTTTCATATGACACAGAAGTATTTACGTATTTATATTATTTCATAATAAACAGAAGTATTTACGCTAAACGGAAAAGCAGAGTGAGCAGCTTTTAATTAAATCATCTTGACATAATTTTAACATCATCTTGTTAGATTGATTGAATCATCTTGGAAAAAGTTTTGATTTGGTTTTGATAAAATAAATATTTTTTCGCCCTTCCTCAATCTCACCCCCTCAAAATACAGAAAAATAATTATGTGAAACTTAGGAATAGTTTACGTTCAAGGTTTAGCGAACTTCGTATCTATAAATTTTTTTCAATTTTTCTGTCAATCAATGTCGAAACGTAGGGTGCAACTTTTTGTTGCACTTTTTTGACAATAATACAAAAACTGTGTACTGTAAAATTCTAAAAAAATCACAATGTTTCTGAAATTTAGCACTCTTTCATATGACACCCCACTCATTTGGATCAAAAAACCTTTTTTTTCACCCTTTCCCACTCCCATCCCCTAAACATATAGAAATGTGTTGGGGATTTTTTAGATCAATTAAACTCAAGTAAGTAAAGAAGTAATTGGAATTTTTTCAATTCAAAGGTATGGTTTGAAGTTTCTCAGAAAAAAACTCCACTTCATATTTTTCGTGTTTCGGATGAATTCGAACCTTCCTCGTCAGTGCCTGGCTCCAATCCTTAGGCAGACACGCTATCGATTACGCCGTTGAGGCGATGACAATTTCGAAGTTGAAACTTCTTCATCACTTATTTATTTTGCTTAAGTTGAATTATAATAATTATTTGAGACTTCACTATATTTTTCGTTAAGGGTTTATCAAATTTCCTGTCTCCATAAGTTTTTTCAAAAATTTTTGTCAATCAAGGAAGATACGTAGGGGAAGGGGACCAACTTTTTGTTGCACTTTTTTGACAATAACTAAAAAACAATGCCCTGCAAAATTCTAAAAAAAAATTACAAAGTTTCTAAAAATTAAGTGCTCTTTCATATGACACCCGACTCGTTTGGGTCAAAAAAAAGTTTGGGTTATCTAAAAGCATAATTTTTTTTATCAGTGTAATATTTTTATAAAGCCACATTAAGTACCTTTCAAACAAAAAAAACTTTACTCAATTCAAATAACCCGTTCGAACACAATTTAACTTTAATGTTTGATTGTCACCGAATTTCATAAGAAATTTCGAGCCACTCGGTGTCAAAACTAGTGAAAAAATATGGAGAGGCTGAAATCTCACAGCTCTGAGATATCAAGACTTCGGTCTGGGTTAAGGATTTGTATATAGTTTTCGGCAAAAAACTTTTATGAGGACATGGTTTTTAGTTTTGGGCAGCGATGTATATCAAACATAACTCTTTGTTAAAGTACAAGTATTTTTTATCTCTGTTTAAAAATGTATTACAAAACTAACACGAAACATCAATACGTTGCCGGAAAATTATAATCAAAATTCCAAAAATATTGTTAAATTAAATAAAATCAAACTTTTTCAAAATTCCAAAATATTCCAAAAATTAGAATAAAATCAAATATTTAAATTTTTTCTAAATTCCAATAATATTTCAAAAATTCTTAAAAATTCAAACTTTTTCCGAAATTCTAAAAATATTGCAAAAATTATTACAAAATCAAAAATTGAAAATTTTTTCAAAATTCCAAAAATTATAATAAAATCAAAAATTAAAAATTTCTCAAAATTCTAAAAATATTCAAAAAATTCTTACAAAATCAAAAATTCAAACTTTTTCCGAAATTCTAAAAATATTGCAAAAATTATTGCAAAATCAGAAATACAAACTTGTTCAAAATTCCAAAAATATTTCAAAAACTATAACAAATTCAAAAATTTCCATGTCCAATTTCATTTTAAATTACATTTACGTCATAAAAACAGCTACATTTTTTTTCCAAAAAATTGGCTAAAAATATAAATGAAATCATTTTTTGACACACTTGACATTATTTTTTGACAAACTTATAATGCCATAATTCTCAATAATAATAATAAAATTTCATTTCAAACAAACAATTTTATTTTTTTCCAAAAAATTGGGTAAAAAACTAAATAAAAATCTTTTGACGCACTTGACAACATTTTTTAGACAAACTTATAATGCCATAATTCTCAATAATAATAATAAAATCTCATTTCAAACAAACAATTTTATATTTTTCCAAAAAATTGAGTACAAAAATAAATAAAAATCTTTCTTTTGACACACTTGACAACATTTTTTTGACAAATTTATAATGCAATAATCTAGTTTTTGATTTCACATACCAATCCCGACCATCAAGATTTCTCCAAATTTAATGTTCCTACTCGTAATCACTTAAAATTAACGTTTTTTAAGCCAAAAATATGAAAATTTGCTATTTTTGACACACATAATGATTTTTTTGACACACTTCCGGTACAGTTATCGAACACAGCGTCCTTTCGGACCTGTCCCTTGTGTATACCTATTTTTAGAGAAAAAAAATTTTGAAATCCCTCCAGCGGTTTTCCCTGCAGCGTAGGTAATGACGGACGGCCGGACGGCCGGCCTACAGACAGACACACATTTTTTTTTGCTTTTTTAGAATCAGTAGGTCCTAAAACGTCGAGACATGCCAAAAAAAGTGGGGGTAAGAATTTCACTTTGAGCTCATGAATGTAATACTTAGGTCTTTCAGACCGAAGTAATTAAAAAATAATTATTGATTTTTACTTCGGTCTGAAAGACCTAAGTATTACATTCATGAGCTCAAAGTGAAATTCTTACCCCCACTTTTTTTGACATTTCTCGACGTTTTAGGACCTCCTGATTCTAAAAAAGCAAAAAAAAAAAAAATGTATGTCTGTCTGTCGGCCGGCCGCCGTCATTACCTACACTGCAGGGAAAACGGCTGGAGGGATTTCAAAAATTTTTTTTTCTAAAAATAGGTATTCACAAGATACAGGTCCGAAAGGACGCTGTGTTCGATAACTGTACCGGAAGTGTGTCAAAAAAATCATTATGTGTGTCAAAAATAGCAATTTTCATATTTTTGGCTTAAAAAACGTTCATTTTAAGTGATTACGAGTAGGAACATTAAATTTGGGGGAATCTTGATGGTCGGGATTGGTATGTGAGATCAAAAACTAGATTATTGCATTATAAGTTTGTCAAAAAAATGTTGTCAAGTATGTCAAAAGAAAAATTTTTATTTATTTTTTTACCTAATTTTTTGGAAAAAAAATAAAATCAATTGTTTGTTGGAAATGAAATTTACTTCGGTTTATTATTATTATTGAGAATTATGGCATTATAAGTTTGTCAAAAAAATGTTGTCAAGTGTGTCAAAAGAAAGATTTTTATTTATTTTTTTACCCAATTTTTTGGAAAAAAAAATTGTTTGTTTGAAATGAAACTACTTCGGTTTTATTATTATTATTGAGAATTATGGCATTATAAGTTTGTCAAAAAAATTTTGTCAAGTGTGTCAAAAGAAAGATTTTTATTTATTTTTTTACCCAACTTTTTGGAAAAAAAATAAAATTGTTTGTTTGAATTGAAATTTTATTATTATTATTGAGAATTATGGCATTATAAGTTTGTCAAAAAAATGTTGTCAAGTGTGTCAAAAGAGAGATTTTTATTTCTTTTTTACCCAATTTTTTGGAAAAAATAAAATTGTTTGCTCGAAATGAAATTTTATTATTATTATAGAGCATTATTGCATTATAAGTTTATCAAAAAAATGATATCATTTATTTTTTACCCAATTTTTTGGAAAAAAAAATGTAGTTGTTTTTATGACGTAAATGTAATTGAAAATGAAATTGGACATGGAAATTTTTGAATTTGTTATAGTTTTTGAAATATTTTTGGAATTTTGAAAAAGTTCGTATTTTTGATTTTGTAATAATTTTTGCAATATTTTTAGAATTTCGGAAAAAGTTTAAATTTTTGATTTTGTAAGAATTTTTGGAATATTTTTAGAATCTTGAAAAATTTTTAATTATTGATTTTATTATAATTTTTGGAATTTTGAAAACAGTTTTAATTTGTGATTTTGTAATAATTTTTGCAATATATTTAGAATTTTGGAAAAGTTCGAATTTTTAAGAATTTTCGGCTTATTATCGAAATTTAGAAAAAGTGTAAATATTTGATTTCATTCTAATTTTTAGAATATTTTTGGAATTTTGAAAAAGTTTGATTTTATTTAATTTAACAATATTTTTGGAGTTTTGATTATAATTTTCCGGCAACGTATTGATGTTTCGTGTTAGTTTTGTAATAAATTTTTAAACAGATATAAAAAATACTTGTACTTTAACAAAGAGTTATGTTTGATATACATCGCTGCCCAAAACTAAAAACCATGTCCTCGTGAAAGTTTTTTGCCGAAAACTATATCAAAATTCTTTACCCAGACCGAAGTCTTGATATCTCAGAGCTGTGAGATTTCAGCTCCTTCATATTTTTTTATATTATACTAACGATTACCGGAGTTTCGGAAAAGGTCTGGTTCAAATTTCTTATTTTATCAGCGCCTTGATTCGATTTTCCATCAATAATGCTTTATAGAAATCATTTTTTTATTGGCGGTCCCAGTTGGTGCATGCATAGGAAGAGTTTGGTACATCCTGTATAGGAAGTGGATTTACCTTTATCCTTGAAGTTTATTAGACTCAATAGCTGATAACGACGATTTAACTCGATTTCATCGTTTAAATTGACATGTTAATGCCATTTTTATCGCTTTAATCCAACATTATTCGTGTGGTAGAGTTACGCATTTTTTTGGCCACTAGGTTTGGACGAATTTTATGATGTCACGAAAAATGGTAAAACAAGTCATGCCAATCTTGTTCGGCCTCATGAAAAATAAAAAACTATAATAATTAATTTTGTTTTTTTGTTTAATATTTTTTTTAAATGCTTAATTTTTTTATAATTTTTTTTAGTTTTGTTTTTAATTTTATATATTTTCATTTTATTTGTTGTTTTATTTTTATTTATATTTTTGACTTCTTTTGTATTTATCAATAAAAAAATATATTAATTTCTTTAACGAACCTCTGTTTTGTATTTGTTTATTCAATATTTCCTTATATGATTTTAGTAATTATAATTTCTGCGATCAACTTTTGTGTTTCACATCTGCCGGGACAACGGCCTACTTTTTAGGGTTCCGTTTTTTATACGGAACACTATTGGTGAGAGTACAACGTGTTTATCGCATTATTTCGACTATCTCGTAAACCATTAGTCCGATGAACTTAAAATTTAAGGTGCTTATAAAACTAACCTATCCACACAAGATGGCGGCTTAAAAAATAAATAAAGTTGTGTTCGTTTGTTTTACAGAGGTACGATGTAAAGCCTTTGAAAACATACATTTTTTTATCGAGACAAATAGGATATCATATGAAAGGGCTTCATTTCAGTATTCCTTAAAAATTAATTTGGGAATTTTACACCTCACCGTTTTCTGTATAATTTTCAATAATGACGTTTTCTTCGTGTTTTCTTACCTCGATTAGCTCCGAACCTAACTGATCGAAAATCTTTAAATGTATTTGGAATGAAAGAAAAATAAGTTGGTTTTTAATGAAAAATATAGAAAAGTGGCAGATACTCATAACTAAATTTATTAAAGGGGTGGGAATGATAAGGGGTAAAAACATCATTTAAAACCAGGTCAACTGGGGTGTCATTTGGAAGAGCACTTGATTTTAGTAGCATTGCCATTTTTTTTAGAATTTTGCAATGCATAGTTTTTGAATTATTGTGAAAAAAGTGACACAAAAAGTTGGTCCGCTCCATTGTATTGCATGTTATTAAAGTTATAATTTTTCCGACAACGCATTGATGATTCGTTGATGCATTTCTAAACAGAAATAAAATACTTGTACTTTGCAAAAAGTTTTATGTTAAATATTCACCTCTGCACAATACTAAAAACAATATCATCATAAAAACTTTTTCCGAAAAACTATATAAAAACCCTTAACACAGACCGAAGTCTTGGTATCTCAGAGCCTTAAAATTTGCAGCCTTCATTTTTTTATAAATAGATTCATCAACATTACCAATTTTTAGGTTATCTCTGACATAAATTTTTTTTTTTTAATAAAATGTGATGTGTAGTAGGCATTACAATATGTGTCACAACAACACATAAAAACCTTTTAAGACCAAGATCCCACAACAACATGCGTTCTAAGGATATTAATGGACACAAATCTGTTTTTTTTTTGTTTTTTTTTAATATTTTTTTGTTGTAGTAATGGAAAACTAAACCATAAATCCTATCACATATAAAATATGACATAGGCCAATATTTCGTGATAGGATAGGGAAAATAAAAATAAAATAAGAGATAAAAAGCAAATTTGTTTTACAAATTTGCAGGAACAAAACTAAAATTGGTTTGCCAATAGTCCAGCCAATGGCATAATCCCTGATTATGGGACGCAGTATATTTTTCAATGATTAAAGCTCAGATATGTAGTTATATGAAGGCTCGTTTCATCGAGCAAGCTACAGCGTTCCAGCATCAAGGAATATTCATTAGCTAAGATTGAGAGTGCTACCGTTGACTGAATACAGTTCATCCGCCAGCACCCCTAAGATATCACCTTGGCTAGTGATATCTCACTGCTATTGCCAGTGGTATGTGATATCTCACGTTAACTCATATGCCAATAGCAGGGACTGGAGTACGCGGGGTTGTCACACCCGTGGATCAAAAAAATAGAAAAAAATTAACAAATTAATAAAAACTGATCCCTCCATGCGAAATTACAAAGAATTTAGCAGTTTTCTTATGTTCTGTGGTTTTGAAACTATTTATAGGATTTCATTGCATGGATGTTGCTCTTTTTGACAAGCCCATAGTCAGAATTTCACACTATGGTTACACAGCCACTTTCTCTAAACATGCCATTCTGTTGCTTCTTCCAATAAGAAAATTTTCTAACTCCTAGCGTGTTAATTTTGCTAAGCACTGTACAAAAAGTGTTTCTTTCGGTTTGGTTTCGACTTTGCTTAAATGTTTTTAGCAGTTTTTTGGGCGAAAGGTTTCTTCGAATGCGAATTTTTAAACCACTCAAGGTTGAAAGTCATATTTGAAGTTTCGATTTTTTTACAAAAAATGTGTTGATATTGAAAAAATATAGTTCACATAAAATTGTGCATCACCCTATTTTGAGATATAGGGTTGTCAAAAATGTAAAAGATAACGGCAAATTGTAAAATCTGAATATCTCGACATGCATGTTTTTTGTTTTCAATATTTTTAATTACATTACAATTTTTGTGAAGCAACTTTTGTTTTGTGATTTGGAATTTTCTTTATCTTAATTTTAATAAAACGATACCTAATTTACAATTAGTTTGACCTGCAGAACGAACTTATGTTATCACGAATGTCTGTAGTATAAACTTAAGTTTAAAACGTGATGTCACGCAAAATTATATGTAGTAGGTAATTGCCTGGAGTAGGTAGGTAAACCTGACGTCACGTGGAATCGTCGCTAATTACTTACCAACCTAAGGAATAATCTTATCGTCGTCAGAAGATACCGGTGATCTTAAGGAGGCTGACTCAAATAAGTTACCAACTGCTTCACCCTACTCCACTCTTATGGCGTAAAACGCCCATATAATGGGCGAAAACATTGAACAAATTTACAGTGTTATGAAATGTTGCATGGATTGAATGAAAAATGTAGTGACAATCTTATCTTCCAAAACGTTATTTGTAGAAAGCTGGAATTAGCGTTTGTCAAAACACATCATTATTGATCTGGGCAAGTTTGTTGTCATATGAAACAAATTTCCCCATTCCATAACAAATTTTCATTATGTGAAAAAAATCGTGTTTTCGCTCAGAACTGATAGCGAAGAATATTTTTAGTAGAGCAGAGGTTTGTTTTCGTTATACAATATGGATATTCCTTATTGATAGTTTTCTACATATTCTACATAAAAAAATGTAGAATATTTGCCAGTGAATATGTTGCTGTAAAACTTAATTGAAAAGGATTATAATATTATAATTTATTTTAAAGTAATCTTAAAACCTTAAAATTAAAAACCTTAAAAAATTCATACAGTAGAGATTAGAGAATGATTCAAATAATAAATGAATCATTAAATGATCATTTAATATTATTTATGATATGATATGATCATTAAATATTATTTTGTTTTAAAATTTTATAATTAAAAATTTATATTTTTTATTGTTATGAAATCAGAATTTAAACAAAAAATAAATAAATACAATATTAACTGATTTTTGTTGGAAATAAACTAAAACGCTTTAGTTTTTAGTTCGTTTGCAATTAAAGTGTGTTAATTCAATTTTTATATTTACTTTACTTTATTCTTTTTGATTATTGAATGTTTTAACATCAATTTACTATTAGATCTTCATTTCAATTTTTTTTGTGTCGTTTTTCACTGAACCAATAAAATTCTTTTATTATTATTTTGCTCTTCGAACTGTTAATAGTACATCTACCAATAAATATAATAACTATTATATTAACATAATAATAATAAAATATAATATACTAATATTATAAATATAGTATTAATATTCTTATTACTATTTAAAATCAACATATATTAATTGAAATATGGTTGGGGAACTCGGTATTTTATCTGGAAACAATCAATAGCTGTGATTTGGTGGGATTAAAATTAATCATATTTTTGTCACTATAGCTTGTTTAGGCTTACATTTATGGCAGGATCTCTGCAGGTTGGGATTTATTCGTTCGTACCAATGTACCTACATACTATCATTTGCAAAACTATTGGGTTACTGGTGATTTTCAATTCCGTTGATATAAATTAAAAAATGTGTGAGGAACATGAGCCTATACAAAAGTGTTAATTAATTTGGACTTGGAAGGAAAACCATCAATAGATGGTTTGGTACTTTTTTGTGAATTTGCTTTGTTTAAGGTGATCGTAGTAATTTTATTAACTTTATTTGGTTACTAACTGATTATAATTCTATTGAGTTAAAAAATGAAGACTAATTTTTTTGTTTATTGCAATCAATATTTAAAATTAAAAAACTGGGATAAAATTTAAATAAATAATAATAAAATAATTAATAACAGTAAGCAATAATTGTCTTATATTATATTATGTTAATGTGATTAATTGTTAGTCAATATAAAACTTCACTAAGACTATTTGAAGATATTTTCTTTAAATTTGTGATGGTTATATTTATTCTAAGCGAACATTTTCTAAAACGGAATCGGTTTCCTTATCTTTAGTAACTAACGATTTTCGTTTTTAGAAAACCTTCAACCTTAACACGTGTCATCTAAAGATTCTTAAACTTTAGAGAATTCGTGTTTTATTATTCACAATGGTTGAAACCTACCACAAATAAATATTCCACTCTAAATGTGCTCTACTCCAAAATTTTAGATATCACCTAATAGTAGTGTTCTGTTTGCAAATCAATCAAATATACAAACATATGCACATAATTTCCATCATTGTAGCACTACAATATTTGACTAAGTTTTATTGTAATAATTATAAAGTTCAATATTGAATAAATAAAAAAAAATAATATTACCTAAACTTTAACAAAATATTGGCTGGAGTGCAGAAAACCGGAACCTTCTGACAGTTTTGTAATTGTAGGGCCGCTGTCTTTTTTAAAAAACAAACATTTTTGTGATTGTTATTATTGAATTGAAGAGCTTAAACGCGGGTGTTTCGGTTTACCGCGGGTGTTTCTTTTCCAAATTTTTGTAAGTATACGGGATGTTCCTACACCAATGAATAGTTTTCGAAACTCCAGTCAAAATAATAATAATAATTTTGTTTATATACCTTAATTTTAGTTTATATGCGTTTGTGATTTTTAAATAAATCAATTAGATTGTTAAAAAAATAAAAATGCACTTCACTTAATTTAATCTTTTATTGTAGTATAACTTCCAAATTTAGAACTCAGTGATCTGAAACGGAAAATAAAATGATAAAAATTTAAGCTTAGGTAATCAGTTTGTATTTTTCAAAAAATATATTTATTTATTTTTTTAAAGTTGCAGAAACAAAACTAAATTTGGGTTGCAAATAAGCCAGCTTGTGGAATATTCCTTGATTATGTAGCGTACTTTCTTCCAGGTGTGTTGAAGAATTATATTTCATAGCGATGCCGAACCATTCACTTACATCTAATTCGGTGGTGTGTATGGCGTACCAAATAATCGATTAGCTGATGGTCATTTTCCGTAGTCACTAATGGTACATCTACTCAGAGCTCGGTACCTGCAATATTGTGCATTTGCCCAATAATTGATCTTTGCTCGATTTGACCATGGTCAAGCGACCAACATGAATAAAACCAATAGAAAGCTAAAAGGTTTGAAAATTTGAAAGCACCAATACCTTAACTCCGAACGCAACTGAGAATCTTCAGGTCGTGTTCCATCTGGCTGTTAGATATTTGGATAGGTTTCTGGAGAGTCTTTTTCTGGAACAGACGGTATTATCGATCAGTAGTTCTGGAGATAAGCAGGCCTCTAAAATCGCTATAACGATAGGAAAAAAAGAAAAGTAAAATATTTGTGGCTTAGTAAAAAGAAAAATATTGAAAACCACAGCCAACGATCCTGATTCGCCACCGGCCATCACGGACAGCCATTGTAGAACACAGGACTGGCTGTAGATGATCTTGACCTAGCTTCATCTGCAGAACTAGTTTATGGTACCCAAAGCTGTATTTCCCGGAGAATTTTTCAAAAGCAAAAATACTAAAAATACTACACTCATTCCACAATCTGATCTTTTTTCCCAGCTGCAACAACATTTCGATCAACTTAGTTCCATTCACGCATCAAGGAGCTCTTCCGAAAAAGTTTTCATTTTCAAAGCCCTTAACTCTTGCTCTCATGTATTCTTATGCACTGACTTAGTTCGTAAGTCGTTTCAGCCCCCATACGAAGGTTCTTACCCAGTCATTAGTTGCAATGAAAAGAATTTCGTCATTGATTGCAAAGGTCAACACATGCGAGTCTCCATCGACCTTGTTTTACGTCAGAATATGAAGATATCCCGAATTAACCTCCATCGTCTTCTAGTACATCTCTTAGACGCGCAAACGAAATACTATTTTCTACAGACAACGTCCAATCTACTTTTACGGACACCTTGAACTCTACCTTCCACTTTTACTCCTACAGAAGTTGGAAGACACAACACAGACGCTATTAAAACGACTAACAAGATAAAATTTAATCTAACACCCCAAACGTACACCTTTAACCCTTCCGCTCCAAGTACTCGGACAGATCTAACTACTAGAGCTTCCGCTCGTTTTCTTCATGCTACGACATACTTAATCTCCTTTCTTCTCTTTTTCATATCGCCTTATCTGCGATGGCACTAGGGGGGGGGGGTCATTGTGGCGAACACGTACAATATAATTTTTACAAGTTTTTTGTTGGTAATCCTCCTTTTCTTTTTATTAAATTTTGCTAAATTTTACCAAGAATGCGTTGAAATTAAAATAAATTAAACAATATTCCGATAAAAATTATATATAAAAATTATATATAATTATATATGACGTTAGTATTAAAAATTGCTTATAATTTCATGTCACCTAATAATTGTAATTTCTTTTTAATTATTGTTAATAACATAATCAAAACAAAATCACTTCACATTCGCTCATTCGATTCAATTTTAAAGTTAAAGAAATGAAATAAATTAATATCATTTAATATTTATTCAGTGGTTGTAGTGGTGTAACATTTTCGTAAAGTATTAGAAGATGTTGTAATAGCTGTCATGTTTTCACAAATTCAAATTGACAACCATACCGGCGCCCGGTGAACATAAATAAAAACTTGTGTGATATAGTTGAAAGAATTTAAAAGGACGATGAGTACATTCCAACTCATGTTATAAACAAGGACGCATCTACATTGTTTGGTTTAATAATAACATTATTAGTTCATCAATAAGAATCTTAATTTCAAAAGGAAAGAAGAAAAACAGTCAATCAACTCAATCAGCTGATCATTCATCTCAAATTATTTTAACATTTGTCGGAGAGACTAATCAACTATCGGCGAAATTTCTTATTAAAGCAAAATATCAACATTGAAGTTAAATTTACTCAAAGCATCCCGCTACCGAAGATCTATAGAAATTCAGCTATTAGAATATTACTTCCAATTATCTTTACCAACAAAGTCCGTGTACAAATAAGACACTCGAACAAATGAAAGTACCGGTTACTTCTGTCACACATCATAATAAGGCTACCACTCGTGGTAGCCTTATTATGATGTGTAAAAAGGTAAACTTTCTTACGATGCTCAAGGAATTTCTCATTGAAGTGAATGATGGAGGCGATTCCAGGTTGCATGCCATGCGAAGGAGTACAACTTTTAGTAATGAAGGTCTATGAGGTCAGGCAGATAAACTTAGGGGTTCGACAAATTTATGTGCAAAATAGTATAAGTATGTCATATAATATTATGGCTTCATTTGGTGCAAAGTTGCATTCAAATACTCTGTAAGATAATGTAGCGCTCCCAAAATAAGGACAATTTAGTTTGGGAGTGCTACATCATCTTACTAAGTATTCTATGAAAGGCTGAACTTTGTGTTTAAATGTGATTCTGCACAACATCACATAAAAGTTTTGACATGCATCTTCTGGTTGAGCTATTTTTAAGAGACTTAAATCAAAGAAAAAAGTATGATTTTATTGCGGTTTCCGGAGATCCAACGATATACTCACATATTCCTCATCAGAGAAGGAAATATACACATCACTCCTTTAACGCCACTTGCCAATTTCGTATTTAGGAGGAATATCTCAGGAGGCAAAAAACAAACCGTATGAACTGGATCATGGCAAAAGAAGTTGGTTGGACCCGGCCTCTTTTTAAGTTTATATACTATCAGCTCCGTTTATAAGATAAATCTTATAAATCTCCAGTTCCTGACAGGATTTGGTCTATTATGACACAACAGTGCTTAGACAGAATAGGAAATATGGGCTCAAGAATTTTCGCTGCTTGAATATACACCAACGCTCTGCAGAAACGTAAGTAATGTCTGTATCCCCAAACAGAAAAAGAGAGCCGAAATAGTTGTAAGAAGAAATACCCACGGAAAATTCTATGGACATTAACTAGATTTACCTCTTTCTTGCCATTAAAGTGACTGTTGAGAATCACTCTTAGTCTCTATCGAATAGAGCGAATAAAACCCTCTCAAGTTTGATTGATAGATTAATATATGCTCATTCAAATTGAGAACTATATCACAATCCATGTAGTGAAGCGAGTATGCCTAAAGGGAACGCTCATTCATCACGGTGTGAACATATAACTCAAATGTGATATAAGTTTTTGTGTTAATTTAGTTAAAGTCAGACGAAGATGTATCGTTAATTTGCAAGATAATTTACATTTAAAATGCAAAGCCACCATTTTGCAAAAATTAGTTTCGCATCTATGCTAAAAATTGATCCCATTTATCAACATTGTTGATATGTTTATAATAAAACGTTAACATCAATTTTAAAAAAATTTGACCCTTAACTTAAGAAATGTATTTGCTAACAACTTGTTGTTGTTCAGAGTAATTAATTATTAACTCATTACGCCTTGTGGAGTCAAATTTTTAAATATCTTATCTATGAATTTGAATTATGTCTAATTATAGTCTACATATCAATAAATGACAACTGCAAGTAAAGATATTCCATTATTTGTGATGAAATCAATTCATATGTTGTACGGAAATAAGTTGATAAAGAGCAGACTATGTATAAATAAAATACAGATTCATAACAGTGGCTATTCAACAGTGAAAACATTTTTTAAAAACATTTAAACTAAATAATTAAAGCAGATTGAACCTACATTTTCATAATTTGATTAATTTACAAAGTGATTTCAGTTCACGAGGAAGACATATAGTGGTGAAATGATTTATTTTGTTTATACCTATAAAACCTTTCCGTGTAGATCAGCTTTTTAGTTGAACGTCCCATGGGCCGTGTCCCGACGTTACGTTATGAACCTGTTTTTGTTCCGTTATTTTTTATTACGTTTTCGTATATGAAAGTCCAACTTGACGGATCATCATCATTAGCTGAATTTGAGTTTTGCTTAGTTTGTATTAGTTTCGTTTTTAAGGAACTTTCGTCTAGCGCTCAAAATCGAGCAGAACTCAAGAGTTTTTATTTTAATGAATTCAGAATATGTTCAATTACTGACATTCAATTATTAAATTTTAAACCTACTTTTCAGCAGTTGATCGTATTTATAGAAGAAAAGATTCTGGTATGACTTATTTTATAGAAGACATGTAGCTTCTCAGAAGATCACAACGATTCCCTGAATTTGCAAACTTCTTGCGTCAAAACAGATCTGCTGTAGCATCTCATCCTGTTTCGGCTTGAATAACAAACTTTAGTATTTCAGCGTGATTGTTTTTACCAATCCGCGCATCTTTGAAATTACTTTTAAACCCCAAAATTTTAAAATTAATTTTCATAAATTTCTCAGGAAAATGTAATTTTGAATTCTAATCCTAGTTGGTATGGTATTTTCGGCTACTCAAAGACGTTAATTTATAATTTATTATAATAAGGTACAGCAGGAGATAACATTCATTGGATTTTTCTTGGATTAATAGCAATTCAGATTTTATAACAAATAGATACTTGTGTTGTTAGTAAAAGATGAAGCGTTCGTTTTGGAGTTAGTATATAATTTGTGTTGAATTTATTATTCATTGACGTAATAAAAAACTAATTTATGGAAAATCGAATCAAGACGCCGATGGTGTGAATCCGACCATTTACGATTTTCTTGAAACTTCGGTTATTTTTAGCATAATACCAAAAATTTATACTTGTATTTTTTTACAGTTTTGATACAGGGTGGCTCGAAATTTGTTATAAAATTTAGTATGAAGAAAAAATTAAAGCTAAATTGTGTTTGAACGAGTTAACTGATTTTAATAATTTCTGTTTTCTTTAAAAGGTTCTTAATTAGGCTTTGTAACAATATTACAGTGACAAAAAACATTTATAATTTTAGATTTTTTTTAATTTTAAATTTTCAATCATAGCGAATTCAAAAAGAATCTTTTTATTTTTTTATATTTCAAATATTTATTAGCAAAGCAACTAAAATTACAGAAAAGAGTTAGTTTTTGTTTCGGATCATAAAAAGCATTTGAATATATATAATTAGTTTGAAAGTTTTTGTCCTTTGTGCCATTTACTAAAAACAAGTCTTACCGATTCGATTGACTTTTATTTTGTTTAAAAGGTATTGAATAAGGCTTAATAAAAAAAATTATACTGAAAACTTTTTTGCTTGTATTCGTCTGAAAGACCTAAGTATTACATTCATGAGCTCAAAGTGAAATTCTTACCCCCACTTTTTTTGACATTTCTCGACGTTTTAGGACCTCCTGATTCTAAAAAAGCAAAAAAAAAAATGTATGTCTGTCTGCCGGCCGTCCGGCCGGCCGTCATTACCTACACTGCAGGGAAAACCGCTGGAGGGATTTCAAAAATTTTTTTTTCTAAAAATAGGTATACTCAAGAGACAGGTCCGAAAGGACGCTGTGTTCGATAACTGTACCGGAAGTGTGTCAAAAATATCATTATGTGTGTCAAAAATAACAAATTTTCATATTTTTGGCTTAAAAAACGTTCATTTTAAGTGATTACGAGTAGGAACATTAAATTTGGAGAAATCTTGATGGTCGGGATTGGTATGTGAGATCAAAAACTAGATTATTGCATTATAAGTTTGTCAAAAAAAAGTTGTCAAGTGTGTCAAAAGAAAGATTTTTATTTATTTTTTTACCTAATTTTTTGGAAAAAAAATAAAATTAATTTTGTTTGTTTGAAATGAAGTTTTATTATTATTATTGAGAATTATGGCATTATAAGTTTGTCAAAAAAGTGTTGTCAAGTGTGTCAAAAGAAAGATTTATATTTATTTTTTTACCCAATTTTTCGGAAAAAATAAAATTGTGTTTGAAATGAAATTTAATTATTATTATTGAGAATTATGGCATTATAAGTTTGTCAAAAAAATGTTGTAAAGTATGTCAAAAGTTTTTATTTAGTTTTTTACCTAATTTTTGGCAAAAAAAATTAAAGTGTTTGTTTGAAATGAAATTTTATTATTATTATAGAGAATTATTGTTATAGTTTTTAAAATATTTTTGGAATTTTGAAAAAGTTTCAATTTTTGATTTTGTAATAATTTTTGCAATATTTTTAGAATTTTGGAGAAAGTTTGAATTTTTAAGAATTTTTGAAATATTATTGGAATTTTGAAAATATTTAAATTTAACAATATTTTTGGAATTTTGATTATAATTTTCCGGCAACGTATTGATGTTTCGTGTTAGTTTTGTAATAAATTTTTAAACAGAGATAAAAAATACTTGTACTTTAACAGAGAGTTATGTTTGATGTACATCGCTGCCCAAAACTAAAAACCATGTCCTCATAAAAGTTTTTTGCCGAAAACTATATCAAAATCCTTAACCCAGACCGAAGTCTTGATATCTCAGAGCTGTGAGATTTCAGCCCCTCCATATTTTTTCAATTATAATTTTTCAAACAATTTAATTTTCAAAAATTATAGGCAAAATCCACAAGTAATTTTTCTCTTTTTCTTTGGTTTTCCAAAGATTTAGTCGTTTATCCAAAACAGACCCAAATTACAGTCAGGCGTTTTGTTTTGGTGACGAGAAAACCCCATTTGAGTATTCACTAACAAAAAAGATCGATGACATGAAATTCGGTAGCATAATCAATGATTGGAGAGAACGATTCGATGATTTAATTGTTCACAGTAATCACAGCATCGGATGAGGACTCAAATTATTGTATCCTCCCAAACCCTATAACAACAGGTTTATTGTTCTTTTTACAACAATAATTGTGTGCGTGCTATGTTTAACAGAACAAAATAAATAGCTTTTAATTTTATTCTGTTGAGCAAAGATTTTTGAATTAGTGCAACACAGTAAATCAATTTATTTGATTAAGCTCTGAAATAAATTTATTTTAACTGTATTTTATAAATTTTTTAATTATATGTTAATAAAAAATTCAACAACAATATTTTCGTTCTCATTTAAAATTACATATATATAGAAAATAATAAATTCATACAAATGCGCTTATTCCTCTCTCGAATAATAAAAAGGTAGTCAAAGACTACTTCGATTTCATTTGAATTAAATTTGCAGTGTGAAAAAATTATTATTTTATTTGATTATATTTTGATTTCTCATTAGCATAAAATTTGATTCTTTAATTGTATGTCATTTCATTTTCAAAATACCAAACTATCAAACAGGTACTAAAATTTATACTAAGTTTACACCAGTATCTAATAGGTACGTACTACTATACTTATTGTGTCGACTATGGTCGATGTAAACAGTTATCAAAAAAGTACGTACCAAATATTTGGTAGGATGATTTGCTACGTATCAAATTAGGTAAATAGGCATTATTTTTACGGTGTGAACACTAAAATTTAGTATGACATATAAAATAAAAATACATCAACTTATTTTATAAATATATATTTATGTTTCATGTGATTTTTTTTCTGAAATTAAAAGTGAAAAAATTTTAGCAAGAATATAATAACTGTTTACAGTTTTTTATGAAAAATATATATTTTTGGAACTTCTTTTTTTACTAACCAAAAAACTAACAATGAAAATGACGTTCTAAAAATTAATATGTCATACCTAATTAATAAGAGTTTACATCACCGTACAAAATTTAAAAAGTATGAATGTGAAAATGGCTAGCGAATTTGATACGTAGCAAATTAGATACTGGTGTAAACTTAGTATTAAAAAAAATTATTTAATTATTTGGAATTAATGGACAAAAAAAAAATAAAATAAAAGTCATTGTTTTTTTCTATTCGTTTTATTGTCTTTTATCAATAAATTTAAAAATAATTCAATTTAAATTAATACAGTGTACTCTGTCGGGTTAGTGTTTAATGAATTTTATTTTCTCGCACATTAATTGTAAACTTTTGCTCGAATAATAAAATATATCATTAAACACTTACACAATAAAATACTATTATTAATAATATTGTCGTTTGTTTTTAATTTTTATTTTTAATACTAATATATTATAATATTTTATAAACAGCTGATCACTCCCATTTTATTTTGTATTGTTTTGTTCAAAAACTTTAAGATTGATACATAAAGAAACTCCATAACTTTGACTCTTAGTCAAATGGGAACAGTATTTGTTGTAACTTTTGAATTGATTAAATTAAAACCATTTTATGTTAATATTTTGTTATGTAATGTATAGATTAGTGTGTTAACGCTTTTTACAATTCATTTCAAAGGGTCGATGATACGAGTCTCAGTCAAACTCCCAGTGCCGGTTTTTGGAGGCCAATAGTTATAAAATAGAAGTTTAGGTTTAAATGATAAGTTGGGTTGGTTGAGTGATGAGTTATCAGAATGGATCAGTTTGTCTAAGTGTGTTATACGACAGTCTCTGTTCCCAACCTGGTATTTTATTCATTTTAGCCCGATATTCTTTTGTTAAATTTTATAATATTTAAAGCTGATTTAAATTAAATCAATGTCAAATGGTCCGTTAAAAGCTCCTCATTGTTATCCATAACATGCACATAATTTAATTTGTTGGCAGCAAAAACCAATTTAGTTTTGTAAATTTTTGCAGGGTCAGAAAATTAGAATCGAAAAATTTAATACCAAATTACGCTATAACACTAACCGTATTTCATATAAAACCTTGCTCGACTGAGCACTTCTATCTTTTCAAGGTAGAAATTTTTTTCTGAACAAATATTTACAAATACAAATAGATCATATCAGATGAACTTGTAACTTGTAAGTTTATACTTTGTTTTATGATTTATTACGTTTGGAGTTAAGGGTACACATTAGTAGTAATGTATCAAACCATTAGAGCACGAACATTAAACAAAAATAAAATTGAAAACTACCAAAAATATAAATTTACGAATACATATGTCAAATGACCCCTATGATGGGTGATAGTGATTTTTAGCTCCTTTGCTTTTAAGTTTCTGAAAAGCAAGTCACTGTTACGACTAATCTAAAATTTCAGTTCAATAGGACAGTTTATAAGAAAATCGAGATAGTGATAAGTGAAGGTGAGACGAACACCATAGGCCTACCGTTTGCCTGGTTTTACTTGTTTAAAGTGCAGTGCAGTAACTAAAAAACTGGTTGAAATTAGTGCAGTTGATTTTGTGAATTTTCGCTTTGAAGAAAATTTTTGATTTCCGATTCTCGGAGTACCGAGATTGTTACTTGGGTTAAAGAACTTTAAAAAGCTAATAAATTTAAATTTATAAATCTAGATCTATAAATAAATTTTTGCGACTTTTTAGGTTGATTTTCGTTGTTATTATCATTGCCTTTCCCTTTTTACGGTATTTCGCCATGCCATGGTTCCATATACAACTATACCATTTCCAACATTTGTGTTTCATTTCTTCTGTTTTACTTCTGTTCGTATTTGTTCAGTGGAGTGACTTTGTTTTCTTCTACTTTTGATCATTATTAAAGCTGATGATTTTTTTGCGTACTGTGTGAGATGTCAAACAATATTTCTTTTTATTCAACGGTTATCTTATTAATTATTCTGATATTCTTCGACAGATAAAAGCCTCAGAGCTAATATTTTAAAATTCCATTTATAATAATCTCCTGCTACGAATAATTTAATTTCTTGGTAATAGCCTAAAATTAACAAGTCTATGAGATGATTAAGAGATATTTGTAATCTCTGGTCGACTTTATATTCTTATAGAAATGTGTACATAAATTATAACCATTTGTCAACCATTTCATAAAGTTGCAAGGGCCTTCATAACATAACATTGATTTCGAAAATTCATGAGCAAAATCAATGGGGATTGAATCATCATAAACGTCTGTAGATTTTTGAGCTTTGTACTAATCAATCCCTATCACAATAACAACCAGTTTATGATGTCAAAGCTCTAATATTTTATAAATTTCAGCCAACCCAATTAATCTGTGTGATGAACCTAAAATGAAAAATAAATTTTATCTTGAACTAAAAAAATATGTAGAATATTATACAAGATAACAAATAATTATTATAATATGATCAATTATATTGAAGAAGTAAACAAAATTATTCTGTTTATCATATAAAACAAAACCGATGTTTATATGTAAAGTTGAAGTGCTATGGCTTTTCTTTAATAAAGTAACAGAGCAGCACCTAAAAAATATAGGGCGATGAAAAAATATGACATTACTTTAGACCATCGGCGAGATCTTAAAAACTATTCGGTCAATTTTAAAGATATTTAAAATAAACAATGCAATATATATAGGCGCATCCTCGTAAGCTCGAACTCTGGATAATATCATTTAAAAAATATTGCGACGCTGATGCATAAGCTGACTTCACATGTAAAAAAAACATTACGAAACATAGTGTTCTGGATATATAGTGAGCTATTATCCATCAAATACTTCAATTGAAGGCTAACCAATGTAATAGATTATAAAAGTTCTAATTATAAAAATATTAAAGAAAGCAGTATAGTATCCCAACAAACATAAATTCTGTTGTACGAGAAAAGTAAAAAAAGTTTTTAACCGGAAGTGAAAACCCGGAAGTTGGGATGCAGAACTGTTGTGAACCGTACTAAATGCTTATGTAGCAAGTTTCATCTAATTCGATTGTCAGGTACAGGTGCTATTGAGATTTTAAAAAAACAGGTGCTCGAGACCCCACACAACTTTGTTCACTACGCTCTACGAAAACTAATCAGCTCCTTGTCATACATATTTGCATCTTTTTCCAAAGTCTTATCAAGAATCATTCACGAACGAATGTGGTATGCGCCCAACAAACATTGAAAAAATGGTGACACATAAACAGGTGTTCGGGAGGCTCCCCACCACTTATTCCAATATTGTCCAAAAACTAATCAGTTCTTTGTCATTTAAGTTTCCATCTTTTTTCAAAGTGTTATTATAATTGATTAATGAATGAAGTCTGTCCCAACAAACTTTAAAAACAAAGTGTCAGCAGTTGTATGGTAGACCCCCCGCCACTTTGATCAATGTGTCCCAAAAGATTAAAATTATCTTCTCACACTAATTAAAATCTTTTTCATAAGTTTAATCATAATCACTTTATTGGTGTAGGCTGTAGTGTACATAAAGACACTGAAAAAATTTCAAAAAATTACAAAAACATTTTTTTTACCGGAAGTGAAAAACCGGAAATTGGGATGCAGAACTGTTGTGAACCGTACTAAATGGTTATGTACCAAGTTTCATAAAATTCGATTATCAGGTACAGACGTTATTGAGCTTAAAAAAACAGGTGTTCAGGTGACTCCCCACCACTATGTTCACTATCGCTCAAAAACTGATCAGTTTCTGGCCATACATATTTGCATCTTTTTCCAAAGTGTCATCAAAATTCATTCGCGAACGAATGTGGTATGCGCCCAACAAACATAAAAAACATGGTGGAAAAAACCACCTATTGTATGGTAGACAAAAACTCTTTATCCAATGTAATCCAAAAGCTGATAAAATTTGTCTCATGTTACTTGAAAGCTTTTTCCAAGTTTCATGAAAATCGATCGGTAATTGTAGACTACAGTAGGGTTAAACAGCTGAAAAAAAACTTTTTAACCGGAAGTGACAAACTGGAAGTTGGTATGCAGAAACATTGGAAACAGCACTAAAACCTTATATATTAAGTTTCCATAAGATCATAATCCGGGATTAGAAGTTATTTTAGATTTTAACTTAGAGGTGTTCGGGAGACCCCCTCCTATTTTGTCCAAATTTGAAATGAATTCAGATCTTCCATTTTCAAATGAACCTGGATCATTTGCCAAAGTCTCCTCAAGATCCTATGCAGGAATGTCACGCAACCTCCCACCCACACACACACACACAGACGTACACCAAAACTTTTATTGGCTACTTAGATAGAGAATGGTCCAAAACAAAGGAAAAAACAAAATTTGAGGTATATAAGATTTTTTTTCTCGATAGATTGCATTACTTCACACAATTTAAAATTGTGGTGAAGTAAAAATATGACAATAATAACTGGGATGTAGGATGAATATGAACTGTTATGCGTCTTCTTCCTCGAAAATATTTGAAATTGTGCATTGAATTTGTTGTTTCATGTTTGTGTATTGCTCATTGTTTGTGTTTGCTCATTGTGCATTTCTCACAACTCTGCAGTCGAAAACTTTTCAAACATTTTACGGTTCGTAAGATCGTGATGCTTTTGATGGTTACTCGAGAACAAATTTGTCATGGCTCAAATAGGGCCCTGATAAGGTTTGTCCTAGCTCGATTGGACGCTGATCATGAGTGTAACGCATGTGCAATATCAGGCTCTGATTGGGAAAGTCGAATCAGACCCTGATCATGTTTATCGTGTACTATTAAATAGAACATACCACAATATTTCGTATCAGGCATTGATCAAATTGCCTAACTAGGGGTCAAATACGAAAATTCAAATCAGGGCCGGATGTATTCAAATTAGATTAATCCTAAAAGAGTATTCTAAATCAAGCCTGGAACAGACCCACGTCAGATTGCCCTAATAAGGCTTGTCCTTTCTGGACTGATCAGGCCATGATCACGGCCTAATTATATTCAGGCTTTCACTAAGTAATTTCTCCATGGTAAGTACCCATAACATTCGAAAACAAAATAGTTCAACCCCTGGTGGAAAAAAAGAAAAGTTGCCTAAAAAATGTTATGTACTTCAGTTTTATTATTCCATAACAATGCTATTATTGTAAGATATATAAAAAATGTAATGTCAATTGCCATAAAAAAATTCTGCTGATAAGCAATGCCAGATTAGTAAATTGCATACAGAACCTGCTTTAATTAAAATTGCAATGTAATTAAATTATATATAACTAAGACTGGGTTCCAATTAGCTGTAAATTGTACTAAACTGCTAAATCTAAATTTAGTTTTACAAAATTACCGAATTTTGATTCAAATTAATATAATCAAGTTGTCAGATATTGTTTAACGTATGAGTTTCTTCCAAATTATTTAGAAACAAAATGTTGATTTAGTCAAATAAAATAGTTGACTAAATTGATTTAGCACGTTTAGTACAATTTAGCATCAATTGGAACGCAGTCAAAGGAATAATTATGAAGGTTTTTAAATTAAGTACACCTAAGGATTTTGTTGGCAGAAGAGTATTAATTATATATTGTAAATTTACGCCCGACTTCCGCTATTTTGAATACAATATTATATTAAAAGATAAATGCTCGAACAATGTGCAATATATGTTAATATTTGTGTTTTAATCATCATCATCCCGAAAGTGAAACAGTTAGATATATTATGATTTAAAAAATGAGATCAATGAGTTATTGAAATTAGTAAAATAACCACACATGACCACATTAATCAAAAACTTATTAGTAAATCTTCATGTAAAAGGAAAATTTTAAAACAATTGCCAAATAAATATTCTGATTCAAATTTTAACCCCATCAACCTAAAAAAAGAGCTACATTCATATTTAAAAATGAATTCAGTTTGGTTGTGTCTGGCATTTGCCAACGTATTTGTTTCATCAAAGGAGAAACTAGATATCAGCTCAACTGGATTCATCATTTCCATCTGTACGAGCATCAATTGGACAACTACACAGCTTTCAAAGCATCACTTGGATAACGCAACAGGCTTTAAACATTTATATTGGGAACATAAAATTCAAAAATGCTTGATCGACATCAACGCAATCTTGAAAAGTTTTATTTCCTAATATTTATAACAGTGTAAGCCAAAAATTTACTGCACACTTTTTTCCATGGGCGAGTTTTTGTCTTGCCAATGCACATAAAACTGTTATTATCGGGATGACCCGATTCTACTGCAATTTAATTTCTAAGTGACCATGAAATTGAATTTCCAGAAATCTTTCCGTCCACCCTGTTCTCAAACTAAACACTTTAAGATTGGTCCAAAAACCACGTATGTGTTAGTTTACCTGTATACTTCTTCCTTGCCAAGTATGAAGTCGATCTAAAATGGTACGGTTCAGCGTCGGTCGCTACTCGCTCAGATAGCGAATTTCATCTGAAACTGAGGAGCTGAGATGCACATCTTCAAAAATTAATATCTATAGAACAAAAAAACGCTATCTTTAAATTTTAGTATGTTTTAGAGTGAGGCTGGAATTTTCATGTTTTGGAAAAAAATTGCTTGACCTACGACATATTTTTAACAGTATAAGCAAAAACTTTACTGTATATTTTTTTCGATATGCCAATACATTACCTTTCCAACGCATATAATGCCAGTGATATCAGGTGAGGCATTCTCTTTCAATTTGATTTCAAAGTCACCCTAAGTTTAAATTTCTAGAAATCTTTCGGACCACCCTGTTTTCAAATTAAACACTTAAAAAAATTTAAAAAAATCACACATTTTTTGTATTTCACTTAAACTACTTTTATTTCAGGTATGAATTTGATTAAAAATGGTGCGGTTCAAAATCAACTTTTTGGATCGTCCAGAGCACGAATTTCATCTTCTAATGTATAAGAACACTAATTTTCATTAATCATTTCATTATTAATTTTTTCTTCCAATGTATAAGAACACCATTAAAATTTAACTGGTTAAAAACTGGAATTCAAATTATGTATTGAATATGACTATTTTAATAAAATCAGTTATTTTATCGGAATGACTTGAGTGAGAATTTAAATTCGTTATATTTCTTTTTTGGATTGTATCCTTTTATTTCACTCAAAATAAAAATTTAATTATTTATAGAACTATTTTAATTTATTTAAAAAAAATTCAAACTTTATTGCTTACAACATGTTTCGGAATATGTACAATATTCCGTCTACAGGTATTTTGTGTACAATTGTACACAAAATACCTGTAGATGGAATATTGTATTTCGAAACATGTTGTAAGCAATAAAGTTTGAATTTTTTTAAATAAATTAAAATAGTATTTTTAAATAATTAAATTTTTATTTTGAGTGAAATAAAAGGATACAATCCAAAAAAGAAATATAATGACAATTTTAATATCGCGAAATCATAAGCCAAAACGAAACGATGAAACTAAACTTTGTATTAATATAAACCTTCAACTATTTTAAATATCGTGTAAGTAACACATTAGTTTTAGGCAAGACTATAGATAAACTATAAATCTGAAGATGATTTTTCATTAATCAACATGATTTTTTTATATAAGTTATTTTAATGTACGCCACATTCACTCCCTCATAAGTGACATTGTATTAATTTAATCTAAATTTTTTATAAGGTTATTATGTTTTCCGAAGAGAAAAAATTTGAATATAGTTAATGGTAAACTGAAAAATAAAAATTAAATTAAAATTAGGTTTTATGATATACTAATTATAAACTTTATTTATGTTTTTAGTTTTTTAGCATCAAAATGATATTGCTTCAAACTTCATCTATTTGTCTTGGTTTTTATTCGAAGCATATTCCCTTTTTAAAAAAAGGATTTCGTTTGAACGCGTTCCACCAGAATCTGTAGGATCACCCAAAACGTATTGGTAATAGCGTGAGTTTCAAGATAACTCGCCATGTTATACTCATCCAGACCCATCCGACCAAACGATAACTACAGTTCTCACCCAGTAAGAAAAACCTTAAAACACGACAGTTCGATGTGTACATTGCGAATGGTCCTCAAAGATAAACGCCGTTTCTATTAGCTAGTGCTAGGCCAATCATTGATAAATTGGCTCATTGATGGCTTTGTTCACATAGACACTACATGTAGCGAAAGAGCTGAAGACCGTTTTTAAAATAACCAATAGCCTTGAACGATCTGCTTTGCAGAAATCTTTTATCTTTAGATAGCTTGATTCATGTTGCTTCGGAGCCCTGAGAGAGCCAAACATTATTCCATAATGTGAGGAACTGTTTCATAATCTTGAAGACAAAACGGGATGGCGTCTTATTTCCTACTCTAAGCCACACCTTGTGTTTATGCACATGATGTTGATCCATCAGTAGTCCCACCATTAGTATACACTCTAAAAAGTTCAGACTTAACAGAAATCTGGTGGTTTGACTGTTTACCTCTGAAGTAACATCTTGGTTACCTTACCACGTTTTGTGTTCCTCCAGTGGGAGTTGATGCATCAAAGGAAAACCTGTTCTACTAGCGAACTAATCCTTTTTTTCAATATACCAGCAAAATTCCAGCAATTGGTTCAGGGCCTGTGAGCCTCCTTAGGGAATTCTTTGCAAACTCATTAACCTGTTTGATCCTTAGATTCACACTGTGCCTTGGTATTCATATCAGTGATATACTGTTGCTGAGCCCAAGGACCTAAAGCATTGTTGCACTATTTTTGACTTAAAAGTGTAGTTTCCTATAGAGCTTTTAAATCATCTTGAATATCATTAAAAATATTAATGACCTTTCCATGCCTCTTAAACTCCATCGCAAGCTTCAATGTTGCATTTCTCGGGCTTGAAAGATGTGCAGTGTTCACCAAGCGGAAATGGGAGTACAAATCTCCAATTTCCAGGCTTTCTATCAGATCTCTTCGAAGTGTTTGACTTTTTCTACACTTCTTAGCAGTTTCCAGGAGCTCGAACCTTTTTGTAGCCTTGAAAGTGCTCATTCTTACAAATACATTCAGGAAAGGAAGCCCTAATAAAACCTGCAGACTAACTGTGGTCGTTGTTCTAAAAGCACAAGAGATAAGTAAACAAGTCTTTCTACCCGATTCAGTTTTTAATCACATTCTCAACATAAGTTCTCGAGAGCCATGCGAGAAACCCATAGATGAAAATGAGTCTGAAAATAAATTTATGAATCTGGTAGGCTATTTTTGGAGTCAGTCCTCATTTGCTCCCAAAAAAAGCCTACACTGTCACAAAACAATCCAGTGTTAGTTTATTCAATTGGAAAGTTTACAACGTTGAAATGCTTGCACAATCAAAATCGGAAAAAAAACTAATATTTTTATTTTATTAATATTACAATATCTATATTTCTTTTTGTTGTTTTTTATTTAGTTATAAAACACCGACTGCCATCCAAAATGTGATTTTTTGACGTTTTTATAATCAATCTTTTTACAAAATTAAGCAGCGCTGAGTAAGCAAAAATGAGTACGTTCATTTAATTTTTTGATATTTGAATATTTGAATGTGGGCCTGTTCTGTGTTATTAGAAAAAAACCGTTAAACTATTATGATAAAACAATTCAAATGGAATATTATTTGTAATTGAATCAGAAAAAAGAATAGGGATTAGTTTTAATATTGAAGATTAGTATATATCCGACGTTACATGCTACAGAGTAAAATTCCAAACAAAGGACGCAAAAGTGTTACACAATGTCAAACGATATTTAACACAATCTTGCCCACCAAATTCGGCTTCGAATTGGTATATGAAGAGCTAAGAGACTGCAGTGTTTTTTCACTGTCAGAACATTAATGTATATTATCATTCGTCCATAACTCACTCACGCAAGGCTCTCCTGAGTTGTTTGAGTTGTAGAGGAATGCTCTGAGAATGGAGGAATTAATGTTCTGACAGTCAAAAATACACTGCTGCAGTCTCTTAGCTCTCCATACACCAAATCGAAGCCGAATGTGGTGGGCAAGATTGTGTTAAATACCGTTTGACTCTGCAATTGTATTTTGCGTCCTTTGTTTGGAAGATTATGAAACAGTTAGACATTTATTATGTGTATTCCTGCATTTTCTATCATCCGGTTTCCTATTTACGGGTTAAAACTTTAAAAGAGCAGCAAAATTCCGCAAAATTTAGTTCTCAGGTTAATTAACTGTTTAATGTTGATGATTAATATCAAATTGGTTTCACAGCTTTTCTCACATCTAATAATAGAGCTTAGTGATCTGCGTGTAACATATGATAAGATAAGTAATATATTTTGAAATAATTCGCCACACGGCGGTACTATTTAGGTTATTTACACAAATTAAGGCATTTTTACATAAGCTATCATCATATAATATCATAAGAATTTCTGAAATTTTTGTTCCAATGATCTTTCAAAACTTTTATCTTATCAATTTAGTAAACAAAACAAAATTTGAAACAATTTGTTTTTCTTTAAGATTTGAAATTTCTAAACACAACTTCAGTAAGTGCAAACATAAGTTGAATACTGATCATCGTTATCTGAAATTTGTAGTATAAAATAAATACTTACATGCATTACTGTATTCTTTGTTTATATGAAAAAAATAAAAACAATTTCGAAAGAAGCCTTACATATGAAAATTATAAGTCAGTGAATAAAATAATACCTGAAAACGCAAGGAAGAGAAAATTCAAGATTAGTCAATCAAAAGACATAAAGTTAAATTGATCGGTTTGAAAAATGTTATAAAAATTTAAAAAAAAAATAATTGTTTTATTTTTAATTATTTATTTTAAATTTGTGAATAATTTATAGAGTTTTATAATCATGACGGCTACTGATGAACATGAACCTTTAATTACCACGGATGTAGTAAATACTGCCCATTCAAATAACAATAATTATGGATATGTGAGTGAAATATTACAAATATTAAATATTTATAAAGTTTTGTTAATAATATATCGATTAAACGCGTAAAAGCTGGCGTTGATAAATTCGAAAAGTTTAAGAAAAACACAATGAATTAAGTGAGCGTTAAGAAAATAAAATAAATATTATTTGTAAAATTTTTGATGGGTTCAACGAACAGTCCCATGTGCCTTAAATAAACCTTAATTTAAAACCATGTGATTAACGAAAAAAAAGAGTAGAAACTATGAAAAACTTACTATCAAATTTTGCCAACATAGGTAGTATACGATTGGTTACCATTTTCAAATCAAATTTGTAATATAATTGTGCTTCGCATCACATACTACTTTTATGGTTTCTGAATATTAAAAAAAACGTAAAATATTTTTGTATTGTTACTGTACTGGTTGGCATTCCCTTGTTTCATGGAAAGAGGTAGCATTTTCAAATAAACGCATACAATAACGCACCATAAGTGTTTCGAAGTAACCTAATAATTGATGTGCTCTTTCATGTTAGTATAGGTACTAAATCTACTAAAATTAAGTGCGTATTTTATTTATCTGAAATGTCTTTACAACTTGTTATGAAATTTGAGTGAT
Source organism: Diogma glabrata (assembly GCA_963693315.1). Lineage (NCBI taxonomy): Eukaryota > Metazoa > Arthropoda > Insecta > Diptera > Cylindrotomidae > Diogma > Diogma glabrata. The sequence continues at coordinate 359,696,706 of OY856187.1, read as the reverse complement.
TCAGATATTTTTTTAATCTATATATTTGGTGCAAAGTTGTTTGTTCACTGCTTGCTGCTTGCTGCTTGATTGTTTTCACACCAAATCTAGGTTTACTTGTAAATTTCAAAATGTGGATTTCGTTGAACTTTCTTTTTAATTGATAAAAAATTTATTTTGAAGCAATTGAGAAGTTAAATATTATTTTTAAATGCAACAATATTGATTTTTGTTTAAATTTGACTTCATTGTCACATTATTATTGATAAACAGTTTTGTGTAATTAAATTGATAATATTGTTTGTAATATTTTAATTGTTAAATGTCATTGATTTTCTTTTTCATATTGTTGGAATTACTAATTGTTGGGTTATTCTTCCAATTTTTGTGATAAATCACCCACTTCACAATAATAATTACCACTATGTTAGTGTACTAACAGATTGAAAAAACTTTTAACTTTTTTTAAAAAATAATAATAATTTATTTTAAATAACTATAAAAAATTTTTTGTTTAAAAATTGTGTATTTCCCGTCATGTAAAGTATTGTTTGTTTATGTTAAACTTTATTTGTTAGACAAATGTTTCGATAAATTCCTTATCATCTGCATGCATTAATGTGCATATAAATATAATTACTTAAACTTACTTACAAATTAAAAATTAAAAAACCATGATTACAAACAGGTTTGAAAAGTATTAACAATTAAAAATAAAAAAATTAAAAAATAGACAAATTAAAAATTAAAAAATTAAATTACAACATTTAGGCAAAATTACGTTTAGCAATGATGGCGTTGGTGATATTACATGTCTCCATATTTCGCTTTTATTCGTGCAACAGTTTCGTATAAGACATTTTCTTTTATGGTTAACTAGTCCATTCAATAAAATGTTGCTATTATGTTTGTTTGTTTTGTAAATTTCAAATTCTTCAAGTGTGCTCATATATCGGCCTTTAGAACATTTGTGTAATAGTTTAATGTCATTGTGGAAATCTGTGTGGTTGTGGTTTTCGTCCATTAAATGTTGTGCATAATTTGAGTTGTGTTTATTATGTTTGCTAGAGCCTAGAGGGCAGATGTTCTTTATACCTTTTGATGAGGTGCGTTCCCGTTTGGCTTATATAAAGTTTTTGGCGTATTTGACATGTGATTTTGTATACACCTGTTGATTTTTCTAATGGAGTTTTATGTTGAACTTTTAGCCTGTTTTTTATATTATTTCTTGTTTTGTAATCTATATTGATGTTGTATTATTTTAATATGTTTTTTATGGTGAACGGCATAAATGAAGAATATGCGGCGGAATGTAACGGTTTGTAATACTTGGGTTATTACGTTTTCCAGTTATTCGGTTTCTGTGTTTATTTATTAAATTATCTATTATCTTGGGTGTGTATCCGTTGGCTTGGGCTATGTGTTTTAAAATGCTCGTTTCTTCTTTGAAATTTGTTTGGCTCATGGGAACTGAATGCCGTCAGCAGTCTGTTGACAAAACTGTTGTAAGCGGCTAGTTTATGTTGATGAGAATGATGAGAATTCTGCTGGATTGTAACGTCGCTTGTGGTTGGCTTCCTGTATATTTTATATTCAATGTTGTGGGAGGTTTATCAGGGTTGTTTAAGTTTGTAATCTGTCTATTGGTACCATTAAAGACAATGAATGTGTCATCGACATATCTGCAATAAAAACTATCTTTTCTTTATGTTGGTTAACCATGTCGTTAAAGATATAAGCGTTTTCAAAACGATTGAGATATATATCTGCCAGTAGTCCGGATAACGGGAACCCCATGTCCAGCCCGTCATTCTGCGTGTAGAATTCATCGGAGTATTCAAAGTAGTTTTGAGTTAGTATCCTTGTAAGTAGTACCTTTATATCATTTATTTGTTGTGGTTGTAACTGGTTGCTATTTTTTAGTTGCTGTATAGTAATTTCGATGGTGGTCTGGTAAAAACCAGACATAAAAAGAAAACTAACAAACGCCTCCAAAAACAAACTACGAACGATGAAGAAGATTTTTCGCACCTCAAGAGTATATTTTACCCCAGAACCATTAACAAAACAAACATAGCTTTCTCAAATGATGAAATAAACCTATTAAACAAGGGCCTAAAATACAACATTCCAAAATACCATAGTTTTAAAAAAGACTTCACAAACGAAATCTTAAACCTCGAAATGGTTGTAAAATCAATACCTGAACCTAAAACACAAAATGAAGTCAGGGTTTTGTTAAACGATAAAATAAAGAAAGCCACAAGAAAAGATAATAATGTCTACACGTCCATTAAAAACAAATACCATGAAGAAAATATCACTATTAAAAACATTCAAAAGAAAATAACAGACAACAATGCCGTGATTTGTAAGGCGGATAAAGGCAATACAGTTGTCAGCATGGATAATGGTGAATACCACAATAAAACTTTGGACTTTTTTACTATTAACAACATTACCAAACTAAATGCTGATCCTACTGAAAAATACCATAAAATCATCAATAATACCATAAATACATGCAACAATTTGATAATCCAAAAACACAATATAAAATACAAAATAACCAACGCAATTGCACCTAAATTTTCGGGTTTCCCTAAAGTACATAAAGCAGATATGCCAATCTGGCCTTTAATCACCTATACAACGGCACCCAGTTTCAAAATTTCAAAAATGATTGAAAACATAATCAAAAATAATATAAACCTAAACAACAACCACAGCATCAAAAATTGCAATGAATTCATCGATAAACTAAGCAAAATAAATTAAAAACCCAGTTATAAACTAGCATCATTCGATGTAGTACACATGTATACCAATATACCCATCAACGACACCATCGAAATTCCTATACAGCAACTAAAAAATAGTAACCAGCTACAACCACAACAAATAAATGATATAAAGGTACTACTTACAAGGATAGACAGATTACAAACTGAAACAATCTGATAAACAAGCAAAACACCAATATAAATTTCACAGCCGAACTCAAATCCAACACAATTAATTTTCTCGATTTATCCATAACCCGACACTCCCACAACATTGAATATAAAATATACAGGAAGCCAACCACAAGCAACGTTACAATCCAGCAGAATTCTCATCATCCTCATCAACATAAACTAGCCGCTTACAACAGTTTTGTCAACAGACTGCTGACGGCAGTCAGTTCCCATGAGCCAAACAAATTTCAAAGAAGAAACGAGCATTTTAAAACACATAGCCCAAGCCAACGGATACACACCCAACATAATAGATAATTTAATAAATAAACACAGAAACCGAATAACTGAAAAACGTAATAACCCAAGTAGCACGAACCGTTACATTTCCGCCGCATATTCTTCATTTATGCCGTTCACCGTTAGGTTACAAAACAAGAAATAATATAAAAAACAGGCTAAAAGTTCAACATAAAACTCCATTAGAAAAATCAACAGGTGTATACAAAATCACATGTCAAACATGCCAAAAACTTTATATAGGCCAAACGGGAAGGCACCTCATCAAAAGGTATAAAGAACATCTGCCCTCTAGCAAACATAATAAACACAACTCAAATTATGCACAACATTTAATAGACGAAAACCACAACCGCACAGATTTCCACAATGACATTAAACTATTACACAAATCTTCTAAAGGCCGATATATGAACACACTTGATGAATATGAAATTTACAAAACAAACAAACATTATAGCAACATTTTACTGCATGACAAGTTAACCATAAAAGAAAATGTCTTATACGAAACTGCTGCACAAATAAAAGTGAAATATGGACACAGGTAATATCACCAGCGCCTTCAACAATTTTAACATGTAATTGCTAAACGTAATTTGCCTAAATGTTGTAATTTAATTTTTTAATTTTTAATTTTTTAATTTTTTAATTTTTAATTGTAAATGCTTTTCAAACCTGTTTGTAATCATGGTTTTTTAATTTTTAATTTGTAAGTAAGTTTAAGCAATTATATTTATATGCACATTAAAGACGCGGTACTGAAGATGATATGGAATTTATCGAAACATATCTCTAACAAATAAAGTTTAACATCAACAAACAATACTTCACATGACGGGAAATACACAATTTTTAAACTAAAACTTTTTTAAAATAAAGTTATTTACAATAAATTATTATTAACTTTTAAAAAAAGTTAAAAGTTTTTTCAATCTGTTAGTACACTAACATAGTGGTAATTTTCTTTTTATTTATTAGCAATCAGCAGGGCCCGGCGTGCTTTGCTACGCTTATAAATAAAGTTTGTGCACAGACATTTTGTTGACGTAGTAGCAATGATTTCAAAAAGTGGTAATGAGAAATGATAGCGTAAATTTTAATTTTTGTTTTTAAAAATATGAATGAAAATTAATCAGTACTTTAGCTCATCAGTTCGGATATATGAAAAATTGGCGATCAAATAAGTTTTCGAGTAAGCTTATAGAGCTTAAAATTTAAATGACTTGTTGAATTAGTGGAGGTGTGTCATCACTATCTCTATGTAGAACAATATACAGAACAAAAATAGATTCACAAATGTTCACAGTGCTCATGCATTGTATTTGTACCCGACACGGAACACACAAAAACTGTTCTAAAGAAGTTTATCTGAGAGAAACAATAATTACTTTGATCTTAATCACTCACAAAATCTCTCAAAATTTTATTTTTTACACCAAATAGCGTAAAAGTTTTGTTCGAATTTTCTCTCTTCGAATTTTCCACTCAAAATTGTAGCTTCAATGACATTGTTCATCATCTTTTTCACGAAGTTCAAAAAAGTTTGTGCAATTTCAAAATATGTGACATATTTGGAATTACAATATGTGACATATTTGGAATTACAATATGTGTCACAACAACACATAAAAACCTTTTTTAGACCTAGGTTCTACAACATAATGCTTTTTAAGACGTTGGACGCTAATTTCTTTTTTATATTCTTCTTAAAGAATGGAAAACTTAATAATGAATCCTTTCACATAATAATGTACGACATAGGGCAATATTTCATGATAGGATGGAGGAAATAAAAACAATATACTTTTTTTTAACTGAAATAAACCAAAATATTCGTTGTTTCATCTTGTAGCGTGCAACTTCAGTTTGTTACAACAGCACATTTAAAACATAGTTATAACACATTTGTCGCCTAATTGCGACCAAAGTTGTATCAAAATATACCGTAAATTTTGCTTTTTCTGTCGCAATGGAGCTACAGTTGAGTTACATATCTAATCTTGCGACTCTTTTATTTGTTACATTAGCTCTATTGCTACAAATTTGTGCTAGCTGGGATATTATAAATTCATTGGTATTAATACATTGTAACTGTTTACAAATCACTATTACAAACGTGTTGCCGGCTAAGGGCCACATTTTTAATTAGTTTGTTTATCATAATTGCTATCCATGTTTGATTATACATAAGCTATGCTTCTTTGTATAGTATTTGTGCAAATTCCATTTCGTAATTTTGAGCTTTTAATCGATGTTATCAACTATGTTTCTTAGTTGAAGAAACATGTATTACATACAATTGCAAACCAATAACATATGTGTAGACCATAACATCATTATGTGTTTAATTCAAATACATATAGTTTTGATATACAAATATAATTGTTTCAGATTAAATTTTCATTTTTCAATTTCATTAAATTATGTTCAACAAAAAAAATCGATCAAAGGAATCTAACCGTATAAAACGATATTTAAAGAAAAATCAAATTAAATTATTATCAACATTTAGGCAGAACCCCTTAAGATAATTATAACGGCCCTGGGGTTCCATTTAAAAAAAAAATTGCCTGTTACCTATGCGCAAGTGTACACAACAACTTCCCAATGTTTCATGATGATCGGATGAATGGTGTATTAATGCAAAAACGACAAACTCACATACTTTTAATTTTATATATATAGAAGATAGAAGATAACAATATTTCCTCCTTTTCAAATTTTGTTTTGAACATCCAGCAACAGTTTTTATGGTCGCAGGTCGAATTACCAATGTCCAAGCTTTATTTTCATAAAGCGAACAAAGCTCTTTATCCATGGACTTTATTCGAGTTTTCTTTTTCAAAGCTTGTGATAAAGCTCATTGTGAACGATGAATAGTTTTAACTTTTCACTACCATTTTCTTCGGTAAAATTAGCATTATTAGTATCTGCTTATACATTTGGATTGGCATTTTCTTGATTCATTGTATTGCTTTGATGAAGATTTATTTCAAACCAGTTTCCGTTGAATTCATTATTTTCAAATTGATCACAAATTTTGCTTTCCATAAATTTTATATCTTGGCTTTTCGTCACTCAACCAAATCCTGTAAGTCTTATCTTCTTCGCTATATCCAACAAAAATGCCGGCCCTCTATAATCTGGACTCGAATTTTTGTTTATTTTGAGTTTTATCTAATACGAATGGGATACATTCTACGATTTCTTATGTAAATCGCTGTTATTATTGATTCGCCCTAAAACTATAAGAGCCACTGAGGTTTTACAAACAAGCTCAAGCCATTTCTATTTCCAAAACTTAGGTTTTATTTTTTAATAATTTAATCACTGTATGTATTTGTATATCTTAGCTTTACATCTGTAAAAATTATGATTTGGCACCACCCATACAATGTTGTCAAATTGGATCGCACATATTATTGCGGATCACTTCTAGAACCTCAGAAGTGCATATTTCCTTCTTGATGACAAACTTTCCTTAAATCATTTTATTCTAAACGTTTTGCAATCATGTAGTAGCCCATTTGTTTCTTTTGAGTTTACACCATTACGATGATGCCTAAAGTTTAATAAAGGTCATGCCTTGATTCAAATTCTTCGAGTATTTTTAATTTTAAAGTTTCTGCATCTAGCAGATTATCCCACACATTTTAAATTTTCAATCGAATCGGATAAACTATATAATAAAATAATAGTGACAATTCAACTCACTAAATAAAGTTTCGATAAGGTCCAATAAAAACGCTTCATTTACTATTTTTAAACAAATCAAAACGAATTGTTTCGATTATTTTTCTCTGGTGGGAAGGAACAGCGAATTGACTATTTTCGGCCTACTTAATATTGTTACGATTCAGAAAAATCAAGATGATTACGGTCACTTCCAGGAAAATAAAATCAACAAAACACAACAAACAAATTAATGAAATGAATATTGTTGTTGTTGTTTCTTCTTAGAAATAGGGTCAACATAAACGATTTTATGAATCAAATCAACATAACGTAAAATAATCGAATATTCTAATATTTTCTCAAGGTTTCTGGAAAGTGATGTCGAATTATCTAGAAGTATTGCAGAAGGTATATAAGAAATTACCTCTTGTAGTTTTGAATTAGTTTTATTTTAAACCTGCGATAGTGAAGTTAAAATTATAAAACTGATCTTTAAATTAGTTTTTGTAAAGTTATAAGTGTAATAAAGTTATAAGTGTTATTGAGTAGAAATATTTTGTGTATTATTTTGAACGTGGTGTACTGGAAATTTCTACAATAAACCGTTGGAGTTCTGAAGCTGTTGAAAGAATATTCTAGTTAGGAATATTGTTTGCTGTATTGTTTTCCTGTTGTTGTGGAACAGTTAAGGTGTTGAATACTTAATAAAACTTGGTGTGTTTGCTAACTAATCAGTGATCGAACTCGGAAGAGATTGGGAATTGCGTTTATCGAATTGTGAGTAAGGCCAATTCGAAGGAAGGTTGGAAAAACGTAACAATATATTAATTTAAAACTAGAGATATTGAGATAACTTTTTTTTCTTAATGAGATAATTTTTTTTATTTATAATTTTGTCTAAAAGATAGTTATTAGTTTCTAAATAAAATTTTTCTACAAATTATTCAATAATACAAAATTATGTAAAAATGCAATTTGCAAATAATAAAAATGTCCGTTTTCATTCATAACTGATTGCATGTTTATGTTTATTTGTCAAAAATAAATTACAAATTTATAACATTTATGCGCCTACTAAGATGAAATAATATTTAATTTTGTTAGAAGACAAAATGACAACAAAGAATTATGTTGTATGAAATAATGTTACTATTTCTGTTCGTTAAATTGTCTGCTAAATACAACTCGTCACCAAATTATTAGTCGATTATTTTTCAACATTACCGCTCATGCCATTTGACCTCAAATGACATTCGTAATAATGATTATGAAAAATAATCGACTATTATTTGACGACTCGTGATATTATATATGATAGTTGTTTAGCAGTTGTATTCGTGTTGCTGTATTCATTGTAATTTTGTTTTTCTTTCAATTATTTTTAGAACTGGGCCCAGAACCTGTTAGAGCTATCTTTAAAGATCATTCGAACAGGTGAAAAAAATTTAATAGAGTTATGTTTTACAACTGTATAAAACTGAAATTTCGTTAAAGTATTTCATTCAACATTTTCTTAAAGTGTTGTTCACGTTTCTAATAACACTTCTGCTTAAAATAAAATCTAGTTTTTGAAAATTCACTATTATTTCTATTGTCATTTCATAAGTTTTCACGTCATTTAAGCCGAGCAGAAATTTGTTAGAAAATCCTAAATACAGTCAGGACGTCATCAGCGTCAGACAGGGCAACCATATTAGGCAGCTGATGTAGGCCTGTTCCGGGCTTGAATTAGATTACGGTTAACCTTATATTTGGATATATCCGGCCCTGATTTGGTTATTCGTATTTAACCCCCTGGTGGGCAATCTGATCAGGGTCTGTAACAAAATACCTTACTAGGGGTTTCCCTATTTAAATTTATGTATAAAACTTGATTAGGGCCTGATCCGAGTATCCCAATCAGTGCCTGATTGGGCAAAAGCGCTACACTCAAGATCAGGACCCAATCGAACTAGGACAAACCAGATCAGGGACTCGTTTTAAGCCCTAAAAAATTTCTGCTGGGGTAATATTCTATAAATATAATAAATTCCTGTGAAAAAAATGGCGATCGCTGCAGTTTCGTCGAGTAATGGCCAGTTTTATTTAGTAATCGTTTTATTATGACTAATTTTGATTATATTGATATCCAGAGTTTCATCCAGCACATTTTTCAATTTTTGGGGGCAAAAAGTATCGCTGAAAACTTGCAAAATCCACAAGAGTTACATAGGTTAACTTATATGCTTTTAGAAATACGAAGAAGTAAGCTGTCCCCATGGCTACGCCTTACGTATGGACCGCCCATTTTCCTATGGAAAATTTGCCGCACCCTTATATTGACGAGGTGTAGTAGACCATAAAGGTCTACCAGTTGGTTGTGCATGCAAAACTGATATTCACCCGCTGCTAGCTCAAGCTGGTGTGAATCCTGATGAAACCTCAATGAAACCTAAACCTCACTTACAAGAAAACTTAGTAAATACCCAGGCTCAATGTATGGGAGAACTGCTATGGCGCTCCCCTATTCAATTTACGTTAACAATACGTTTTCAGTTATGAGTACACTCAATAAAAAATCAATTCTATTAACAAAACAAAATTAAGTTTAACTCAATAATATTAACAGTATTACCCCCGTAAAACAATTCTTAAAAATTGCGTGAAATATGCATGAATGCATTCTTAAAAATTGCGTGAAATATGCGTGTTACAAAATTCCCGTGCACAAAATTGTGCATAAACAATTCATGCACATGATGTGCACCATACCGTGCACATGTCGTTAAACGCCTTAACAAATATGTGCACACAAACATTAGCCGCATGTCGATTAGCCGAATAATAAAAAACTAAGCGAAAAGAAATTTACTTAATGATAAGAATAATAAACAAAGAATAAAAAATAGAGAATGAAAAAGTAGTTTAACATTTTCTAAAATGACTGGCACCATTTAACTTTTTATGAGATAATAAGACTTTCTTAATAATAAATTGATGAATTTAATTTTATTTTCATTTAAAATTATGCGCAAAAGAAATTTTTTTGTGAAGGTTAATGAGAATATTCACAAAAAACAAACGGTCTACTTTGAATAATTAATTTTAGTGATTCAAAAAAAATTTATATTTATTTAATGTTTTTTGTTTATCCTTTTTTGATGCCGGTCTACTAGTTTTTAAATTTATTTTTTATAATATTATGAAAATTGTAGAAAATTAATATTATTTTTTCGTCTCATTTACAAATGCACACACATAAACTTTCATTTTACAACTTCAAAATACGACCGCAATCTTTATGTGTCGCAATGACGTTACCAAAAATATTGGTCTAGGAAAAATTCATAACGTATTATATTAGAAGATCCTAGTCATAAAAGTCATACATCAAATATTTTTGTATATATGCCTGAACGTTCTATGCACATTTTGTGCGCATAGTTCCATGGTTTAAAAATGTTAAATTAAAACAAATAGGTATCTTATCGTCTTTGACTATCGAGTAGATCAGATTCAATGTACATACCAAAAGGTGTGTACATTGAACACCAAAATTTATAACAAATAGGTATGACGTTAGCACTCAAATACTTTTAAAATTCAACTTCAAACTGTAATTGGCTTATTATATTTACCGAACTGACTTTTAATTACCAAATGTTCAAGTATATATAAAAAAACTTATGAATCCACAACATATCAAAATGAGACGGCAGACGAACAAAGAAATATCATTTCAAATTGGGGTGAAAAAGATATAACTAAAAAGACGATAAGTTGTATTGATTCAATCGCGATGATTGAATAAGAAAGCGGTTTCGACAAATCAATTTTAACCTGGAAAATTGCTTCGTAGCACGTTCTGCTATTTGGATTATGCAATGTACTAGCAAGTTTTGTAACATTAATAAACTGTGATCTTATCTTGTCTACATAAACGATATTATCGTGATGGGTAAAAAATTTAGGGGCTTCAACTAAGGTCATGAAAAAGAAAAAACAACCGCATTTGAAATAAAGTACGAAAAGGTAATTATCCATTTACAGATGCTGAAACTATCGCAGCAGTAATAAATTGACCGAGACCAAAGAACTTGCACAGAAGGGACAGTTTTTACCAGGGCTCGGTAACGTTGCGAAAAATATGAATGAGTTATCTAGGAAAGTCAAGGTTAATTGAATTAATACCAGAAGAAAGCATTCGTTGAGCACCGGAAAGATTGTGTACAGCACCAATACTTCACAATCCATACCCAACGTCAAGTTTATTTTGAAAACCGATGCAAGTACGTCAGATATATGAAGAATTCTGACACAAAATGTAGATGTACTGCAGAAGAGACAGACAAGACAACATATTTCTCAAAAATGAAACCCAAGCCGAAGCAAAACGACTGTGTTATCTCAAAGGAATTGTTGTCTATTGTGGAATATGTCAAGTATTTAAACGAGTATTTCTTTTACCCACAATTTTATTTGAAAATAGAGCATGACGCATTGCAATGGCTATTCCAGTTTATTAATCTTAAAGGACAGATAGCACACTGGATCGAATGCTTTCAAGCGAACAACATTGAGATCAAACATCATAGTTGACATGACTACATCATCAATGTCCAGTTATTGCAAGCGCGACTGATGGACACGAATATGGGTGAAATTGGAGATAATTCCAAGATAGTTTATCTTAAAATATTTTCTTTATCTGTTCGGGACGAATAAATTTAGTGTGATACTGAAGTAACGGTTCTTTCAACAGTAAAACTGTTTGTGTTTAAAAGCATACTAATTTCGAATAAGAAATCAAAAGTAAAGTTAAATTAAAATAACAAAGAAGTTTTATAAGAGTAAAGTCTGGATATATATAAATCATATTTCTAACGTAAGCAACCCACATTTTCTATAAAGTATGTATAAACTATCTAAACGTGTTTCGAAAATGTAAATTAAATTAAGTTTGAGTTTCACTTTTAGTTCTTATCTTGTTCTAAACAAGTGATATTAAAAGAGAACAAGTTCCAATCATCAAAATAACGTTTTGATTGAAATAATAAAATACAAATTTTTTAATCAATATATTATATTTATATTACAATCAATTTAGTCAGCTACTGAAACACAAAAATCAAAGAATAATATTAAAGCTAATCATGATCACTTGGTACAAATAATACAAAAACCAAAACGATATGGATCAGTAACAAGTACAAAGGGCAATAATCAAACTTTAACATACTCTTGGGCTGGAATTGATGTCTTTGGTGAAATACCTAAACAAGAATCGACATTGAGAAACACAGTAAATAAATTGAAATGCTGTTTCGGGGGTAAACGAAGAGATCCAATACCAAGAAAACATTTACTTAAAAATGGTATGTAGCAAATTTGTGATAAAATAAAATGAATTGATTGCAAACAAAGACTCCGTGGCGCAACGGTAGCGCGTCTGACTCCAGATCAGAAGGTTGCGTGTTCAAATCACGTCGGGGTCAAGAAGATTTTTTCCTGTTTTTAAATCTAATAATTATATTTTTAGTAATTGGCACCGCAGAATCAGGAGAATTGTTGGCAGTTTTAGGAAGTTCTGGAGCAGGAAAAACAACATTATTAAATGTTTTGGCATTTCGTTCACCTCCAGGCGTTCGGGTAGCATCATCTGCCATAAGAACGTTAAACGGTGTCCCAATAGACGCAATGGAGTTGAGGGCTCGATGTGCTTACGTGCAACAGGATGATTTATTCATTGGCTCACTAACAGCCAGAGAACATTTAATTTTTCAGGTATATATTATATTTATGCAACAATGCTTTTACTTGATAACTCTTTACTTTTTAGGCCATGGTACGCATGAGTAGATATATACCTTATAACCAAAAAATAATTAGGGTTGATGAGGTGATCCAGGAGGTAAGAATTGCAGATTTACACGAAATTGAACTACATTAAAAATATTTGTTTACAGCTTTCATTAGGAAAATGTAAAAATACAATCATTGGCACACCTGGTAGAGTAAAAGGGTTATCTGGTGGAGAACGAAAAAGACTGGCATTTGCTTCCGAAGCACTAACTGATCCACCTCTACTACTTTGTGATGAACCAACATCTGGATTGGATTCATTTATGGCCCACAGTGTGCTTCAAGTTCTAAAAGGTTTAGCGAACAAAGGAAAAACTGTTATTTTAACAATACATCAACCATCATCTGAGTTGTTTGGTTTATTTGATAAAATCTTATTAATGGCTGAAGGACGAGTAGCGTTTATGGGAACACCACTCCAGGCAAACCAGTTTTTTTCTGAGTAAAAGTTTATCGTAAAATATTTTTAGAAATAAAATATTAAGTTTATCTTTTATTTTTACAGACGAGGAGCAATATGTCCGTCAAATTATAATCCCGCTGATTATTATGTACAGATATTGGCAATTGCTCCTGGAAATGAAGTCGAGTGTCGAGATTCAATTAAAAGAATTTGCGATGCATTTGCTGCACATCCCACTACAAAAGAAATGGAAACCTCGATTAAAACGTTTAAGTCTAACACGGAACGATATTTATCCCCATTGGATGGTGTTGGATTAACAGGTTATCGAGCTACTTGGTGGACTCAGTTCCGTGCGATTTTATGGCGATCATGGTTGAGTGTCTTAAAAGAACCACTTCTAGTAAAAGTTCGTCTACTGCAAACCATTATGGTTTCATTAATAATTGGAATAATTTTCTATGGACAACGTTTAAATCAAGATGGTGTGATGAATATCAACGGTTCTCTATTTCTTTTTTTGACAAACATGACATTCCAAAATGTGTTTGCAGTCATAAATGTATGTTTCTTATATTTCAATGGATTTACTTAGTGTCATTATTATCTAATTTATTTCAGGTTTTTTGTGGGGAGCTAACTGTTTTTCTTCGAGAGTCAAGAGCTAGGCTCTACCGATGCGATGCATATTTTCTTGGGAAAACATTAGCTGAGTTACCCCTTTTCATAGTCGTTCCATTTGTATTCATTTCAATTTCATACCCATTAATTGGGCTTAGATCAGGGTTTTTTCATTTCGCAATGGCTTGCATAATTGTATGCTTGGTAGCTAACGTTTCAACATCATTTGGATATTTCATTTCATGTTCATCATCATCGATTTCAATGGCACTATCAATTGCACCACCTGTTATTATACCGTTTCTGTTATTTGGTGGATTTTTCTTGAACTCTGGATCCGTACCAACATATTTGACGTGGTTATCCTATTTATCCTGGTTTAGATATGGTAATGAAGCGCTACTAATTAACCAATGGTATGATGTTCAAGAAGGAGAAATCATATGCAATAGACTTAATTCAACATGTCCAACTTCTGGAAAGGTTATTTTAGACACGTTAAATTTCGATGCGGTAAGATTTGATTACTAGTGACTGATTTTCTTATTAAACTGTAAATTCTTTTTCTATTTTCAGAATGATTTTATTTTCGATTTCATCGCTTTAATTTTACTAATTATTTTGTTTAGAGTCTTAGCGTACACTGCATTAGTCGTTCGAACAAGGAGCAAGGAATAAATGTTTACAATTACAGAATTTATCAGCAAATAATTAGTATTGATGTTGTTGAAAACTTTTTTTAATAAATTTCTAATTAACCAAACGAGTGAGTTTTTCTACAAAGAAGAAAAAAAATGTAATCGAGCTCGTTCGCTTAAATACAGCTTTTATCGATTTTTATTGAGTAAAACTAGTTAGTTTTATTCATTAAAAGTAACTCAAAATTATCATATTTGAAATTTCCGCTAACTATTGGATAAACATGTGTCGTTCGAAATACATCGTATAGGTGATACCTGACAACTTGTTAGCAGAAAAAAATCTTCACGATCTGAGTTGAGCTGTTTCGTCTACCTATATCGGGACGGAAAAATTTTCTACCGCCTTTGGTATGAAAACTTTGTTGGCTAGCTACTCAACGACCTAGGTTTCTTTTCTAAAAGCGATGACAAGGTTGATTGGCTTTTGTTTTGATTAATATCTAGGAAATGTTTAACAAAATTGCACGTGAAGCTATTATACTATATTTTCGATTCATTACAATTATCAATTTTTTATCATACTCGAATCAGTCACTCCCACACACCTAAGGGTCAGATACTCATCCGAATGAGCATGGATTACATCCCTCCTAAGATCAGCTTGGCAAGGGAATAGCTTGATTTCAACACTGTGGAACAAGGTCAGATCCTCTTCAGACTGAACCTTCGGGAGTATTTGGAAACCTTTTTATCCCTTTGATAAACTATTTTATTCCTCTAGCTCGCACCAGTTCAGCTTGAAAACTTTAAATTAAGCATTGGACTGATTGAACCTATGCAATACAAACTAGAGAGTAGAGATATCCAAATTTATGGAGATAGCCAAGTTCGACTGTGTTTCACTCATTTTGCTTTTCTAATTTTGTTTGCACGGATTCGTGCTAGTCGTTGATAAATTTGATTCGATGTATTGATGGTTTAAAACCTCTAATCGAAGATGATAATGCAACATTCGACTTGAAACATAATCTTGCCCCAAGGTCGATATCGTGTGTATTGGGTAAAGTTTAAAAATATTAAGGAAAACCAAAACCTTGATTCAATCAAGATGAAAGTGAGGCTAAAAACTCTGAAACAAAAATTAATTTATGAACAAAATAAGAGTATGTGACCACACAGCAAACAACGCAAACACGTTGACTAGAAATGCTCGATTTAGGCTCAGATTATACGATAAAACCGAAGCATTTGAAAATAACGTTAGAATTAAGATACCAAAGGTTTTTAATTGCGTTACCACTACTGACTACAGAAACTTAAATTAGTCGATTGAAATACATAGTGTAATAAATATTCATGCCAACTTGATCAACAAGCTCCTTGCGTACGGTTTTCATCCCGCAGTCGTGAATTTAATTTTCTGTCTAACCGATACATCTCGATATCTATAAATGGCTTTTCTTCCAAGTCTTAATTAATTAACGCTGGTGTACCCCAAGGCTCAGTTTTATGAAGTTTTTAAACCCACCAGTAACCCAATAAATAGTTTTGCAGATGATAGTACACTGAACAAGTCATTCGTCCCCCTATCTTCAAATGGTAAAATGCATGAACGAATAAATCCCGCCCGGAGAGTCGCAGTCATAAATGTAAACGAGGACCTAGAAAATATCGCCGATTGGGGTGACACAAATTTGGTCAATTTCAATTCCAAGAAAACACAGTTATTGATTGTTTCCAGATCAAAGACAGAGTTTCCCAAAGATATTTTAATTAATATGTGTGACGACCAAATAGACAAATGTGAAAGCATTCGTTTATTGGGAGTCACAATTTCCAATAACTTACTCTGGAACGATCATATAATAAACATGGCAAAGAGCGGGTCAAGAAACTCAGCCTCCTCATTAGATGTAAAAAAAATTTTACTCCGTATCAATTACTCCACATTTATAAGTCCTATAATCGTCCCTGCATGGATTATTGTTGTTAAGTTTGGAGCGCTGCATCTGTTACCATCCTGGCTCTTTTGGACACTGTTCAAAAGCGTGCTATGTACGAATTATTGGTGATCGAAATTTAACATTAAATCTTGATTCCCTACAACATCGTCGCACTGTTGCTGATCTCGTTGTTTTTTATAAATATCGTCACTAGCAGTGCTCGCATGAAATCAGATCCATCATGCCTCAAACATATTCTTTTCCCCGTTTTACTCATCAATCCGTTTGTGCATACAGTCAAACTGTCGAGATTACTCACTGTCATAGTAGCAAAATGCAAAAGAACTTCTTTATGCATACATCGTGCAAATGGAATGCTTTGCCTGAATCAATAGTCTCGAGTGCCTTCAATCCACAAATATTTTTAAAAAAAAAGCGTCCACCACCAACCAGCATGTTGTTGTCGGACCTAGGTCTTAAAAGGTATCTTTGTGTTGTTGTGATACATTTTGTAATTCCTGCTACACAACACTTTTTATTTAAAAAAAAAGATATGTAAAGGAAGTTGATTCATTTTTGAAAAAAAATTTCAAATAGTTATGAATGAAAACGTTTTGATTTTTTTTAAAACTATGCATCTAAAAAAACCGTAAAATTCGTTAGTTGATACAAATCCGGCTCAATTGACCGAATATCCATAGATCATAATTTTCTATACAAAACGAAATATCTACTGCTATTTCTAAGCAATACGGTGCGTGTTTTGGTCTCAGATTTCAGTTTAAATGTGTTGATTTACAAAGCAAAAATAAGAACCAAAAAAGAACCTTCTTTCGTATATCTCAAATACATGTTCGAAATCCCTCAAAGATATCTTAAAATTCGTTTCAGAGCTGCCCAATATGCTTGTCCAAAATTGTCATTAAAACGACTTATGGTTAACAGCACGGAGGAGTTTTCTTAATTATAAATTTGTTCTATATGGAGCAATAAAAATGTTCATATAACACAAAAATAGTATAGTAATATAGTTTTTAAATTCCAACTTAAATACAATTTACAAATATAAAAATTTAAAAAAAAATATCCCTAATTCTTTGATCTAAGGCTTGGTGTTTCATTTGTAGTAAAAACTCTTACTACCAATAAAACCAGTGACGATAAGAAATGCCTAATTCTGTTTTTGCGCGAATTTTTTTACACGTATTTGATTTTACACGATCCTAAACAATTGTTAAGATATTTTTTTACACATAACACGATGTATCTTGATTTAACCATTCCAAAATTTTATAAACCTTAAACATTCCTGAAAATTTGGCCAAAATAATTTAAGGGGGGAATATACTCCAGATTATGTATGGCATACAGATTTTTTTTTTTTTTTTTAAATAAAATGTGATGTGTAGTAGGCATTACAATATGTGTCACAACAACACATAAAAACCTTTTAAGACCAAGGTCCCACAACAACATGCGTTCAAAGGATGTTAATGGACGCAAATCTGTTTTTTTGTTTTTTTTTAATATTCGTTTATTAAATAATGGATAACTAAACCATAAATCTTATCACATATAAAATATGACATAGGCCAATATTTCGTGATAGGATAGGGAAAATAAAAATAAAATAAGAGATAAAAGGCAAATTTGTTTTAAAAATTTGCAGGAACAAAACTGAAATTGGGTTGCCAATAGTCCAGCTAATAGCATAATCCCTGATTATGGGACGCAGTATATTTTTCAATGATTAAAGCTCAGATATATAATTATATGGAGGCTCGTTTCTTCGAGCAAGCTACAGCGTTCCAGCATCAAGGAATATTCATTAGCTAAGATTGAGAGTGCTACCGTTGACTGAATACAGTTCATCCGCCAGCACCCCTAAGATATCACCTTGGCTAGTGATATCTCACTGCTATTGCCAGTGGTATGTGATATCTCACGTTAACTCATATGCCAATAGCAGGGACTGGAGTACGCGGGGTT
Organism: Diogma glabrata; assembly: GCA_963693315.1. NCBI lineage: Eukaryota > Metazoa > Arthropoda > Insecta > Diptera > Cylindrotomidae > Diogma > Diogma glabrata. The sequence continues at coordinate 359,678,354 of OY856187.1, read as the reverse complement.
GTCACACCCGTGGATCAAAAAATAGAAAAAAATTAACAAATTAATAAAAACTGATCCCTCCATGCGTAGAAACCTGAAACCTGTTTTTTCTGTAAGCGAATCGTAATCAGAATATACGTAGGCATGTTACAGAATATTGGGTTCAAGTTAAGATAAAGTGGTTTTAGGCTAACAATTATGCTAAACATAGAGTAAATTTTTATTCTACTCTAATGCTTCCGAGAATATTTAAAATTTTAAGAAATGGTTTAGCAACTTCGGCTAGAATTTAAAGTTCTTTCGGTTCTAGATAATGCAACATTATTTTAACTTCCGTATTTAAAAATTTTGAAAATTTATTAATGAAAATGTTTACCACAACACTCCCTCGAATAGTGTCATCAAAGATGTAGGCTGGAATAGACATTGTGGAGCAATGTGATTAAATTTAAGATTAGTACTTAAAAAGAACAGGATGTGTCCGAAAGAGTAGAATGGACATTGTCTGTAAACATTGTTTCGTCTGCACATGATGTTGAAACGAGTTGAGTTGTGAGTTTTCCTCTTCAGATACTTCTTTAAAGAAAGGTTTCAATATCGATGGAAAGTCGAAACGCGAACAAAATGTCTATCATGGTGCTTGGCGACCTTTATATGGTACTTGGAGGCTGGAGCGATTTTCGTACTAAACCCGTACGTAAGAAAGCATTTAAACCAAACTCGTGTACTTTAAAAATGACACTTGTGGAGAAGCATGTTTCGAAGCAATAGAGGGCCGAAGGTGAATAAAATGTTGTTTCAGTTGTGAAACGAAATTGGACTAAGAAGTGAAGTTAAAATTTTGGCTAAAAAATTCTCCAGGAAAACGTATGTTAGTACCAAAGACTATGTAGCTCTGACGATGAAGATTATGCAAATTTTCACAAAAAGTGGTTCATAAACCGAGTAATATTTATGGTAGAATACGCGTCCAGCCCGTATAGTCAGAGGACATGATAGATGCTTTGGGAGTTCGGTGCCTACAATCGATGAGTTCGAAACATTTAGGATTTTAACTTGTAGTTTGTTTACGTTCGAAACCGATAAGTTAGACAAGTCACTAAAAATGTTAAATTCGAATTGCGAGCCCTGATGAGTGACGATTACTGAAAGTAATCCGAAATGAGCAATCCAATTGCAGTAAAGAGCTGAAGCTACCGTTTCAGCGGTGATATCCGAGATGGGAATAGCTTCAGGACAGTGAGTGTAGCAATAAATGATTGCGATGCAGTAGCGCTTGTCCGCTGAAGTAGGAAGTTTACCAATAATATCCATGTGAATCTTGGAAAATCTTTGAGAAGTTAGCGGTAGTTATCCAATAAATATTGAGTATGCCGAGAAATTTTCACCTTTTGGCAAGCGAGACAGTTCTGTGCCATTTGTCGTACATCCTTTTTCATGGTCAAATGACTGTATCATTGAGGAGTTTGACAGAACTATTGCTTCCTGGATGAGACAAATTGTGGGTACTGAAAAAAGATTGGTAAAATTGCTTTGGAATAAAAGGTCGTGCGTTAAGAGATACCTCACATAAAATAGTTTTAGCATTAGAATTACCCAAAAATAAGGGAAAAGGTAGGAATCGAAGCATATGACTTGTACCGACTAATTCGGTAGTTAATGCTTTCTCCAATTGATATTTGCTCAACACGAAAAAGTGTGTTGGCAACTACATTATCAATTCCAGATATGTGCTAAATTTCTGAATTGACGAAAACTTGCTTCGACAGGGATGCGAGAAAGCATAGATTTTCGTTCGTTCAAGATGTTTATGATATGTGAAGACGGAGTAGGTTCATCCTTCAAGGAGATAACGGCGATGCTTATTAGCTGAGTAAGCTGCTAAGATTTTGCGATCACAAGCACTATATTTCTGTTGCGACTTGTTAAGTTGGTCAGAGAACAAACTAAGTAGTGTCCAACTTTCGCTAATTTTTTGGAAGCGTTGACCATCACAGGTGGGGCAGAGTGTGTGGTATGGGCAAGAGTTTTCGCCGCACTATGTTGTCGCTGGCGATTGTCGAAAACTTTAATGACGTCTTTGGACCATTAAATAACGAGTTTGTTCATTCTTTTTAAACCTTTTAAGAACATTATTAAGAATGGTCTGATTGCCAGCAACGTGAGGAATGGATCTACGGCAGACGTTTATCATTTCTAGAAAACGCAGGCGATGCATAGCCGTTTCGGAACAATCGAATAATAAAATCGACACATTCATGAGTAGGTTTGATTACAGCTGAATCAATCAGACGTCTTAGAAAGTCATCGATGCAAAATTGCATTTATTACCTACAGTTAAAAATGAGACCAGCGTCAAAAAAATGCGGAAACAAAATTCTACGATGTTTAAAGTTCAGAAGCAATCACAAGATCTCAAAGGTCTCCTAGAAACGAATGCATAAACCGTTGGAAGGATTGCGCACCGTTTTGCAACTCAAAAATCATTTGAACGAATTCGAAGACTTCGAACGGAGTAGAAATTATAGGTTTTTTGGATCGCGCGGATATCGGATCGCGGATCAATTGATAATTTGATGATATGCACGAACAAGATTAGTTATAGAAAAAAATTTGCATCCATAAAGTTGTTGTGAAAATCCTGAATATGTAGAATAGAATAATTATTATGAGTAGTAAAATTATTAAAAAAAAGCGGTAATCGCTGCAAGGACTCTATTAGCCGTTCTTCTTTTTAACGAACTGGAAAGAAGAGGACTAAGGACTATTAGACTGTCAAATGGGGCTTGAGACAAATTTAGGGCAAATTCCGTCCCTAGCCAAATTTTTGAAGATTCTTTTTCAAACAACCTTTCTAAAGTTCTAGCACAGACGAATTTTTTGTTGAAAACTTTTTAATCACTTGTGAACTAGTGAGTAAAATCTTAAGGAGTGAGAAGAGTACTCAAATAAAATAGTAAACTCTGAAATAAATAAACAACTTGCCTAGACTATCTAAATATCTGATTTGAAATGACATCACTTGTTAAATTAGCTCACGCAGTACGATGCTCCAAAACCTACCATGGTTCATTAAGTCCAAACAATGGTGATAGAACTCCAACAATTGATCAACAATGCCAATTTTGATAAGCAGTTCTCAATAATCAGTTCTTAACAATTATTTGTTATTATTCAAATTTAACATTATGATATCACAAAATAATATAAAACTGATATCCTGAGTAAATAGCCACAAGGCTGTCGAAACCGGTGTATTCCCTTTCCGTTCCCCACCGTTTCCTAGTTTAACGTGCATTCTTTCCAAAAATCAGGACTATTTTAAGACGCCGCGTGACGCAGGACAAATTATTGAAAACGGGGACTGTGCTTTCAATGTATGTGTTATCCGCCAACACTTGTGACCAAAAAGCGTAGGTTAACCCCATGTCTACTTTGCACGATTTTGATGATAATTTTGTTCAAAAATAAAATTTGAAAAAATACGCAGGAACGAAGATCTGGATGTCTGTGTAATCAAAATTAGTCAAATTAAGACGGGCACTAAACAAAACTCGTCATAAATCGACACAACTCCAACAATCGCAAATTTTCCACACAAGCCGAAAAATTTATTATTTCACCATGGTGATAAATTTATCATTGATAAATTCTTAATTCTAGATAAAAATTTGCTCCCATAATGTGCACTATCTTTTTTACAATTAGTTTTAGATTTCCACCAGATGGCAGTAATACTAGTTAGAAAATATTTGTTCGTTGTGCAAGCATCTGTCATTAGACGTCACAATTGCTGTTGATATTTATTTTGAATTCGGTTGTTTTTAAAGGTTATAATTAGAATAAGTGAATATAAGTGTATAATATTTTCTTTAATTTCGGAATATATGTTTTATTACAACTATATTAAACACAAAAATGGAAGATTTAACTGTAAGCATGACATCGAATATAATATTTATATATTAATAGGGGGGAAAAATCTAATGAAAACAATTGTTTTTAGAATCGGTTCTTGGAAGTTCTAAACTATCCGTTGATAAATCGTTGTCCACAAATAGGATTATTGATCGATCGCTGTAGTACGAAACAATTGCAAGATATATTTCCAACTCTAATTCGTTCTATTTTTGGTTTAAATGGTGGATGTGGATGGGGATTTAGAACAATTACTCGGAACTCTAATCCTCATGAATATGAAGTATTGTATCACTTCTTTATTCCACTTGGACCGATGTTTCGATTATGTTACCGACTGTTAAATGATGCTCAAAAATTTGAAATTCCTTTATCATTTATTCCAGTAAAGATATAAATAATTATTTATAGAAAAGATTAATTAATTTCTCTGTTTTATTTTTTAAGGAAAAAATGCGACAAATGCTTGAAACTGGGCGATATCCATTGTTTTACTCAGATATTATCAACATTGATCCTTTCGAGAGAAAAATAACCTCACTTTCATTGAGTATCCTTTTTTCAAACAAGATTTACTTTTAATCTTTATATACATATTATTTGTGTTCATCGATATTACCTTAACTTACTTCATTTTTAGATTCATTTGATTTCTACATGTTAAACTTTGCAATTCATGGAACTGTGCCAATACACAAAGAATATTCGGCAGCACTTCAAATACAAAATGATAAACTTAAAAGTTTATATTTCTTTTTAGCAGCAGATTACTTATGTGCATTTCTTCCCAGCGACCCAGAATCAATTGTTTTACCTCAAAATATTTGCAGTGCGAAATCGTCACCAATAATGCCGGTTCAACAAATACAATCACCAACACGATCACCAAAATATTTATCATTATCAGCAATATCACATTTTTCTCCAGCAAATAATCCAACAACACGAGCACCGGATCTACCAAGAGCACATGCATGGCGGAGTGAATCTGTTTTATATATATTTGTGGATACTTGGTTACGATTTGAATGCGATGTGCATGGTGATCTACCTAGTAATGAGTTTATTCGTGTAGCTAGAATTTTAGTCAAACAAATTCATGCATTCGGTAATTCAGCTGATTTCGATGCAACATCAATGTCAGCATTACGAAAAATTGCCCAACCAATGTTAAATGCTAGGATGTATCCATTCCTACGAACGATTATGTCTCGCTGGCCGTTAGATAGTTCATTTTCTGTTGTGTTGGAATTATGGCTAAGTTTTATTCAACCATGGCGATACACGTTCAACAGAAATATCAGTATTACACACGAAATACCAATTGTTCCGCGATATGAATCTTTTATTTCGGAGAATATTGTTTGTTACACACAAATTTATGTTCAATTGATATCACGTTTTTTGAGTTTAGATTTGACAAGTTTTAGAAATTGTTTGATGGTTTATAGAGTGTTAAAAGTATTTGGACAGTCGACATTGTCTGAAATTTTAAGAAATTATGAATTTTCATTTAGTACTAGTTTTGGAAATAACACATCAAATTTGTATAATGGTTATTCCCCACGACGAGGTGAGTCATCATTGCGAGGGATGTCGTTCAGGTAATTTAATTAAAAAGTTTCAGTTTTATGTAACTTATTTTAATAAATTAAATTTTTGCAGCAATAAATCTAGAACTCAAGATTTTTCAAATTTCCGACCAGAAACTAATTATTTTCAGGATGACACATATATCCCCATGTTTGGTGAGGACATTGTGTTTCAGGTAATTAAATATATTAACTTAAAATATAGAGTTTAAAAGAATCACCGAATAAAAACTTGCAGGTAAATAGTTTGGTGCAAGAACTTGAAATAGCAAAAGCAATCGTCCAAGAACATATACATAAAATTGAGCATGAAATCAATGAACATTATAAGGGATTTTTAGGATGGTTTCGATGGTTTTTTAGTAGCTACGAACCAAACTACGGCGGATTAAATTTTATTGATTACAAAAAAGTTCCAGACATATTATACATCTGTTCGCATACATTAGGGCGAATGTTTAACGTAATAATAACAAAAAATATTTTAAATTCTAATTATATTGTAGAAAATTAATTTTAGATTGAGGTTAGTGAGATTTCAATAGAATCATTGTCAACGCTTAATAATAATTACACAGGAAACTCTACCGATTTTTATAACGGAGAAACAAGCACAGATTTTAATTTGAAAAATCCACGTAATATATCACCAACAAAAGTAAATGTTAATATATTATTTTTAAAATATTTGTGTTTTGAAATAAAATTTGTGTTTTGATTTCAGATGAAAAAGCGAGCGTTAAACATAAGTTATTCAGGAGATCCAGATTTGATGCCTATACAAAATAGTGAATGTACGGTTTTAGTTCGATTTTTTTATCAACTTTCGTGTAAAATTAATTTAATGGTAATTTTAGTCGATTATGCATAAAATTTTATGTTAATTATTTTTTTAATTTTACAGTATTATAATGAAATTAGCGAACTTTGGCATAAAAATAATTTTAGTGGACGAATAGCACGACATATTTTGAAACCGCCAACGATTATTCAAACTTTTGATAAGTCTGTGGGTAAGTAAAATATTAAAACTTATCTGTTTTTGCGTTATGCTTCATGTAGGTAGGTGACCGAACTAACCCTGGGTTTCATTTAACCACAATAAGTCTTCACTTATAATAATCTCGCACTATTATTTTATTCAGCTTATATTGTGACTTTCTTGTGTCACCGCTAATTTAGAACTCACTTGTAGCACTATTAATTCAAAACTGAACTTACTAGCACTAACACGACCTCTTATATATACTAGACGAAATCATCTACAAAATTGAAGACGACAAACTGACCCTACAGATCAAGATATAATAACACGACCATCAAATTTGACACACAGATTTGAAATCGATGCTTTAAATTTATTTATTTACCTACTTTACCATTGACTTCGTAATTTTGTTTCATTTTCTTATAAGATAAACATCATTTTCCTGTTACGTGTTATTTTGTTCTTCAAATATTTATTCAGGTGTTTTATATTCTTTTAGGTGTTTTATAGTTTCACTTATTTTCTCTAAAAAGTATTTTCCAAAACGATGTTATTTTGCACTCTTTAATCGTCACATTCGTTAACCCTAATCGTCCCATTCTCCACCACTTAAATATGTTCGTCTCGAACAGAATATAAATCTCCTCCCTTGCAGAGTACAGAGCGCTAATCTTTCTAGATGTACGACTTTTGGTTTCGTTCGTTAACCTTTCTTTATTCGATAAACAACATCGTTTATTTTTGTTACGATGCTATAAAGTCCTTCCGAAGATGTTTCTAGTTTAGGAGAAAATCCTTTTCTCCGCTATGGATTGTGTAACCACTAGAGCCGGGCGATATTTAAAAAGTTATCGAAAATATCGATATCAAAAAAATATCGATAAAACCGATATATCGATAAACATCGATATATCGATAAACATCGATATATCGATAAACATCGATATTATCGATATATCGATAATATCGATATATCGATATATTATAATCCGATATCGATATTCGATATATCGATAATTATCGATATTTGTCAATATATCGATATTTTTTCCTGGCCCTAGTTGTTAGGGCCGGCCGATATATAAAAAATTATCGAAAATATCGATATAAAAAAAAATTATATCGATATATCGATATATTATAATTCAATATCGATATTCGATATATCGATAATTATCGATATTCGATATATCGATAATTATCGATATTTATCGATATATCGATATTTTTTCCCGGCCCTAGTAACCACACTAGTTGGTCCTTTTTCTTCATGTTGGTTACTTTTTATTACTTTCGCTAGGTGTTTCTCCAAAGGAGCATTAAATCTTTCCACCATGCCATCTGATTGGGTTGCTGGTTTTATTTATTCTTAGCATGAGAACCACATTTCATTCCTTCCTTGATCTGTATGCATCGCAAGGTTGGCAAATATCATGATATTTATATAAATATCAAAATATCCGATATATATCAGATATATATCCGATATATATCATGTTCTGATATTTATTTTTGAATAAGTTGTTTATCTTAAATATTATTCAATATATAGCCCTTTCCACAGTTGTATGCAGTGCAGCGCATCACTCCCTCATTTCTTGCCTCTTTGCCAATAAACTAAATTCAAATATAACAACTCCAATTTAGTTTATATGCAATTTATCAAAGTATTCGTCTATATGTTCGATTGCACAAGTCCAAATGACGAATACGCTTTCTTGCTTTGGTTTGTCTTGTTTATTTGGCCAAATCGCTGATTATGCGATTTGGTACGATTATGCGATACCTATACAAGGTTGGACAACTGGTCCAGTAATGGTCCATGACTGGCGACCAGCAATGGTAGAGTTCTGGCAACCATAACTGGACCATAAACATCATGTAACTGAGTGATAACTTCGAACAATAAATTACTGCCATGCAATGGCCCATATAAGGTTATACAACTGGTCCAGTAATGATCAATTACTGCCCACCAGTAATTCAACAATGGCCAGGTACTGGCAACCATGACTCATAGTACTGGCAACTATGACTCGGTCATTAACATAATTTTCCTTTTTGATAACTTCGTACAATAAATGGCTGCCATTTTTTTCCAGAGAGAAAAAACACAATGGCCTATACAAGGTTGTACAACTGGCCCAGTAACAGACCAATAATGATGACCCGTATTACAGCAATGACCGAGTACTGGCCACCATGACAGGGCAATAAAAGAACATAAAATATTATCAAATGCAAATTTAAATAAATTAAATACAAAATAATTAAAATAAAGTAAGTGTTCAAAGAAAAAAAATTTAAAACTTATACCAATTTTAACATTACATATTATCAGTCTTTCAGCAGAGATGCGATAATTAAACTATAGGTGAAATTTTTCAAACTATACATTTCTAAAATGGATAACACTCTAGTGTATTTTAACCAAATGACAAAGATCGGCCAATTTATGGTCCAGTACTGGTCCAATAACAATAGCCGATTGATGTTAACCATTAAAGTGCCATTACTTAGCCATTTAAAGTAAACTGAACTGGTTATTTTCTATAAACTGTAGATCGAGTGATTCATGGTTCCAGAAACGGCCCAATAACAATAGCCATGAATTGTTTGCCATTCACGGGCTAGTGCTTGGCCATTCAAAAGTAACTAAATACTGGCTATTTTCTGTTAACCATAGATCGGCCGATTAATGGTTCTAGTACTGTCCCAATAACAAAAGTCAAGTGCTGTTAACTATTAATGGACTAGTGCTTGGCCGTATTTCAAATTCTGGAAAACCCTGCTTAGGAAGTCATTCCATTCCACCACACCATTGGTGGTGTATTTCTAAACTGAAATTGAAATACATATTTTGGAAACGGTGTAGATTTAGTTAAAAGCGCCATTACAAATGGAATGAACAATGAAATAAGTAATTATGTATTTAAATAAGGAAATATATGCTTCATCTCTTTGGTGGTTATTGAACCGTTTACCTAAAAATCGATATTCAAGCACAAATTAGCTAGGTGATGAGGTGCATTTAAAGCCATGTCTCTCCTCCTAAAGGTTGTTCTAGTTTAAGATCGACTGCCAGTTTATGACAAATTTCAACTACAACGGCAATAGTCGTTTTATCTCAATAAGCTCTGTCTAAAGCGTCTGCTATTGTCCTTAGATAACAAAGCATATGTTTAGCATCCATTACAATGTTTATGTCATAAGATTAGTTTTGTCAGAATCTATGTCAGGTTTATGATCTTGGCATAGCTGAACTTGGCATAGCTGAGGTTACCTCGATTTAGCATGCGTTTTGCAAGCAGTGCTGCGACTGTTAACAGTTTTTCCAGCTTTAAGGTAGGAATGATTATTTATTTATTTTTTTATAAATATCATGATATATATCAGGGAATAAATATCGTGATATATATCAATGATATATATCGGATATATATCATTGATATATATCATGCCAACCTTGAATTGCATCGCTATAGGTACTCCGGAGCGACTTATCCAATTGCTTACCACTGTTCCAACAATGGTTGCTGCTTCCTGATTTAGTATTAATAACTCACACCTCTAACTACTTGCTAAAATAAGTATAACTAGCACATATTTATTGTTGGTATCGGTAATCTGAAATGTTCCAGCGACATCCATTGTTATTCTCTCGAATGGTGCTCCCACATTATACTGCCTCATACAATCTTATCACGACTTCTTCGTGTGGGTTGTAGCCGCACATTTATCACATTTTTGACACCATTCCACTACCAATTGACGTGCTCCTGATCTACAAAATCTACGTCATGCTTTAGCAAGGGTTTGTTAATACCCAGGTGACCGCCACTGGTTACGCTATGATATTCCTTTAATACTTGAGGTATTTTTATTTTTGGGACTACTATTACTGGTTCTTTTACTATACCATCAGGACTTTCCCAAATTATTTTCAAGCACCCATCTTAAATACAGAGGTTGTCCCGTTGTGCCCAATATGCTTTCAATGTTTGACTTTTATCGGAAATTTCTCCCCATGCTGGTTTTTCTCCTTTTTACTTGAACTTGATTATTATTGCAAGCTGGATCTTCCAATTGTTCCTTCCTTACTTCTTCGGTTGTCAAATCTTCGTTAGGAATCGCTTGCAGAAGCGTGACGCCAATAATGTTTTCCTTACTCTCCGCCCTCTTACAGAGCTTGGATGCCACCTGGCATAGCCTCCTTGTTAATGCGTCAGCATTTCTATGTGCACTTCCTCTCTGATGTTGAATATCGAAATCATACGACTATAAGCGTTAAATCCATTGTCCTACTTTTCCCGCCAGATTCTTAAATTCTAGTAGTCACCTCAATGGTATTTTTGACCGCACAAGTATTTGTGAAAATGTTCCACACACTCCACTATGTCCATTCAAATGCAATATCTTTCCTCATAAGCTCATGCAGACCAGAAATCCTGGTACAAAACGTCGGTAGTAAGTGCACAATCCCAGAAAACAACGAAGCTCATGTAACTTTTTGGGTCGTTGCTCCTATGATCTTGTCAGCATTTGTGTGTATACCATTTGTTGTCACTTTTTGCCTCAAGTATCTTACTTAATTACAGTCTCACTGTTTGGATTCGCTGAAAGACTTCCTCTAAATTTTTCAAATGGGCGTCGTAATCCTTACCTATTATAAGTATGTCGGCCAGGTACAGAACGCAAGCTCTCCAATGCAATCCTTTCAGCACACGTTCCATTAGACGTTCAGATGTTTCTTGTGCATTAAACAATCAGAATGGCATAACATTAAAGTGCCATAACCCACACTAAACGGTGTCTTTTCGCTATCTCGACCTCTTCGTAGTTCGTGGAGTTCTACCTGTCAATATTCACATTGCAGATTTAATGTTGAGAACAATTTGGCACTCGATAATGTAACCAGGGTATCATCAATTCAAGGTAGCTAGCTTTCTTTGTAACATACATTCAGTTTTCTGTATTCGACGCAGAATTTCATAGTACCATCCTTCTATCCTACTAAAACCACAGGTGAACTCCATAGAACATCTGATTGCTCGACAATACCAGGCAGTTGTTCACATTTCATAATTTTAGCTACTTCTTCACATTCGTGGACTATTGTGCCTATCTTGAGTGTTTTATTTATCTGACAGATTTAGTGTTCTTATTGGTTTTCTAAAGTATTTGTCTGATACGACTAATGGTTTTACTATAAAGATCTCTTGCTGATGTAGACCATTTTCATTGGTTTCCACAACCCACAACCAGAATCATCCTCCAATCTGCCCTAGGGCCTAAACGATTGTCTCCGTATAAGAGCAGCTTTTTTCTATGTTGCAATATTATTCTCGTCACAGTTGACTATGCACCATTAATTTGAAAGGTCAACTCCACGTTAACATACTTGAGTACACCCTTCAGCATTTATTACGAATCCATTCTGCTACATGAAGTCCATGGCCAAAATTATTTCATCAACGCTACTAGTACTAGTACTTTATGCTGAAAGTGAGTATTTCCTATTCTTATATCAACAACCTTCTTTGCCCTGATTTTCCCTGATACTATTTGATGTTCTTGTCTAGCTTGAACCTCGTCCTCAGCTGATCTGCGTCTAATAGGCTATGTTGATCTACCTCGTTTTCGTCTGATTCTGCATTCTCGAGATTTGAGACCAAGCTTATCTTATTCTACTGTTGAGTTCTTTTCTTCTGCATTAACTATTATCTACCTCAATTTCTATGCGCCGTACTTCATTATATTTCAAAACAATTTTCAACGGACGGTTTCACTGAAGGGGGGTAAAACTTTTCGCCGGTATATGAAAAATCATTACCATTGCACTTCATCTATATTACAACATTTAAATGCTCTAAATATTAGTGCAGTGGATTCTAGTTATTTTGTAAGTTGCCAGATTTAACGAAGGAAAAAAAGCCTGAGATTCCTACATGACTCTCCCTTCAGTGAAGCCGTCCGTTCAAAATTGTTTTGAATTATAATGAAGAAAAATATACTTATTATGGAGTCATGAATCGAATCGGTTTCATAATACCTGGTTTATTCTTGTGCGAGATATGCAGGTTTTATTCGGTCGATCGATACCGTTTTCGTTTTTCCTTTGACACTTTCCATCACGAATTGTTTCCGAAGTCATCGAATGACTTTGTATGGTCCCTCATGCGGTTTAGTTAATCTCGTTCTAAATTTTTTAACTTTCAAAAATACGTAATCGCAGTTTTTAAAGAAGAAGGAACAAAAATATTTGGTCGACTACCGTTCCGGGTTTTCTTCGGTCGAATGTTACAAAAGAAATTCTGTAGTATCTTGACGAATTCGTGTTGTGGCAACTTTATATAGCATTCGAGATAGTTCGCGAAATAGTCGAGTGATCCTCGATCTGTTGTTATATCTTTCTTTACCCGAAATCTATAAACGGATTCTGAGATGAATGTTTTGGCCATTGTTCCTATTGGCGTATCTCTCAGATGGTACGGCTCCGGTCATCTTGTGAATCTATCCACAATAGTTAACATGGTACATAAAACCTTCGCATGGAGGTAAAGGACCTATTATGTCCATGTGGACATGTTCGAATCTTCGGTTCGGAACCTCAAATTTGCCATACTCTGGTTTCGTGTGTCTCTGAACCTTGCATTTTTGGCATGCTACGCGTTCTTTCGCCTAAAGATATCTTTGTTTATATTAGACCAAAAATATTTTAAAGATGCCAACTTTCGAGTGCCTCTAGTTCCGGGATGGGCAAGATCGTGAAAAGATTGGAATAAAGATTTACGTGAAGGTGATACGCAAGGTTAACTTTTACCCGTTAAAACTTCGCACCACAATTTTAAACTTGTAGCATGTAGGTCCAGTATTAAAAATCTGAAATTCGCGGTTGTGTTATTTTGCAATTCGTCATCGATTTTTTGGGGATTATAAAGTTGTTCCAATGTAAAACCTGTTTTGTCAATGATTGTGGATTCGTCACTATCTATTCTCAATAACGTGTCAGCCACGAAGTTGTCAATTTTTGATGTTATTTGTGAATAAGTGAATTGCGAAACGTAATCCAAATGTCGAGATTGTCCGGGGCTACGCTCGGTTTTGAGGAAATAGCATTGACGAGGGGTCTGTGATCGGCGAATATTGCGAAGCTTCGACCGACCTCGAAATATCTTAAAGGTGTAATAGCTAAATAGATATCTAATAATTCGCGATCAAACGCAGCGTATTTTATTTCGGCATGCGACATTTTTCTAGAAAAGAAACTAAGTGGTTCCGAGTTTACGCCTTTAAGTCTTTAGTTGAATGCACTACAATTGTTGCGACTTGCAATTGCCAAACAAGATTTAGCTTTTTCAAACATTTCTTGGCATGGTTGAGGCCATAAAATCTTTCGATTTTCCTTTTTTTGGCAATTCTGCGATATGTTTATAAATCGGAACCAGATATTCGGCGAGATAAGGCTATGCTATTTGGTGAAGAAGCTCTGTTATAACTTTAACTCTGTCGCGGCAAAGTAAAATTTCATTTTCAGATACTTTGTGGCACAAAAAATCAAGATGAGTTATTCCAAACTTACATTTTTGGGATTTATCGTTAATCCATATTCCGACAGTCTCTCAAAGGCGAAGATGAGCTTTATGTACTTCTGTATTTTTACTGAAAATTAAAAGATCATCAATTTAAATGAACACAAAGTCTAATCCTGGTAAACACCTGGTACATGTACCGTTGAAAAGACTATGCGCCATTTCTCAATCCGAAGGGTTTACGAATTCAAAAAACCCAAATGGGGTTGTTAGAGCTGTCTTAGGTATATCTTCCTCTGCAATAGGCATATGATGATATGCTCGTACAAGGTCTAGCTTTGGAAAAAAGTAGAACCGTACAAATGCCATGAACAATTTTGTACATGTGGTGTCGGTTATGGATCGGGAATCAATTCAACTGCCGATTATCGCCACATGGTCTCCAGTAATTTTCATTTTTCTTTGCTACCATATGCAGAGAAAAGGAGACCTGGGGTGATGAGAGATTGGGATTGAGAAGGATGATGATTTTACATACAATCCCGCTGGGGGGATGAGGATTTTACATACAAAACGAAAATATGCTGTCATTCCTAGATCTGTTACTCGATTAAGCTCAAACTTCAGCACAGTGCATGTTTTGGTCCCACCTTTCAGTTTATAACTCTCTCGCCAAGATTTGCGAGTACTAATTTTTCTGGATTTAAAAAAGGGTAGGTCTACACCACTTGCATATTTTGTAAAATTTTTGTCCCAACAAAATGAGAAAATATGCTGACAGGAAGCTATAGATATCTCTCCTAGGTAATTGGAAATTGTAACTCCCAATAAGAACGCTTTCACATTCGTCTAATTGTTCGTCACACTTAGTAATTGAAATATCATTGGGGAACTCGGTTTTTGATCTGGAAACAATCAATAGCTATGTTTTGGTGGAATTAAAATTGACCAAATTTTTGTCACTCCCAATCGGCGATTTTTTTTTCACAAAAATTACAATTCACATCCACCTTTAATTCAACACATATATTTAATTTATTTTGGTACATTTTCTACTAGTTAACAGGTAACACAACGCCTATCACGTGCAATAAACACTCAAGATTTGTTCCGATTAGCCGTTGGTTATCAAATTCGCCAATGCAAATACCATCAATTTGATCTTTGTGCATATTATACTCTAACGCGCTACGAATATGAATTATATCTGATTTACGATCCAAACTGATTTACGATCTTTTTCTACTGCAATTCATATATATTCGCTATTCAGGTTTTCATACTTTTAAGATTATTTTTCTCAAAATCGGTTTAATCAGGAAATAAATTAAAGCTAAACTATTCCTGACGCACTAATAACATAGGCAAACCAACTGTGCTGACACTTGCGAACTATTACGAATTAACAACAATAATAATGCTGAATATGCTGATAATGCTAAACATAACAACAATTTTTTTAGCCTGTTTTTGACAAACGAACCAAACACAACGCAGTCAAAAGTTGAACAATCTCTTGGGTACATGTATTAATTTCAGCAGTAGTAACATTTACATCACCTACCTACATTAAAACCAATCCTCGTCGCTTTTACATACACAATAATTGCACAACAATTACAAATAACTTCAAAAAACATTTGTTGCGTTGAGCAGGATCCAGCACATCAGCAAACAGTTTCTGAATGTAATAAAAAATGGAAAGTGGTTGCTTCAATTCGATAAATCATTCCCAAAACTCACGTGGGATGTATGTTGGTAGCGGTGAAAAATAAACACAAAGTAAGGCAATGAAAAACAAAAATTTAAAGTATATTTAGACAAAAATAGAACCAAAAAATTCGCTGAACACTCTAGTGGCTCGTAATTTTTTTCAGACAGTTAATTCAGTCCAGAGCAATAATAGTTTATCAATTCTTTGAATTTTGTCGACCGTCTCACAGTTCCGATCTGTTAGTCCTGCCCTTTTCAAGGTGCAGTTAAACTTTTTGTTGGTTTTCCATCAACTCTATTCTTATTCTCCCTCGATCACCACTAACTAAAATATCACCACTAACGAGGTGATATTTTGAACAGTTGGTGTCAGGTACCAGTTCTGCGGTGGCACTCAATCCTTTAGCTTTAGCTAACACATTCATAACTCCCCTTATCATAACAAAATAAATTATAAACTAATTTCTTAAACAATTTTGAATTTATTTACAAAAAAACAATATAAAAAATATATATCTACAAAATTCACTTTATACATAAATATTTATAGCACAATATGATTTATAAATAAAACTAATAATATGTTTTTTTTTATTTTGTAGGATATAGTAAATTAAAAGAAGAAATTTTAGCACCACGAATAACATTGCGTTTCCTTGCCGCTTATCGTACTTTGGCCATCATTATATTATCATGCATTTTAGGTCAATTTATATTTAATTCACCAATATTTGGATTTTTCATTTTAATTTTTCTGGTACTTTTGTATTTTGTTTTCATTTCATTTATCCATAACGTACCAATACAATGATGAAAATGTTTTCGCTTTTTATTTCAAACTTAATTTTTTTTTTGTAAAAATTTTTTAAAAAATAAATTAAACTTTAAAATCACGGAAATTTTTTTATTTGTAAACGGCTATTATTAGGAATCAATTAATAGATTTAATTGATATACGAATATCTTCAGAAGGAACTGTTATCATTCGTAAAATGGGTTTGATCTCGTTCTTGTTGATTAGTTTCAATTCAAAATTCCTAATTATCTGAAATGAACAAAAATCTTAATTAATTTTAGACGGGCGTATGAGTATTGTCAGTTTATTATTATTATTATTATTAATTTTATTAGTTCAAAGAACTTTGATTTACACAAAAAAATATACATTCAGTTAACCGCTCAGGTAAATATAAATACATATATGTTATAATACATAGAGCTATACATTAAAAATTATGGAAATAATAGAGTATAAAATTTAGTGGTTTTGTAATATATGTAACGAAACTGCTTTTTTAAATGTTGACATATTCTGCATATTTTTAACTTCCTTAAGCAGTTGATTGATCAGACGAACACCTTTGTACATCACCGAATTTTGTGTAGCAATTTTGATGAATTTTTGTAGTTTAAAGTCATTGTCAGTTGTCACGACTATATAAAAAATTTGACAATGGACTAAAAACTATATCTAAACAGTTAAAAAAATGAAATAAAATACACATTCATTTCTGTGCTTAAGAAATAAGATGGAGCCTGGGGAAAACGTGCAGAGGTGAAAGCTGCATTATTCGCATTGTCGATTAACGCCAGATAAAAACTAGTAACTATACATAAAAACGAATTTATCGAATTCAACCTGTTACTTTACATGAAGAAATACGCACCAGTTTTAGAACTATGAAATCACTAAATTAAATCACTAATGAAATCATCAAAATGCTGCCGGATAAAGGACTTGGCAAAATAATGGATATCATAAATACAGCATTCAAGTTAAAAATTTTAATCAAAGATAGGCATGCTAACAGCATTTATTCATTTATGGAATCATAAAACCAAAAATATACGGGAAATGACAAACCGGAAGTTGAGATTCAGAATTATTGGAAATATTACTTAAACCTTATTTATGAAGTCTTAACAAAATTGAATGTCAGAATTAAGAATTATTGAAGTTTTAAAAAAACATCACCACCCTCTACCCACTTTGTGCAACTTTTGAAAAGAATCAAAATCCATTTACATGTGAACACGGCTCGTTTACCAAAGTTTCATAAAGATCGTATGCGCTAGCAACACCCACTCACCCACGGACAACTTTGTGTAACTTGGTTGCGGTCTACAATTGAAATTACCTCCTGTCAATAAGGTAGCATTTTAAATTGATAGCACAAGCTTCTTCTTGCAACCCACCAACTAAGGAATGGAATTTTACCCAATTTTTAGGCAATCAACATGTAGATGTGATAAATATATGCCGCCATTTTGACATATTTACAAGCAAACGACACAATTGGTTGAAATAATTTGTAAGTTTAAAGGTATTTGCATATTGAAAATCATTTAATAATTATGTAACGTTTACTTACCGTTGTCAATAATACATGCATCATATTATTTGCAACTTTTCTTCCTATACAAGATCGACTTCCCATAGCATATGGTAAACTAGCTTGTGATTTAACAACCAACTCATTTTTGGGTACAGTTTCACGACTCCATCTTGATGGTGAAAATTTCAACGGATTAGTGAAATAATTTGGATTACGTCCAGATGTAAAAATCGATAGCAATACAAGCGTCTGAAATAAAATATAATTAGATTTTAACAATAACATATTCTATAAAAGATAGCTACATCTTTTGGTATTTTATAATTTCCTATAACTGCATCGGTAGCCATAAATCTGCCTATAAATGGAGCTACAGGATATAATCGCATTGCTTCTCTTAGCGTTCCACGAACTAAAGGTATCTCATTCGATTTTGTATTATCATTTAAAATGACATTTCGAATATGAGCTTGAACATCCGGATTTTGTGCGAGTAAATATAGTGCCCATTGTGTTGAAAATGCTGTCTGTAAAATTAACATGGATATTCCTTGATTTAAAAAAAAACAATTACTATTAAATTTACCGTATCACCTGCTGCTATTATAAGATCAGCAAATATTCTTTGGATATTTTCTCTTGATATTCCTTCTTTCTGCATGCTAACCAATAATCCATCACCCCCACCCAATTCGTCAATAGAAATGTCTATTATTTGTTTTGCTAAAATCATTTGGTTTAATGTTATAACTTATATACACAGTAGGATGTTGACTTAAAATATACAACACTTTGCTTGAGAATAAAATTTTTGCACATAACTTTTAAGCGAACATCCTGTACAAATTCGATCACTAAAACTAACAAAAAGTTCTAATGAAAATATTATTAACAAAACAAACATACCTAATGCTAATGTAATTGTAACACTTTCTTCAAAATTTTTCCACATTTTGAAATTAAATTTTCTTGCCAATGTAGGTGGTATGATGTTTAATTTCGCGCTATATTCAAATACTTTATGAACGTTTTTTGCAAATAAATCTATAATTTTTTCTAAATTAGCTAAATTTGTATCATTTGCCGTATTGATTCCAAGCATAACATAAATTAAATCATCGATTGACCAACGATATAATAATTTTTCAAGTTTTGGTATTTCTATTACATTACTATCACAGTTTTTTAATTTATTTGTATTAATATCACACAATTTATCAATCAATCGTTTTGCGGATAATGTCGATGCACTTTCAATCTCTGTTGTATCTCCACGCAACATTAACACATTCATTACTTTGCGGTATTTTAACCATTCATCACCATCCCTAGAATTATAAATGAAAAACAAGATAATAAATTAAAATTACTTCATTTTGCTTTACATTTTGTCAATGTGAATGAATTTAACAACAAAATTTTTGTAAAAATATCAATGATTTGTACAAAAGACATAATTGTTGAACATAAAAAGCGGAAAAAAATTAACTCAAGAAATTTGTACACTTGCCCACACTAAAATTCCAACCAATTCCGGTATCGTTAAAGCGATCTGCTGCTAAAACTATTTTATGCCATACTTTTGCTGGCAACATTTGCCCCTTTGTCCCAATACAATTTCGTAAATCTGTTTTCAATAGCTTTTGTAGCTTATTCCATCCAGGAGTCTACAGTTTTGTGAAGATCCTTACAGATAAAGTGATTTGCCCATTCATCAAAAAAAATGTACGAAAAATGGCACAGAGCCTAAGGCAAAACATTCTCGCCACACACATGGTACAATCTCCCTACGATAACTGTCCCACACTTTTTCGAGATACATATATAGATATTATTGGCCCACTCCCTACTACTGAGGACAAGCGCTACTGTGTCACAATTATTGACTGGTACACTCGTTGGCCTGATGCCATGTCTATCTCGGGTATCGCTGCTGAAACAAAAGCTCAATATCTTTACTCCAATTGGATTGCTCGTTTCAGAATGCCTTCAGTAAAGTGCCTGATAAGGGCTCTAAATTCGAATTTAAATTTTCCAATTAGTTGTCTAAATTTATATGCTTCGAGCGCTAACGAACTTCCAGTTAGAATCCTAAATTTTACGGTCTCATCGAATCGTTAACTCTTAAGACTGATATTATGCCCTACGACAGGACGGGCTGGAGACCTATACTTCCGTCAATATTACTCGCATTACGAACAAGTTTTCGTGGAGATTTTCAATATTTATCGGCAGAACTAGTATATGGTACTAACATCTCCATCTTTCTATAGAATTCTTTAGCGAAAACACTAACTCTACTCGTCAGTCCGATTTAGTTTCACAACTGAACTACATTTTATTCACCTACGTAAATCGCCACTAGCACCATACGAAGGGCTTTACTATAAGCCATCATTCGCGACGGTAATACTTTCGTTATTAATTGTAAAGGTCAGCACATTCGAGCTTCGATCGACAGATTTAAACCTTGCTTTAGGGTAGAGCCTTCGAGTACTAATTTCACTCGCGCAGACAAAACATCGTCTTCTGAGGATAGTATCGATTTCCCACCTTCGGACAAACCAATTCCTTCTCCTTCCTCTAAAGAAACAACAAAACGCGACACTGAAGAAAGCAAAATTTTTTTTTCAATCCTAGTATAGAGCAACTGCCACTCGCTTTCCTAGTGCTCTGTCAGACTAAATTCTCTTTCCATTTTCTTTCTTTGATTTCATATCTGGTTTTCTTCTATGGCACTATGGGGGGAGTGTTGTGGCAAACAACAAATTGTCTGCACTGTATTTTTCATTTTGAAAATAGTGTGGGGTGCTTATCAAAATATTTGCTTATCAGTAACTGCTGTCGTCATCGTCAGATTCTTCGAAGACTAAATTATTTTCTTTACTATCCATCGCGTTACTAATTCCTTTCTTTTTTAAAAGACTTTACAATTGTTTACTTTTTCCCAAGAATTTATTGCATAGGCACAGACTTCAGTAATTGTAGGTCGGCTCATTTTTGCTGTTGCTGTGATATGGTGATTTGATTTTGTCAATCATTTCTTCCAATCCTCAAATCTTTAAATGTTTTAACAATTGACTCCTGGAATGACTGCTATTTTTAAATATATTTTCCTTAAAACGGTTTTCGAAGAATCTGTTATATGAGCTCTAAATGAACCCCAAAATAACAACTTGCTTTTTTAACAACGCACCTCGACGTTTGATCATATCCTTTATAACCATAATTTTATCTTTTGTGGGTTAAGATTCCCCGAAGTGGGTTTAGATTTTTAAAGTAAAAAAAGGCTTACGGTTCGGCAAATATGGTAGCTGGTAAACTAAGCTGTGATTTGAATCTAATTTATTTTGGGCACAGTTTCACGTCTCCTTCTTGATGGTGAAAATTTAAACGAATTCGTGAAATAATTTGGATTGCGGCCAGATGTAAAAATGGATAACAACACAGCAACATTTTCTAAAGTCTAAAGTCTACAAAATTTTTGTTAAATTAATTTCAATTTATTATTAAATAACAATGGATGGATGGATAACAACAATGGATAACAAAAATGGATAACAACACAGCAACATTTTCTAAAGTCTAAAGTCTACAAAATTTTTGTTAAATTAATTTCAATTTATTATTAAATAAACATTTTATAGTTAGATCAACAACACATAGTTTAATTTAAAAGTAGTTTGTACATTTTAGAATCTGCCACTTTCCTTTTTTTCAGATTTGAGTAGAACTTTAAATTCATTTATCAAAAATTAGAAAAACGTTATCATAAGGAAAGAAAAATTATAACTCTTACAAAATGTTGTGGAAATTTGAAAAAAAAAATTAACTATTAGTTAAACGTAGCGATTTTACTAACCAATTGTAGAAAACAGCTAATTATAGTTAAAATATGGTTTAAGAACAATATTGAAATTGTATCGTAATATTTCAAACTATAATGGTCGTATGTAGGGTTTCTAATCCGGATATCCGGATATCGAATTATCCGGATTATTCGACCAATTTTGACTATTCGATTATCCGGATACTTTTTTGCAATCCTCCGAATATTAAAAAACCCTTTATTTTATAAAAAAAAAACAAAAATTGCGAGCAAAGTTCAAATAAATATTCACGTTGCGTTGCAATGCAAAGTTTAATAGTGCATTGAAGTGACTATAAGTTTTAAAAATTTATTGACAACTTTAATGTTTTGAAAATTATAATCATTGAATACTTTATGAAACACTTCGTGAATCTGCAGTGTAAAGATATTTTACTAATATTTATTTAATACTATATTAATTTTAAAAAAATAATGTTTTAAGAACTTGTGGCCCTGTCAATAAAATCTGAAGTGTTGGCTATTTTTATGAGAGTTGTGCTTCTAATTGATGACTCTGTGAAGAAATTACTATTGAAAGTGAAGATGAAGAAAGTAAAAGTAGTGAAGTTTGTATAAGAAATCGTTACTGCAGAAAGAAGTTGAGAAAGCTATTGCTTCAATTACTCATGTTGAGAAGCAGAATGAAGGAAGTTCCATATTGCTAAAAAAGAATTAATTTATTTATATAATTATACAAAAAAAGAACGGACAATTTAAATATTCTATATCGCGTATTATTACCAATAAAACCTACATCAACTGCAACGGAGCGCGTAGTCCAATTGTTGGTCTCACCAGGAGAAAAATTAGGACTCGACTCAATTTCGAGACATTGCAATAATTAATTAATTAATGCAATATTTTTTCTAAAATATGCATTTTTAAAAATGCATCAATAACTTCATTAATTTAAGTCAATTTATCAATAATTTTATTATTTTATGATATGTGACTATTTTTGTCATTTTGTGACTAAGTATAAAAATTAATAAATATAGATACTCGAAAAATATATAAATAATATATAAATACCGCGAAATAAAAAACATGTTTTATTTATTGTTTAATTATCCGGATTATCCGGATAATTTATTGTTTATGTATTCGATATCCGGATAATCAAATAGGTCGGATATTTAGAAACCCTAGTCGTATGGCGCACAGTGGGATTTTTTGTGCAATAAGTAATTTTTTCGACACATAAAATTTAAAAATGTAATGATGCAGTTTTGTAGAAAATTGATTCAGTATGAAGAATCCATAAATTGTATCCCAAAAAAAAGTTTATTTATCTTTGAAATAATGAAGTAAAGTCACATGTAAATTTTGGTCCAAAATATTGAAAACTGTTTACGCACTTCTATAGTGTTTGTACGTAAGATAACTTTATTGCTCTAATTTAAATAGTGATTTTTTTTCAAATATAGCCTTTTCTGCGTATTTAAAAAAAAAAATTATAAAGTTCGCTCATATGGTTTAAAAGATATGATAGAATAAAATTTGTTCTATAATGTGCCGTGATTGCAAACTTCCTTGGAAGAAAAAAAAGGTTGCTCGGTCGTGCTAGGTGCTCCCGCTATAATAAAATGAAAGGTAAGACTCCATACTATCAATTAAAAAAAAAAAAGTTTAAATAATTAATAATCTTTTGTCAAATCATAAAATTTATAAAATCATAAAATCATAAAAGTTTGGGTTCTATGGGTGGTGGGTAGTGGGCGTGCCCAATTTTTATGAAACTTTATTTTATTCTTAATTGAGGTAATAAAAGGCTCTGTGCCAAATTTCAAAAACTTTGGGCATAAAAATAAATTTTGGGTTCTATGGGCGGTGGGTAGTGGGCGTGGCCAATTTTGATGAAACTTTATATTTTTCTTAATTGAGCCAACCAAAGGCTCAGAGCAAAATTTCAACATTCTACGAGCACTCCTTATATTTTTTGCCAAACATTATATGAACAAATCCCACTGTGTGGCGTCGTACCAAGAGATTTTCTAAGATATTCAAATCAACTTTTGGCTTGGTGCTAAATTTTTTTTAAATTATATAGAAAATTTTGTATATTTAATTAATATTTTCAAAATTAATAAAAACATTATAAATGTTATGTTAATTTTGTAAAATTAACAAAAAAAAATACTGATGTTAAACTGTTGATGTAAATCGTCGAACAAACACACATAACTAAAAATTTGTTATGGAAAGAGGATAAAAATCACCTTTCATATAACATTCAGGTTTCTCTGGATAAAAAAGATTGTTTTAACAACAAGTTTTTTCAACCCTCTACAATAAAATAAAAGTTGAGCGAGTTGAGCTTTAGTTTTTGTTTTTTATCAAACCCCCAATGAAAATATTCTAACAAAAACGCGCTATACACTTGAGCTAAGATATGCGAACTAAGTTCTTTGTATATAACGTAATTATAGAAAAAAACATTACGGAAACAAAACATTTTAAAAAGAAAATGAAAACGGAAACATTACATTTTTTTAAAAAACATTCTTCGCATTAAAACATTAGTTTTTTGAACACATAGTTCGCATAGTTCGCATTGCTTAGCTCAAGTTTATAGCGCGCCTAAGAATTATAATTTTTTCTAATGTTTGCAGTAATTAGAAAACAACAGATTTAGAAACAACAAATTTTCTTTGCACAATATTTTTTCGCACTTTCTTTTCAAAAAACCAAAACTTTTTGTTTGTTTTGTTTTGAATTTTAAGACTGGCTGTTAATAGTTGTAAATAGTTTTTATAAAATAATCTGTTCTTACTAAAATAGTTTTATTTTAACTAAGTATAAATATATACTAAAAATGATAATTTTTCTTTTCGGAAATCAGTAATAATGTTGCAAAAGCAACGTTTGCTAACACCTTATAAAATCGCGTGAGCGATCATTGTGAAATGATTTATCAAAACTCAAAGAACAGAGCTGTCCCGAGATAAACGTAATATATGAGACCATGCAGAATTTGATACTTGGTGGAACATCAAATCAGCTATACTAAATCTAGTCAGACTTAGGAGACCTTAGCAGGCTCCGACCGTTAATTGCTTCATCACCAAAATCAAAATCAAGATTGACTATAAATAGGAATAGAACTCTCACTGAGAGTCTATCTTTAGAGCTACTAATGATGAAACAGTTGTGTTATCCCATTGGATACAAGAGTAGCTATTGTAATTATTCGGTCATATTTAACACACAGCAAAATACAACCAGCAAGAAGATAAAAAATGGTAACTCAAAAGAAAAATGCAGATATCAAAGGGTTCACTGTTCACTTTCAACATGAAGGAGATGTAACAGATTTTAAGAATTAACCTCATGACCTCTTGCGGACCTATGATAACCACTCGAAAAGGAGTATTCACCTAAGAAAACGCTTGAGTTTAATGGTGAAGAATCAAGTATTAATCACAGAATAACAAAAAAGAGCAGGACTATGCTGCCACATAGTTCAGAATTGTTTTAAATAAAAGATATCACAGAAATGGTCGAATATTCAGCAATGCAAAGAACTGGTTACGTTAGGCGACAGAAAAACATCTACAGCACTATTTACTATTTTCTGCTGTCACTAATGAATCGTTGTTGCACTTTTCAGTTGCACATATTATTTCCACGAAGTAATGGCAAATTCACCACTTTGCAGTACTGCAGTTGCTCCAAGCATTCCTAAAATTATAAATTAAAAAAGTGAACATAAAATACAAAATATTAATTTTATTTAGGAATCAAACTGAAACTTTAATTTAAATAGTTTTTGTTTATAGAATTTAATGTCAAATAGATTATAGTATTTATTCTTCTTCATCTCTAAGAACAGGATCTCCATCTAGTTTTTTTAATAATGGAAGTCTTTTCGTTGCTTCTGCCCGCCAAACATGTTCATCAAGAGATTCAACTAATGGGTTTCCGACAAGTAATAAATCTTCAAGCGCCGGACATTCTTGCAAACGATTGAATTCAACCCAATCTCTAACAAGATTGTTACTTAAATATAACACTTTCAATTTTTTTAATACATTTATTCCTTTAAGCTTTTCGATCAAGTTGTATGATAACCAAAGTTGTTCTAACGTCTCAGCAACACCTTCTAATCCGGAAATTTGTTTTATGTAATTTCGTCCCAGAGATAAAACTTTTAAATTTTTCATTCCATTAATTCCGTAAATTTTATCAATCATATTTGTTGATAAGCTTAAATATTCACAATTCACCAAAGTTGATAATGTGTTATCCATTCGTTCGGTCGGTGGCCATTGAAATTGCAATTGAATTTCTTTTGATTCAACAGCAGATTGTTTTGTTTTATCTTCCCAGCGTTTAAGAGCTTCTTTGATTGTAGTTGCTTTTGCCATTTGTAACTCAACAAAATGTTAAAAATTAAGTTTAAAAAATACAAATTTAAAGGATTGATTATAAATTGAAATAATAGAATATAATTTAATTGTTTGATTTTGTAAACAAATTATTGTTACCATGACAACGCAATTGAATTTCTTAAGACATTTTTTTTTAATTTAACACAGTTTAAAGTAACTGGCTCTACTTCATGTAACAAAACAAAATTCTGTCTGTGTTGAGGAAACGATTAGTTTTATACCTCGGTAATCTAGATATTCTCATCATAATTCGTCAAGAACATAAAGAATATTTAATTGGATTTTTATAATTCAAATGCTCAAATGTTTACTACGTGATAATATTACATATTACATATAAATTATAAACATAAACAGTTTCGTCTTACCATTGAAATTTTTTAATAATTAAATTGCAGCCTGCCACATTAAGTATGCCTGCCTGCATCTTAGTTTTAAATAACGTTTATTTAATTTTTATTTCGTTTCGTATTTCATTAGATTATATTTAATCATAATAATAATAATTTCAAGATTATTCTTGAAATTTGTTAAAATGTTTACATTTAATTTAAGTTACAATAATATAAATTGTGTTGACAAAAAATTACTTATTATATATAGATTTAATTGATTCGTATGTATAATCTGGTGATCATATCGTCGCTTTAATAATGAAATAACGTATGCCATATATACGTTGTTATTATATAATGTATAAAAATAAGTTTTCAAGTAAGCTTATTTTATCTCTAACTTATTTGATCGCTAATTTTTCATATATCCGAACTGATCAGCTAGAGTTCTGATTATTTTTCATTCATATATTTAAAAAGAAAAATTAAAAATTATCTGCTAGCATTTCTCGTTACCACTTTTTGAAATCATTGCTTCTACGTCAACAAAATGTCTACGCAAAAACTTTATTTATAAGCGTAGCGAAGCACGCCGGGCCTTCCTAGTTAATTTTAAAGCATGAATAGAACACATTGAAATTTCATCTATAATAATGATTGATGCATTATTAATATATGTGCCATGTACACTGTTTGGAGTTATATTTGGCATTGAATTCTCTAATAATGGAATTGGTAATTTGAAAACATTATGCAAAGTTCGCCCCCCAATCAAAAGAGTTGATGCAATACCACTGAAGGCAGTTACAATACACGAAAGATTTAGTGAATTAAATTTATGAATGATTGCCGTTTGAACAAAAGTTTTGCCACAACCTGCATGAGCTGTCAAGAAAAAAAGCTAAAGCATTCGGAGGAACATTCAAACCACAGATAAATGCAAATAATTGACGAAACTGTTTTGGTGATTGAATTTCTGAAGCTTCAAGTAAACATTCACGCTATTCATTATCATTTGTTGCAATATCTCGAGCTTCACATGCTGCAACAAAAGTAGGGTAGGGTACACCTTCATACATACGTAGATCAAAAAAAGATTTTGGACCACGAACATGCAACAGAAGTAAACGCATATGAAACAATTCTATATCTTTTGGAGTAACCATATATAATCGAGCAACAACTTTATCAGCCCCACGTTGTCTTCTTTTCCACGATTTACTTTGGACCAAACATAATTAATTCTGTATACAAAAACTCATTAGCTAAATTATCAATGGAATTCAAATGGAAAAATGCTAACAATTTTGTTCTTGATACATTTGCGACTGTGCCAGCCACATTACCATTCCTGATATAAACATTTTGTCTATTAGGCAAATGACAATCAAGTCGAATAATTGTATGAGATTGAAAATGCATTGGAAATTCAAATATGCGCCAAGCAGCTTCAGTCGAACCAACATACCGTCCATTCAAAAAATCTTGAATTTCATTTCCCACAATCGCAATCGCATCATCATTATTCACTGCATTCTCTCCATTCACTCTCAATTCAACATTGGCAGAATCATACTCTTTATATACATACTTGTAAACATATTTCACACTTTTAACAGTCGTACATATTTCCACGTTAATATGACAATTGAATTTTGCAAGAAGATAAATATTATACGGAACAACATATCTATTATCAAGAGATGCACCACGTACATCAACACTCATACCATTATCACGTCGACGGTACAAAGGATAACCATTCACATATTCTTTAATATTTTCAGAAAAAGGTTTTGGAAAATTATTACTACATTTACCACTCTCATACAAACAGAATTGGGATTTAGAGCACCACATGGTTCATGCATCATATGACGTTTCACATATTCATGTAATTTAGGAAAAAGAATGGGATCAGGGATTTCAGTACATACAAATTTATTAATCATTTCATTTCCATCAATTCTATCTTCATCTGACAAATTTAACAAAATTCATCATTTTTAAAAATAGCAACCACATCAGTTTGAACAGCATCATTAAAACGACGAATATCACATTCTCTGTTAACTTTTATAACCATTGACACATCAGCAGTAACATTCTCAGGTCTTTCACAAAATTCATGCATTGATTTAAAAGAACGAACAAAAGGATTCACACGATCTAACTCAAAACCTATCTTACGCATAAGAAAAAATTCGAAATGAAATTTAAAACATAGAAAAACAATATGTACGTTTATTCACATTCAAAGAAATAAATATACTAACAGCTGAGAAAAAATTAAATATAAAAAAGAATAACAAAATAAAGTTTTAAGTTTCGTTTTTGTTGTTCGTTGTTCGATAGCAAATATATTTTTATATGTATGTAAACTTATAATGCATATGTATAGAAAAAGTTTTCCGTATATAATAACTTTTTTATTTATGATCCGATTTGTTTGAATCCGGATCCCAATATAGGTTACACTAATATCAGTTAGCTGTGAAAATTTGAATTGAATCCATCTGCGAATAAAAAAGCCTTATGCTCCACAAAGTTTTAATCTAGCGTATTAATATATAAAAAAAGAAGATTGTGTTGACAAAAAATTACTTATTATATATAGATTTAATTGATTCGTATGTATAATCTGGTGATCATATCGTCGCTTTAATAATGAAATAACGTATGCCATATATACGTTGTTATTATATAATGGATGCGCTGCATTCCCCATAAGGATGTCTATAAAGTGGCATTTTAACATTTTCCAATTTTTTTATAACTGGGGGTGAAAATTAATATATTGTTAATTAACGTACATGCAAATTTGAATTTGGTTAAATATTGAAACACCTTAAATGCATGTACGATATTTCAATTCCTACAGAATAATAACTTGGGTAAAATCAGTGTCGTATACTTTACATACATTACGATTGCCACACCAAATGGTAAATCTAAAATATTGTATAAGCATCATTCATTACTACATGATATGCCGGTTCATATAAATAAAAAATTGTAAGAATATTATGCGTTAGTATAATAATAATTAGTTTTAGGCTTAATCGTACTTCCATGCAAAATGAAATAACGTATATGAAATATGAAATAACGTATAAGGTACCTGATTGACTTTTCACCTCTTTTTAGGTAAAAAAGCCAGCAGGTACCAATGTGAAATTTTAATATGCTGTGGGGAAATTAGTCAAGATTAATTGGTAGAAATTTTTTTTCCAATATCTTTATTCATTCAATAGTGCTGCCGAGAAAACGAAAATCAGAAAATCGAAAAATCTTTAAGCCCAATTATCTCGAAACTACACTTTTGCGAATACGTTGTTTCATTATTAAAGCGACGATATGTATAGTTAGGCTAAGTGGTTGAGGCTGTAGTAATGACACAATTAGACGTTTATTGTTTAAACCCAACATATTTTGCACAAGCGATCGCAATCGTATTCCCTGGGAGTGGAGAACACACCAGCAAGAAATCCTTACCGAAACCTGAACACAGTAGTATTTATTAGGAAATGGAAAGTTCTTGGAACAGGAAACATACTCGGTATGTACAGCAAAGATTTAGGGGAAATATCTGCGGTGACTCACCACCACCATCTTTGGATGTAAATGAAACTTTTCGGAGACTCACTTCTGCAGAGAGAATGGAAACGAAGGAGTTCGAGTTCGTCAAGTTGGACATTATTTCGAGACTAGTTTTGATCCATTTGCACGTAAAAAATACTATTTGATTTTAAGAATTTATCATCTGATGCTTAACATGAAATCCAATAAATTTTAGGTACCGGGGTACCGATAAGTAGTTATAGAATTTAGAGTGGAGGCATCAGTTAACACATTAAACTGCCAAACAAATAATAGGAAAACAATCCAGACTCTTACCAATAAAAAGACTCAAAAGTGAAAGTTGTAGTTTAAATTAAACAGGCTTACCAATAAGCGTTAATTATAGTAACGGTAAAATTATTAATTTACCAGAAAAAAATCTGAAGTTTATTGGTAGAACATAAAATGGAACCAAGTACAACTATATTAATTACAATTGGAACGTTTTTATAACGAGATAATAACAATATATAATATTTAACGATCATTGAACTTGATCCAGCGAACGTTACATACGAAAAGATAAAAATAACATTTCTGAAATAAAAATATACGCGTGTGAACTTTATTTATTTTTTTTTGATGTTATTGTTAGGTGTTACAAAATATATTAATCTTTTTTCATATTTTAATGCAAGTGATGAAAAATTTTGCACATTAGAAAACATTACTAAAAATTATATCTGACTTCAGCAATGTTCACAAAAGCTGGGCACAATAAAAACTCTATCCCTCCCTCTCTCTCGCCCCCTCTCACACCCTCTCTCTCGAGGCTCACTCTTCATTGTACACTTTTTTTTCCTCGTTCTGCCATTTCTCTCGAAAAGCAAGGGAGAGAGTGAAGAAAGTACTATTTAGTATTTAGGCGCGCTATACACTTGAGCTAAGCTATGCGAACTATGTTTTTTGTATATATGTATATATATATATATATATATATATATATATATATATATATATATATATATATATATATATATATATATATATATCGTCGCTTTAATAATGAAATGACGTATACGCAAAAGTATAGTTTCGAGATATTTGAGTTTAAAGTTTGATGTGCGCATGCATTTGCATGGACGTTAATTTATAATTTATTAATTCTTACCCCCAGTCATAAAATAATTCGAAAATGTAAAAATGCCAATTCAAAGATACCCTTATGGGGAATGCAGCGCACCTATTATATAAAAACAACGTATAAATAGCATACGTTGTTTCATTATTAAAGCGACGATATAATACATATATATAAATATATATATATATATATATATATATATATATATATATATATATATATATATATATATATATATATATATATATATATATATATATATATATATATATATATATATACATATATATATATATATATATATATATATATATATATATATATATATATATATATATATATATATATATATATATATATATATATATATATATATATATATATATATATATATATATATATATATATATATATATATATATATATAATACATATATATAAATATATATATATATATAATACATATATATAAATATATATATATATATATATATATATATATATATATATATATATATATATATATATATATATATATATATATATATATATATATATATAACGATATGAGCTATAACGGAATTTACCGACACTCTTACGATCGCATTTCTTGACCTACACCGAAAATTGTATGTGTATGTTGCGAAACTTTGCGCAAATTGTACAACTGTGTATGTTGCGACAAACAATCTCTTGAACATAGTTGCGAACTGGCCATATCCGGGTACAGGTTAAGTGGCTAGAGCTTAAAAATTCGAATATTCTAGGACGTTGTAACTTCCGTTTGAATCATAATTTTTTAATAAAATTTATAAATATTGAATATTTGAACATATTTCTATCATTTTTTTCCAAATGACAATCTTGGCGTTCCAGGTTCCTGTAAAATCAGCTGTTTTAAAAATTTACTAAACTTTGTTGTCCTTGATTTAGCTGAAAATGGCCAACCTCACATTTGAAAACTGTTGCACACTTAGATACGTAGATAAATCTATCCAAAACTTAAAAAACAAATTGTTTAAGCTCAGAGGTTGAGACCCTGGGGTTGTTAAAACGAAAACAAACGCAAACGACCATGCTTTCATCATTTTTGAGTCTATTTTCTTTAAACTAAAACTAGCTTTTAATTCAACTTTCCAATTATAACCTCAGAAATTTTCAGCTTTCTAACCCAAGAAGTTCCAATGCAATTAGCATTATACCAACTTAATGTAAGTCACTCTCACAAGTCACAGCCACTTTCAAATAATTACAACAACAAATCCAGAAAATATCCTATAGAAATATTAAATCGTCGCAAAAACAACCAAAAGGCTGTAAAAAAGCCGCGCCATGTTTTTCTTTAGCTTGAAACTATCATTTTAACTATAACAAATAAATTCTTGTATCTTATTCTTTACAAAAACTTCTCAAATCATAAAGCACTAGTTATAAAATTTCTTAATGGCATTTTGTTTTCTAAACATCTAGCTATATTATATAATTTAAGTAATACTCTAGAACTACATATCATAATTCTAAAACATATAATAAATATGCACATTTATTAAAATTTATTTAAGCAGAGGAAATATAATTTATTTTTTTTTCTATAAAAAACCGCTCACTTTCACTTACATATTTCTTGAACAAAAACCTTGGTGCGACCTTTTCTTAATATGACAATAAAGCCAACCGCATAGTGACTATGGTTGACTCATAATAAACATTATATTGAAATAACCATTGATTAAATAGCAATCTTAAATGAATATTAATGGATGTTAAAATTCAGTACGAAAAGAAATTTATTGATAATGTTATTTCATAGTCATCGTTATATTGTTATAGTTGCCATTTGCTAGATACTCTTTTAGCAAATCATGTCTTATATAAAATTAAGCATACCGTACTAATATAAAGGGAATTTCAAATAGATTACTATACTTCAGGGAAATTGTAGAAAATATGATACTGACTTAATTAATATAATTAGAAGTCCACTGTTGAATTCATCGGCTTTTCACAGTCGTCTGAAAATAGACCTTAGGAATGACATTATTAAATTAATTGAGAAAAGGTCGCGCCAAGGTTTTTGTTCAAGAAATATGTAAGTGAAAGTGAGCGGTTTTTTATAGAAAAAAAAATAAATTATATTTCCTCTGCTTAAATAAATTTTAATAAATGTGCATATTTATTATATGTTTTAGAATTATGATATGTAGTTCTAGAGTATTACTTAAATTATATAATATAGCTAGATGTTTAGAAAACAAAATGCCATTAAGAAATTTTATAACTAGTGCTTTATGATTTGAGAAGTTTTTGTAAAGAATAAGATACAAGAATTTATTTGTTATAGTTAAAATGATAGTTTCAAGCTAAAGAAAAACATGGCGCGGCTTTTTTACAGCCTTTTGGTTGTTTTTGCGACGATTTGACTGTTTTTTGTAAAGTTATAATATAATATGGGAGAATCAACTTATTATTATCCATATAAAATGTTTTCTACAGAGAACTTTGCTCTCGATTTTTTATCAATCTAGGACCTAGGTGCAATATTTTAAAAAATAAAAGTATCGTTTTTATGTAAACAGGTCTCAACTCATGACATGAACAACTCATGAAAAAGTAAAAGAAATATTCGAAAATAAGTCTAAAGTAATGCATTCGAAAATTAATAAAATTATTACATACAACGGAAACACACACATAAAAACTATAGTCTTTGACTAATAATTTTAAAAAATTAACATAACAATTTTATAAAAGTTCTTGACAATAGCATAAAAGCTTAAATCGATTGTTATTTACCCTAAATAAATAATAAACAAAACAACATTGTGCGAAAAAAGATGTGAAATTAAGTGTTTCGCAATTAAACAATTTTTTTAAAAATTCTTGATTATGTTCAGCCAAGTACCATTGGTGTCTTCCATAAACTTTATAGTCTATGATTGACTGAAAGTTTTAAAAAATTTCAGTTTTTACGGTTATATATCACCTCAATCTCGAAATCGGCACATATTTGTCATTTTCGCCTTATCTTACCACATAAATATACGTAAATACATATATTTTCATTTTCAGTGAGAAAGTCGTTGTGAATAATGGATAATAAACAATCAAGTCCTCACCATAAGGGTTTTGTTCTATTTTATCAAAGTACGGAACCCTTAAAATAATAATAAAATTTTCTCAAATTCTTTTCTTTATATCTCATAAAGCTTAAAAACACAAAATTTTAAAGCCTACTAAATTATTTTAGTCAATTTATTTTCATCACTTCAAAATAACTACCAACGTTCTAAAATAAAATGAAATAAAAATTAAAATTTATTATCGATATAACATTTGTTGGGTTCTCTCAGATAACAAATTTACATAATAGACCAAATACATGTTTTCACGACCAAATACATGTTTTCAGTAAAAAGACCTATTCTTGATGTGTTTTCTGACCACATCAATAATAGGTCTTTTTACTGAAAGCATATTCTAAATATATTCTTTTTTCTAATACTTTTATAATTACCAACTTCCATTTAATATATTAATAAAACATTTGATGGGTTTTCTGGATACAAACATAACAAATATTTTTATCGAAAACAACTACATATATGTTTGCAAACTAATCTGGGTTCGTGTTTAAGTTTTTTAACTGTTGTTAAATATTACCAATATTGAGGGATAATAAATTTCAATTCGCATAATTTTGTGTTTTTCAATTCTGTACATTTGGTTGGTTTTTGAAAATTCGCCAAAATGATACTAAATTACTACATTCATATCAATGCTACCAACGTGGTATAAAAATTTGTAAAAACATTTTAATTTTACTAAAAGTGTGGGAAAGCAAAATTTTGATTTTATAAACTTTCAGAAAAAAGCATGAATACTGACTTTTTTTTTTACTAATGAGAAACATATAGTTAAATAAGATATACTTTTATTGATAACTTTGAATACAGTTGTAGAAAAAATGCAAATTATTCGAAATGAAAATTTTAACCTTTAAAACCTATTCGGTGCACAGTATATATACTAGTAGTGTCTTTCAAAACATGGCGCGCAAGACACTACCGCGTCTCTTGATACAGTTTCTTTTGTTTCTCTTTGAGTTTTTATTTTTTTTTTCGCAAAAATTAAAAAAATGTTGTTTTGAATGTTTGTTGTTGTTGTTTTAAATTGGGGAATAGTTTTTTTGGGATTTTGGAATATTTGGAAGTGGTTTAGTTGGAATAAATATATGTACATCCCCATTCTATGAATTCACACAAAGTATTGTCTAGAAATTTAATGCAAAAAATCCCATATAATGTAAAAGCATTTCCATAATATGGAGTCTAATGACAGTGGAAAAATTCAACTTAAGTAAAATAAATAAGTGATGAAGAAGTTTCAACTTTGAAATTGTCATCGCCTCAACGGCGTAATCGATAGCGTGTCTGCCCAAAGATTCGAGCCGGGCACTGACGAGGGTAGGTTCGAATCCGATCCGAAACACGTAAAATGTGAATTGTAGTTTTTTTCTGAGAAACCTCAAACCATAACTTTGAATTGAAAATATTCCAATTACTTCTTTACTTACTTGAGTTTAATTGATCTCGAAAATCCAAAATGAAATTTAAATTCCCTTAATGTAGTCTAATGTTAATACATGTAGAACTACAAATTGACCAAGTGTCAGCCATTGATTTCACATTGATTGGAAACAATCAATAATGACTATACAATCGTGACTTAGGATGTTAATTAGAATAGAAATGTTCCCCATTCTATGAATTCACACAAAGTATTGTCTAGAAATTTAATGCAAAAAATCCCATATAATGTAAAAGCATTTCCATAATATGGAGTCTAATGACAGTGGAAAAATTCAACTTAAGTAAAATAAATAAGTGATGAAGAAGTTTCAACTTTGAAATTGTCATTGCCTCAACGGCGTAATCGATAGCGTGTCTGCCCAAAGATTCGAGCCGGGCACTGACGAGGGTAGGTTCGAATCCGATCCGAAACACGTAAAATGTGAATTGTAGTTTTTTTCTGAGAAACTTCAAACCATAACTTTGAATTGAAAATATTCCAATTACTTCTTTACTTACTTGAGTTTAATTGATCTCGAAAATCCAAAATGAAATTTAAATTCCCTTAATGTAGTCTAATGTTAATACATGTAGAACTACAAATTGCCCAAGTGTCAGCCATTGATTTCACATTGATTGGAAACAATCAATAATGACTATACAATCGTGACTTAGGATGTTAATTAGAATAGAAATGTTCCCCATTCTATGAATTCACACAAAGTATTGTCTAGAAATTTAATGCAAAAAATCCCATATAATGTAAAAGCATTTCCATAATATGGAGTCTAATGACAGTGGAAAAATTCAACTTAAGTAAAATAAATAAGTGATGAAGAAGTTTCAACTTTGAAATTGTCATCGCCTCAACGGCGTAATCGATAGCGTGTCTGCCCAAAGATTCGAGCCGGGCACTGACGAGGGTAGGTTCGAATCCGATCCGAAACACGTAAAATGTGAATTGTAGTTTTTTTCTGAGAAACTTCAAACCATAACTTTGAATTGAAAATATTCCAATTACTTCTTTACTTACTTGAGTTTAATTGATCTCGAAAATCCAAAATGATATGTACATATATTGATTACACATTTACAAAAGTTTTTTATAAAAAGATAGATATTTGTATTATATTTGAGGTGTAAAAGTTGGTTGATGTTGTTGTTGATTGTAAATTATGTGTGGTAGTATTGCAGTTGTGACGTAGTTAGAACGTTAATCCACCAAAGGATTTAATATGTTAAAAAAGATTTTAACCAAATTAAACAAAACTATTCCAAAATTGCATTGATAAAGTAGTTTCCGTTTATGTATTTAGTTTGGTTTGATAAATTTTCGGGATTATTCTGCTGCTACTTAAATTTTTTATTTAAACTAATCGGACATATCCAATTCTTTTTGTACACAAAGCTGTCTGGTCCCGAAATCTACCTATTTCTAGCGGATATAGCCGTGCCGCTTGGACTTTTTCATACTTAAACGTGGAACCTCTAATGTAAGTCTCTTCAAATATACATAAAATAAATCGTCGTTTTCTATTTTACAAAGTTTTTGTTAAATTAACACAAAAATTTAGTGAAGTTAACCAAATATTTTATGGCAAATGGTTTCGAGTTTTGGGCTTCATTTGACACGCCCTCAGTAGTGCCTGTCTAGTGCATTATAATTCTATTCAAATTTAAAATCAACTCAATCAATAGTTGTTCATAACAATATCGATGCGGATTTTGTTCACAATATTTAAAAAAAATTATATTTGACCATGATCATGAAAATAATTTTATTTTCTTATATCTAATTCATTCATAATCTAATTTAAATTCTAGAAATTATCGTAATTTATTTAAAGACTTTCTTTGTTTTTTTTTCTTACTTTTCAGTATGAGACTTGAGAATGAACGATCGACAATGAGTTAACTTTGTAAGGTTTTGATAAGAAAAAAAAATATAAAAACTAATAAAACAAAAATACAACAGCAAGTCATTGAAATTGAAATTGTTTTGCTATTTTTAATAAGATAAATACCGTTACTACAATTTTAAGGCTATTAAATTATTAAACTTTTCTTATTCTGTAGATTTTAAATTTTTAGGAGAACAGTAAACGGCTATGTTTAACAAACTCTTTTACCGTATTTTAAAATATGTTTTTATAACTGTAATAACTAATAACAAATGATTTTATGACATAGACAACAATTAACTCACGTTGTGGGTCAGAAATATTTATTACTTTGCTTCGTCGTCATTTCGGTTCTACGTGAATTATGACAGTTTTTATTTGACGATCTTAAAGTATAGACATGGCAAATTTACTGTGGAAAAATATATTCGATAAACCAAAGTGATTAAACAATAAAAACATTCTATCAAAATCAATAATTAATCTTTATTTGACATTACTTCCGACTTTTTAAGGTAGTTCCCGCCGTCTGTCTTAAGGTAGTTCGTTACGGATGATCTTCTCACACTAAAATTTTTCAGTATTTCGAACCTAATCTCTCAGTCCGCCAACTGAAATAAATATCAGTTGCCAAATGTCATCAACCAGTAGGTGTATTGAGCACATGATGGCCAGTCCCAGATTCGAAAGTCGGATGTTGAACGAAATAATTCACATTGTAAACTAACACTTACCACTTCGACCCCATCAAGTATTACTCCGACTAGAAAATCACGTAAAATTTTAAAATTCCTTTTCCATTTTATTCAAATGATGCAATTTAATTTAAATAAAAAACAAATTTGTATCCATAACCGACTATACAATATCAACATTCGGTTCAATAACACTTGAAATTCAAATGACAAAAACATTTACTGATTATTTTTAGCTTCTTACATATATATCTATATATTTGAAACCAACAACGTGAGACAACATAAATTAATAATTCAAAAAAGTGTTATCAGGCAAAATTAAAAAAAGTAAAATGCAATCTTCTGCAGAGACGGAAACCGGTTCGTTTGAACCAAACCAAAACCACTGAACCAACGAAATTTTACCGAACCAAAACCAAACCAAAACCAAACCAGTTTGTAAATAATAGTTGAACTGAACCATAAACCAATGTTTTTCTGTTTGGTTCACGGTTCGGTTTTATAGTAGAAAATTTGGTCTAGTACCTACATAAATTGGAAAAATCTATTAATTACTTTTTGAAACTACTACACTATTTTTTCACGGCTACTACATTTTTCTATTTAAGTTTAAACTACAGGTATTGTTGTTTTGGCAATTCTTAGGTTTTTAGTTTATTAAGCGGAATAAAGCGTGAAATAATTCTTTTATTTTCGAATTAAATGAAATTCACAAAAACAGTTTCTTTAATGCGACTTATTATGGGAATACAGCTGTTTTTATTTGAATACCTAAAATTAATTAAGAATAAAAATGTGAATCTAAATTCTGAATTTGAACCAAAACCAAACCAAAACCAAGTTTTGAAATATCAAGAAACCAAAACCAAACCAAAATCCATAATCAAATTTGTTATTAAACCAAAACCGAACCAACTGAAAAAAACCTTTGGTTTCCATCTCTGATCTTCTGTTCAACTTTTTTTTCATATGACATATAAATGTAATCTCAAACAAAATCAACTGCAATTAAAAATGACAAACAAATTTTTTTGTAAATGTAATACGTTATATATTTCTTATAAACTAAAACGAGGTTGTCTTCACCTTCACAGATCTGATAAAATAGGTTATGATAGCATCAAAAACGAAAGGCTGTACTATTATTTAGCTGACCTAAATTGACTCAATCAAAGCAGAAAATGATTGGTTTCTCTAAGGAAGAGCTATGGCAGGCAGCAGTTAAACATTAATTGCAATTTATAATAGTATATTATTTAATTAGCAGCTAAAGAGCTACTTTTTGTGATCAGTCTATAGTTTGGCGGCCGACAATTATAGACGAAACACAAAAAGTCACTTTACCATGGAATTAAATACACCATTTTCCGGCAAACGTTTATATTTTTTAAAAATATGAACTAAATACATCAAAATTTTTACCGAAATGATTTATTATCGTAAATATAATTTATTTAAATGTTTATCACTTTTTTGGACGTAATTATGTCCAAAAAAGTGATAAACATTTAAATTTATAGCAAATTCAATTCAAACTTTTATAATCTAATCAAAATATTTGTTATTTTTTGTTGTCATAGTTATAAAATTTGTTTGAAAAATAATTGTTATATTTTGATTTTGTGCAACATATTTTTATTAATTCATAATCTTATTTTATGTTACTTTTGCTGCCGCCGTTAAACTATGGAGAAAATAACGCTATGTGTCAAATAAGTAAGACTTTAACCTTTTCCAAAGCGGCTGTAAAGCTAAATTTTACAATAGTTTGCCGAAAATAGTACATTATTTAATTAGAAGCTAAAGTAATACTTTTTGTGTTGAGTCTATAGTTTCAATTATAAACGATACACAAAAAGTCACTTTAGCTCCGAATTAAATACACTATTTTTTCGGCAAAGGTTTTTTATAAATATGAAATTAATACCAAAAAATTTTTATAAAAATGAGTTTTTATCAGTTGTAATTTCCCAAGGGCGGTGATAATTCGAAATAATTTATTGCCAAAAATTTCGAAATTTTCGGCTTTTATCAATATCACTTGCTTGAGGAATTTTTCAAAAAATTATGAGAATTTATCAACGAACGAGGGGAATTCGTTTAGAAAATTTTTTGCCATTTTTCATTTATTTTTATATTTTTTATGAATTATACATTGGCCTACTGTGATATCAGTTAATTATTTCAAAATTAGATTGAAAATGTTTTGCCTTAGTTTTATTTTAATTTAAACCAAATTCTCTAAAATGTAATGACATCATTCAATTTCACCAATAACATTTGAATTATACTAATAACAAATATTTATACGTCTGGCCTACTGGGATATTAAAAATTATCAGCCTAATTTTGAAATAATTAGCTGATATCATAGTAGGCCAACGTATAATTCATAAAAGTTATATAAAGAAATGAAAAATGGCAAAAGATTTTCTAAACGAATTCCCCTCGTTCGTTGATAAATTCCTATAATTTTTGGAAAATTCCTCAAGCAAGTGGTATTGATAAAAGCCTTCGGCCTAAGGCCTCGTGCTTTTATCAATATACTTGCTTTCGAAATTTTTGGCAAAAAATTATTTCGAATTATCACCGCCCTTGGGAAATTACAACTGATAATTTTTGATATCCCAGTAGGCCAGACGTATAAATATTTGTTATTAGTATAATTCAAATTTTATTGGTGAAATTGAATGATGTCATTACATTTTAGAGAATTTCATTGGTTTAAATTAAAATAAAACAAAGGCAAAAAATTTTCGTCATAATTACTTTCAAAAAAGAGAAAAAAACATTTAAATTGAATAAAATTTTTTTATCAAAGCAGCCAAAGCAGCCATGAGATTGACTCATCTAAATTGATCGAAATGATATAAAAAATATTACTTTAGGTGAAATGTTA
Source organism: Diogma glabrata (assembly GCA_963693315.1). Taxonomy (NCBI): domain Eukaryota; kingdom Metazoa; phylum Arthropoda; class Insecta; order Diptera; family Cylindrotomidae; genus Diogma; species Diogma glabrata. The sequence goes on along the minus strand of OY856187.1, from coordinate 359,636,928 downwards.
TCCATAGCTGTTTATGGTAGCTAAGGAACGACTCAATTCTGTTAATCAACGACGAAATTAGGTTTTGGGTGGTGTTAACACTAAAAATAGGATTTTTTTGACAATAATTCAAAAACGGTGCATCGCAAAATTCTAAAAAAATTTGTGATTTTTCTTAATTTTGGTGTTTTTTTAAATGACACCCCAATTTCCTATTTCTATGATTTTTTCAAATTTTTCTGTCAATCAACGAAGAAACGTATAGGGGGGGGGGGGCCAACTCTTTGTTGCACTTTTTTGAGAATAATTCAAAAACGGTGCATCGCAAAATTCCCAAAAAATTGTAGTGTTTCTTAATTTTGGTGCTCTTTCAAATGACACCCCACTTGACCGGGTTTTAAATGATTTTTTTACCCTTTCTCATATCCACCCCCTTAATAAGTATAATTATTAGTATATGGTACTTCACTATATTTTTCTTTAAAAACTTACTAAATTTTCTATCATTCAAAATACTTTTTAAGATTTTCGATTACTTAGGCTCGGAGCTAATCAAGGAAAGAAAACATACAGAAAACGCTATTATTTAGATTTACACAAAAAATGGTGGGGTGTAAAATTCCAAAATATATTTTTTAGAAATACTGAAGTGAAGCCCTTTCATATGATACCCTACTTGACTCGATATAAAAATTTTACAGCGACGAAGGAAGACTTGGCATGGTTGGGACCCCAATTTTTTTGCGTTGGGACCCCAAAGCGAAGCTTTACAGCGACGTAGGAAGACTTGGCTTGGTTGGGACCCCAATTTTGTTTCAAGTTAGATTGACAGCAAATTTGGAAAAAACTTACAGAGACAGGAAGTTTGATAAATTTTTAACGAAAAATATAGCGCAGTGTCAAATAATTCTATTTCTGTGTCTTTAGGGATAGAATTGGGGAACGGTGACTTTTTGACTCAAAGTGGCAGTTTCTTGTATCAGTTCGATTAATATTCAATTGACGTTACTATTGCTATGACATCTACGTGAAAAATGAATTTTATTTTTATGTAACAATGGTGAATGGTCTGATACTTTATATTGTGCTTTACAACACAACTGTATGTCAATTATTTTTGATATTGTGTAATATAAAATTCACGACACCGTCGGCGGGCGAATTTTATTCGCACCTGAACGACTTTATTTTATATCAACGTAACTTTTTTAGCGCAAATTTATCAATAATATTTTCAAAATTAATTGTTCTATGAATTGCGTTTTGGAATTTTGTTTTTAATATTGAAAACGATTAAAAACTTTGTTGAATTATACTCGAGCTATAATTCGATCTATAGATCGAATTTTTATTTTAATATTTTGGATCTTTTGCTAAATCTATTATTTTTTTTAAACTTCACTATATACTTTACTACTTAATTCTGAATCAGATAAATAACAAATATTCCCAAACAACACACAGTTTTCTTTTGAACAGGAGCCCGAAAATAAATAAGAATAATAATTTTGTCTATCTATCTGCGATGTGTACGTCAACATCAGATGTTTTTTAACAGAGTTTCTCCTCTCTGGAATGCCTTACCGGCGTTGGTCTTTCCTGATATTTTTAATCCTCAAAGCTTTAAGATCAACGTTAATAAATTCCTCGAAGAAAATTGACCCCGAGCCCTAGCTCCCTAGTTAGCATGGTATCTTCGGATATTCAGAGACGTTAATCTATAATGGTTAACGCTAAATATTGAATAAAAAAAAGTTAAAATTATTTCAAAATAGTAACTTTATCCAACATTCAAATTTTTGTGATTTATTCGTAGAAACAGTTATCTAAACCTAAACCAAACCATTTTGTATCACACTAAGACGAAATATAACCTAAAATGGCAATTTGTTTGATACGAAATGAAGTCTTATTTGGCTGTTCAAAATAGGTGCGCACAACTGAATTCGCTAACAATGTTGGTGACAGCAATTCAATCAGCTATTATAAACTCAGCTTTGAGTTTATAATAGCTGATATTCTGTCAGGTGGTTATAGTAGTTGTGTACACACACATACTTCGGACAGTCAAGCGAACTGTAGAACAGGCGTCTTCTATATGTTATCAAAACTGTTATCATTACGTTGGTAACAAAATGAATTTATAACTGACTGACTGACATAACTGTTATTTATATGTAATATATAATTTGTAAAACAATTTTCAGCCTTTCAGCCTCACGTTGACTCGTATGACAAAAGCAGAAACTGGATTACGCGGGGTTGTCACACCCGTAAAACAAAACAAAAAATAACAGATGTCTCAATACGGTTGAAATTGTTATAACTAAATAGTAGTCTAGTACAGTAACAAATGTATTACGCACTAGTGTATAATGAAATAATAAACAATCTGATATACTCATGAAAACCAATAACATTGCGACAGCTACAAAACTGCTGCATTTAAAAAGAAAATTTTTCAATTATATATATAAAAGATAAGCTTCATTTAACTTTTCTTAAATTATTTCAATTTTTTTTAAAAATCTATGTTCATCATGCTTTATCATCAATCACTAAATAGAAAACGAAAATAATACGATGGTGACAGTGGTGTGATAAAATAACAAAGAAACAGAAATTATAAAATATTCATTCAAAAGCGTGAATTTTCAATAATTTTCGTATATATTCATTATTATTTATCGTAAATTAAATAAATACATTTATTTCTTTGGTCGTAGAAAACGTACAGTGTAAACTTATCATTGAATACTAAAATTGCATGCTCGTGAGATATTAGTTTTATTCTGCGCTCCTTATATATTATATAATATACAATATATTAATCGCATTCGATAAAATCAGACAAAAATTTTACACCAATAAACTATTGTCGTGT